>CM040976.1:28262940-28306952 GCA_022985145.1 Pangasius djambal | reverse complement strand
AGATCCAACAAGACCAAGGTGTGAAACACGGTAAAGCAATTAGAAAGGAGCAAGACTAGCAACATGGCAAGACTTCGCAATGAGTCAATTAACATGAACTGCCAAAGTAGCTCAAAACCAGAAAGGCTTCTTAAGTGATAGCAGAGATTGTACCAGTACTCAGGCGATTGCACCCTCTGCTGTTAGGGAGAGGAAATGTCCTGAGTTTGTGTTACGCAGCCTTTTGTGAGCGTGGATCACTTTCCTTTGAAGAGTGAGGCTCCTGGCTCCAGGCTCCTGGCTGAAGTACAGTGTGAGCTTATAGACTATGAACGTGGCATGGTTGCTGGTGCCCAGTTGATTCTCTGGGATTCTAGAGTTTACACAGAATGGTTTGAAAAACCATTGAGCATCAGTTGTGCAGGTGGAAATGTCTTATTTGTGAGAGAGGGCAGAGGAGAATGGCCAGACTGTCAGGAAGTCCAGTGTAACTCAAATAGACACTGTTTACAACCGTGGTGAGCAGAAAAGCATCGCAGAACACACAAAATGTTGAACCTAGAGATTATTGAGCTGTACAACAGCAGAAAATCACGTCATGTTATTAATCTTCAGTAAGCCTGTGCCCACTGTAGCTTCAGATTCCTGTTCGTTGCTGACAGAATAGGAACCCACTGTAATCTTCTAGTGTTGTAGCCCATCTGCCTTAAGGTTTGACACGTCTGAGATGCTTTTCTGCTTACCATGGTCGTAAAGAGTGGTTATTCTTAGCTTATTTCTATAATTGCCATTATTATCTTGTTTATTATTTATTAAATTGAATGCAAATGAAAACAAAGCAGTGTTTGTGTTTAGACAATCAATATGTTGGTGTCTTTCAGTGTAGTTGTAATGAAACTTTACTTGTGGCCGAAATACACGCAAAATACAGTATAAACATATTATAGTTTAGGAAAACCTGTAGGTTCCAGAATTATACTGTATATAATAAGAGTTTTCCCAGGCCACCACACATATATAAAATATATAAAGTATTTTCGTTTTTAAGAATGCTCTCAGAAGACATCGGTGTCAGACAGTGTGTGTTTTATTTAGGTTTCTATATATTCCTATGTCTTATTTTCTGTCAGCTTTGTGGGCTGGATGCTTGTCATCTTCACAATACCTGTGCGTGCATGTGTGTGTGTGCGTGTGTGTGTGTGTGTGTGCATTAACCCCTGCAGCGGTGTGTCCTCTTTCTGCTCCTTTCCTCTCAGTGTGTGTGTCTGCAAAAGTTCTCATTTGCTGACAGCACCAACAGGACAGCACCGCTCATGCAGAAAGAAACTTTTCTACAGACTCTGTGTGTGTCTGTGTGTGTGTGTGAGAGAGAGAGAGAGAGGAAGGGGGAGGGATTTAGAGCAGAGTTTGGCACTAAAGCTGTAGCTGCATCTGGTGTCCTGTGCCTACACTACATCTTTGATCACCTGTCCAACTAAACTCAATGACTGGATTAAAGAATCAAGAATGGGAAGATGAGAGAGAGAGAGAGAGAGAGAGAGAGAGAGAGAGAAAGGAAAACAGTTGGTCATCGTACATTTAAAATGTTTGTGGAAAAACCACTCCATCTTCTTCTTACTCCTTTTCCTGATTTCTCATCCTCTTCCTCTGCCTCGTCTTCCTGCTCTTCCTTCTTAATTACTTTATTGTCTTCCATCCTCTTCTCCTTCCTCCTCCTCTTTTTCTTCCCATCTTCCATTCTCCTCTTTTTTACTCCACCTCTTCTTCTTCCTCCTCCACCTCTTCGTTCTTCTGTTCCTCGTTTCTTTTCTTTCTCAACCTCTTGTTTTTCCTAATTTTTTCCTCTCCTTCATTCTCCTCATCCTCATCTCCCTTTCTCTTTTTTGTACATCCTCATCAATCCCCCTCCTTCTCTTCTTTTCTCTTTTCTCTTTTTTTTTGCCTTGCCATTTCCTACTTCTCATTTTCCTTCATATATTCCTCTTCATTCTCCTTCTCCTCACCTTTTCACTCCTCTTCTTCCTCAATCTCTCCCTTGTCCACCTGTACATCATCATACTTCTCTTCTTTTTCTCCTTGTTTTGTTTCTCTTCCTCCATTTCTTCTTCTTCTTATCCAAGTCACCAATCCTCATTTTTCCTATTCCTCCCATTTCTATTTTTCATTTTCCTCTTTCTACTTTTTCTCAACTACTTGCTCATGCCCATTTTCTTCTTTCTTTATCCTCCTCTTTCTTTAGTCTATCCTAACATCAAGAGCGTTTCCTGTCCTCTCAGTGTAGCCCACTAAATATCACCTGATTTATTTCCTCTTCCTCCTTATTCTTCTTACTTACATTCTTCTCTTCTACCCCGCCTTATCATCTTCTTCATCTCTTCCTTCTTCTCCCCATCCTCATCTTCCCACTCTTCATGTTTCTCTTAATCCTCCTCCTTTTCTTCCTGTATCTCTTCCTTCTACTCATCTTTTTCATCGTCCTTTTCCTAATCTCCTCATCCTCCTCTCATTCTTTCTTCTCTTCTACTTCTTCCACTATCTCCTTTGCATTTCCCTCCTATTTTTTCTTCTCGTTCAGTTTGCATCTCGTTTCCTCCTCATTCAGGAAGCACAGACTAGACTGATATCAAGAGCTCCTCTGTCCTTTCAGTGTGGCCCACTAAATCCCGTGTGATTAATCAGCACGGCCAGAAAGAAAGAAAGAAAGAAAGAGGAAAAAGAGAGCAGGGTCAATAACAGAGAGGCCCCAGGGCCCATGCAGCGTGCCTCCATGGGAAGTCAGTGCTGTAAATCCAGACCTAAAACACAATCTTTCTGTGGCTTAAAGACCTGCTGCTCCTGGCAAAGCTTCTACAGATCCCTCAATACACACACACACACACACACACACACAAACACACATACACACTGTCTGTTTCCATCACCACTCTCTAGTCTTCTCTCTGCACTTTGTTTCTCTCTTTTTCCAACTTTCCCTCTCTGTTTTCTGCCCTCCTCCTTCCCTCTCTCTCTCTCTCCCTCACTCTCATCTGTTTCACATAAAAGAAGGGAGCAGCATGGTCTGGACCCCCCTCCTCAGTCCATCTTATTCTGTTTTCCTTCAAGGAGAGAGGCAGAAAGAGCAACAGGGGGAGAGACGGAGCGCAAAGAAGCCAAGGACAGCAGGAGGCAGCGAGGGTGAATAAAGATCTGCCCTGTTCAGAGGGCCGGCGTGAATAATGGAGTGTTTGAGAGAAAGAGAGCTTAAGCTCTCCTACTGCACCACGGAAGGAGGCGAATAACTTGGCTACTAGTTTAGCCGATTTTCCCAGGAGCTCGAGCCAATTTAACTCTCTGATCATGTGTGTGGTGTCTTTTTTGCTTTTCACGTTAACATAAAAATGGCACAGTACCATGCAAACCCCACATGGCCATAACGCAAGACTAGAATATACTGTAGGCCTAAAATTAAAGCTGCAGGACCATCTTCTTCCAATACAGAGTCTCAAGCCTTGTAAATCATTTCATCTGGGTTCTCTGGTTTCCTCCCACTTCCTAAAAACTAGCCAGTATTTGGATTGGATTTGATATGCTAAATTGCCTCTAGGTGTGAATGGGTATGAATATGACTGTGCATGTGTGTGCATAGTACCCTGTGATAAACCTGTTTCCCATCCAGGATGTATTCCCACCTCATGCCCAGTGTTCCTGGGATAGGCTCCGGATCCACCACAAACCTCACCATGATATGAATGAATGAATGAATATTACAGAGACCAATGAAGACTTTCTTATCAGCACCAGAATTGATATTTGATCGAATTGCGAAGACTTTACTAATATCCAATTCTCACCCTAGTCTCTACCAACAACTAGGAAGTTCAGAGGAAGGCTGTCCTTCTCAGTATCACTAAGAACCACAAGGCGCCAATGGATGGTCCACATGTCCAGCTTCATGAGCGTAATTATTTTCTAGTGTTTTTCATGTGATCCAGGACAGTGGCACAGTAAGAAGTGTTGCTGTCTCACACCTCCAGGATCAGTCCTGAGTTTGATTACAGTCTGTGTGTAGTTTCACTGTCTGTGTCCATGTGGTTTCTTCCTTGTTTTCTAGTTTCCCTCCACCTTCCACAAACATGCTGGTAGGTAGACTGTCTACTCTAAATTGGCCCTAGGAGTGAATAAATGTGTGTGTATGTTTGTGCAATGGGACATATAAAATAAAAGGTTTAGCTGGTGTTTATGCGAAAGCAGCAGGAATCCTTTGCAGGTGTAGGAAAAGAGAAACTGTGCAGTAGTGTTGTCTTATACAATATTATAGATTAAACAGTTTTGTTCATGGCTATACGTATCTTGTTTTTGTTGTAATATACTGTACATTGGACCTAATGTAGTCCTATGTGGAAATATTAACTTGTGCACTTTTATCAACTAGGAGGCCACTTTGAATCAAATTTCCTGGCTGAAGTTTGTTTCCTAGTCTGCTCTTGCTTACAGAAAAAAAATACAGAAAAAAAATACCACCAAACCCAGATGTAACCTCAACTATTGAATTTATTTTATAGCAAAATTGAGATTTTTAATGGATATTTGAACATTTCACTCACTCACATTCAGTGACTGCTTTATCCTGATCCCGGGAACACTGAACATGAGTTGAACATTGAACACTCATTTGAACATTCATTTTAGCATAACCAATCTACAGTACCTAACCAGCATGTTTTTGGGAGGTGGGAGGAAACTCGAGATCCCTGAGAACATATTAGGGGGACATACTGTACATTTGTTTCAAATATGCTGCCATGTTCATTCGTTCATCTTTCACCACTTTAACCTGGTCAGGGTCAAGGTGGATCTGCTGTTTATCTGGTGAACACTGGCTACAAGGCAAGAGAATTCAGCAATTTAGCATAACCAATCTGCCTCCCTGCATGTTTTTGGGTAGTGGGAAACCAGAGAACCTAGAGAAAACTTACATGGCCAAAATGCAAAACTCAACACAGACAGTAACCCGAGTTCAGGATCGAACTGGAGTGAGATGGCAATGCTACCCGCTCCACCACCATGCTGCCCTGCTGCCACGTTGCCCTGCTGCCACGTCTCAAACCCTGAACCCAATGTACGGTTGGTACGAACTGCACCACAGCCAATGGCTCTCTTCTAGTTTGGGGTGTTTGGTCCTTGTGTAAGTATGCAGAGAATAATGAAGTTGTACGGTTAATTACACCAAATACACATGAGCCACACTCTGGCATTCAGGGTCGTTTTGTAGCTTTTCCCGGCTTAGTGTCTTTTGTTGCTCCTCTGGCTGTTCTGTCTGTCTGCGACTGTGTCCTGAAACAGTGGCGACTCTTTGATGTTGCATCCACACACCCCTGCCGTCTCTCCCCTGCACGGCGTGACAGAATGTCGCTCCGGTTCAAAGCCCTGTGTGTGTGTGTGCGTGTGTGTGTATGCGTGTCTCTCCTTTTTTTAAACGATTAGCTCGCTAAGCTCCACATAATGACATGGACCGACTGAAGTGTGCAGTTTATTAACGGCATAAAGGCGATATTATTAGGCCGGTGAAAGACTATTGGCCGGTGGGCCTTTGGGCTGAGCAGCAGGGGTCACTATCGCTTTGATCCCAGTCACTGTTAAATGCCTTTGTGAAACACTGGAAACGAAAACAGAATGGTAGAGGAGTCAATTATTAACCTCCTTCCTTCCTTTGCTATCAGTACTGTTTGTTGTTGGGGCCAATCTTTCCCAAGGTGCTCTCTTTTGTTGTGTCTTTGGTCTTTGTCCTGAGCTTCTTACTGAAGGTTGTATTTCTTGCAGTTTATGGACACGCACACTTACATAGAATAGATAATATCACACATACAGTCATTACATACCCAGTACTGAATCTCAATCTTCAGTAATCTCACCATCAACCAATCAGAAGATTGATCAAGTGCAATTTATGGAGCCTCATTTGTCAAGCTGGATACGAACAAATTTATTCATAAATTATCCACAGGAGTGTTTACACAAGAAACGTGATATTCACGAAATAGTTCAGAAAAAACACGTTCGTATCCTATCTGAACTGAGTTTGTGTAGATTTATGTATAAGGATACTCACTAATGATAACCTCAACTGATAGGCTTCAAATCATGTAATAGTGAAGAGTTGTGAAGTGCAAGTTAGTATTCAGATTAGGCTTGTTGATTTAGCTTTTTTACTTCAGTTACACTCGTGAATGTAATCATTTTTGCTAAACTCAAAATAAGACTAGCGATTCAATTAGTACACCCTTTAAAAGAAGGAAGAGTTAGTGTGTGTCTATGTTAGTTGATGTGCAGCAGTGGCTGAGCTGCATTACAGGAAGATTTAGCACATACCACTCTCAGGAGGCGCTCTTTGACTGTTTAGTTGTCATTTTTTTTGTTTCCAGCTCGTTGTGAGCTTAACCTTTTATGAAGTATTGTGAGCGTCACTTAATGTGAATCAGCTCTCTTGGCATTTATCTACATACTCACATGATTATGAAGAAAATCATTGTTATGAAAACTTTCGTAATCTTGGTCCGAATTTTCAAGCTCTGTTTGACCTACAAACATATTTACACACAACTTTACTAAAAGAGATTTCACATGCATTTCTCCCTTTTTTTTTCTCAGTACCAATCACTGCCATACCACCAGTGTGCTCCAACAGGATGCATTAACTACAGTATATTGTAAATGGTACACTCTCATGCTTCTGCTGCTTGGGGATGTAAGGGCCATGACAAGCACACCAAGATAATATGGAACAACTAGCACCTACCTGATGCCGCACTGTTGCTTCATGTCATATGCGAAAATCTATGTACATCCTACGCCTCCCTTACATTTCACATGATCACATGGTTTTCACACGTGATAAAGGACTCATGTAAAAGAATGAGTCTCAATGTGTAGAAATTAACAATATGCTTTAAAAAAAATTTACATTGCATATGAAAATAAATAAATTTAAAAAATCACATTTGTTGATAAATGAAAAGCCCCAATCACATATGGAAAAATAAAGCCACATGCACTACATGTGAAACATGTGCAAAACATAACATGTCAATTGTTATGTTCTGTTCCCAGCTTAGATTTAATGACTCCTGCTGGAGTTGAGAAAATTCCACTGTGGAGATGAATACTTGAGGGCTGTTCTGTGGGTGTGCCTCTAGATGGCAGTGCATCCACAACTTCTGCAAAACCATGTAGGGTTGATTAATTCAGTCATTCAGATTCATCGAGTCATTTAACAGCATTACAGGAGCAGCTGCAACAACAATCTTCAAGAAATAGGGCAGAAATGTCAAAGGGATGAAGTAATGAAACATCTTAGCTAACAAGATGATCAACCACAAAAGCCAAAACTCCCAGATAATGGGAATAAACACATAAACAGTCTGTAAAAACCTCCATTTATATATGCAGTACTGTGCAAAAGTCTTAGGCACATGCAAAGAAATGCTGTAGAACAAAGATGCCTTCAAAAATAATGAAATTAAATGTTTCTACATTTAAAAAATACTATAAAGAGCAGTAAACAGTAATAAATGAAACAAATTCAATATTTGGTGTGACGACCCTTTGCTTAAAAAAAAAATTAGTAGTCTCAGGTATAATCAGGTATCAGGTATAATATTATAAGGAAATGAGCTGTAAGTTTTAGTGAGCATCTTGCAGAAGCAGCCGCAGTTCTTCTGGAGACTCTGACTGTCGACTTGCTTCTTATTTTTGCAGCAAAACCCAGCAGCCTTCATTATGTTTTTTTGTCCGAAAAGTGTCTCTTATGTAATCTGCTGCTTTCTTTACTGACATACAAACATTTTTTCTATAATATTTCATTTTGTGCTGGAAAACTAATGTTTGGAAATCTAAAATGTTTTTGTACCGAATCAATAATGTAGAAGTCATAAAATAGAAATCTAAGTTCGTACTAAAAAAGTGCACACACACGTATATATATGATTTTTTTTAAATGTTAGCTACACTCAGGCATAGGCGTTCATACATTCATTCATTTTGTATAGTTGTGGTGCATCCAGAGCCTATCTTCCTACCGGCTTGTTTCAGAGAGTATCCAAAACTCGCAGAGCTGTGAGGCAGCACTGCTACCTGCTGGATCACTGTGCAGCCCACAAAAGTACATCAAAATATATTTTTATACATAACACAACACCTGTATATAATGTCCCAAAATAAAGTATTCTGTATACTAGCCTATACAGAGTACTACAGCCTACAGTGTACTATAAATAGCAAGGCATAATGAGCACACGTTCACACGCTTACTCACATGAAGGGGAATTTAGAGTCACCTATCCACCTACTGGCATGTTTTTGGGAGGTGGGAGGAAACTGGGGAACCTGGAGGAATCCCACGCGCCCACAGAGAGAACATGTGAAACTCTACATAGAGTGTTACCCAAGCTCAGAATCGAGCCAGGGAAACAGGGACCATGCAACCCTGGTGATATAATTTTATTTAAGTTTTTTTTTTTTTCTTTTTTGCATGCATGCGCTGTTTCTCATTTAATACTGAGAATTGTATATTTGTGGTTATCACTGTATCCTGTTATGTGGGAGGTGGAGCATTTACATCATGCATTACAATAAAAAGACTAGACGTTCATGACGTCAGTGTATCTAGGGTTGGTGGAGGTAAAAGAAGTTTGATATGATGGTTCAAGAGACCAAGAAAAGAGGCCATTGTGGTTGCTAACCACAACCAAGTTTACAATGTGTAAATTGGATTAGTTAATCTTCTATATAAGGCTTCTCTTGACCTGTCATAAAACTATCACTATCAAAACAACATTCATGTATGAGTATGTGTCTATAAGACTTCCTGTTTTCAGTACCTAACTCATAACTTGGGATTGCTGTCTAAAAATAACATGAAAAACTTCTTAGCACACAAATGACAGTTTTCTTTTCTTCAGCCTTCATACTCAACACCCATGCAAACCTCTATGTAAGCAATACACATGTGCACACACACACACACACACACACACACACACAAGCCCACATTATAGCTAAAAATAAACACACACATGTGTTTGGTTTTTTCACGTTTGCTTAAACACATTTCAGGAAGCAGATGTGATATTTTTAAATCAGTTCCCTAAACCCCAAAAGCAGATTATTACCATTTTACTAGAACGTTTATTAGTTAAAGAAAGCTACTCAAATTCATAGACTTCAATATACAGTATAACAAAGTGCTTATGAAGAAAAACAAGGTTTGGTATCATTGTTATATACACTGAGTTGCCAGTTTACTAGGTAATACAGTAAGTAGTATAATTAACTATGACTTCCCAATTGGATCACACAGATTTTATCCATGATACTACCATATCACTGTATAAATGGGTGATGTTTATTATATAAGGAATAAAACATTGCGGCATAGTTATAGGAAAATGATCAACAATATTGTGGTGTGATGCAGCTCAACATGAAGCAGAGTTTTTACTATCACCCTGAGATTGATTATTTTCCCAAAACAGCACATCCCAATGTGTTTTATTCCTCTTATACTACAATTATTTATATGCATACTTTATATTCTATATAAATATACATTTATTTTTTGTACTTTATATACATTTATAGTTACATCTGATGTCTGATAAACAAGTAAGTTTCTGTTCCCACTTATGGATAGCAGCTATAAACTTTTGTTCCCTCACCAGCCTTTCTTTTAAACGCAGAAAAAAATAATGCAGCTTGTCGTATCACAGAAAAATCGCAAAGGCCTCCATCCTAAAGTCTTTCCCATGTTGGAAAACATAAAGGAACAACTTCACTTCTGACTGTTACAAAGCGCTGACACTGGAGACTCCTTTGCAAATTCCAAATAAACATCTCCTCACAAAAAAAGACTGTCACCATATCTGTTTAAATGGAGCGTGTGTCATACAATTTCCTATGTAAGTTGTTACTATAGAAACGCTAACATATTAGAACGAGCGCATTATTATAATCCTTGCATTCGGAACTATTGTCAGAGCTGCTGTTTCAGAAAATTAATGAACACCTTCTAACCAATTAGAATCGAGCATTTATTTTGAATACCTGCATATACGGATATGTTCTTATTACGGATGTTTTGACAGTTAAAACGTCTATTAAGCTCTATTAAAACCTTGCAAAGTCCTTCACGAGCTTGCAAGAAGCAGGGAGGAAAACTGAAACATGTGCAGCATGTTAAGCTGCAGAACCAGAACTGAGAACTTCTCAAATAAAGGAATGCTTGAATAGAAGTGTATGGTTCATTGGATTCTCTCTTGACAGTTTTGCATGCCAGAACTCGAATAATTCTGAGGGTGGTGCTATTTTTAATACGCATTTGCATGCATTTTGCATGACAACAATCTGAATACACATACACCATGTGACTGGTTAATGAGTTCCCAGATACGTACACCTGAATAAACTGGCAATATACACATCTCTTCTAGGATGACTCCGCCTCCATCCACAGCGTACTGAGGCTCACTAAATGGATCCATGAGTTTAAAAAGAACGTAAATAATATGCTATGACCTGCACAGTCAACAGAACCAAACTGAACACCTATGGAAGATTTTGGAGCGACGTTCTCCACCACAAGCAGCATCAAATCACCAATTGAAGGAATATCTTTGAGAAGAATGGTGTTCATCACTCTTGTACATTTCTATAGACTTGTAGAATCTATGCCAAGATGAATTGAAGCTGTTCTGATGGCTTGTGAAGACCCAACAATGAATATGTGTAAAACTATAATGGATATAAAGGATGCTGGGCTTCATATCTACCCATATCTACTTCCTCCTGTGGCACTTTAACATCCTATGACGCATCACATTTTTCGTACTTGTTAAACATTCTCTTTATTTCAGATAGTCTTATGTTTTGAGTATGTGATGTGTCGTGAGTGAATTCATTGTATGTTGTAGAGTACATATTCTTACACTGATTAAAATTCAACTTTTACCTCAAATTATGATATACTCTGTAAATGTGACAATTTAAAAAATATTAATCGAATATGTGGATATATATAAATAAGCTTTGAAAGGTTGACTATACTTTGCAAAAGTTAACGTTGATTGAACTTGCTTCCCTCCTAGCCCAAAACTTACTATTTCTGATTTTGACACTAGCTGATTCTTAGAGTAACTGACGTCCCCCAATACATTTAAAGTGTCTCGTTCACATGACTATCATTTAAGATTTATTGTGTTTCAATTATTGTGCTTCCATTTCAAGGAGAGAAGAGACATGAGTCACGTTCACCTCTATTGTATCTAAAGGACAATTGTGTGGTATTTAGCTATAATAGACCTGTGGAAAGCCTGTGGGTTTGTTTTCTCAAGCCGAAAGCAGGAGGGTGAGTGGGAAAGAGGAAGACTGCAGCACTCTGAAGCTTTTAATGTGGTCGGCTGCACAAGGCCTACAACGGTACTGAAGAAGCGACTTCAGGAAGTAGGAGTAGGCGTGCAAATATCCTGTTTTGTGTGTGTGTGTGTGTATGTGTGTGCGTGCGTGTGTGTGTGTGCGTGTGCGCTTGCATGTCTAGGAGAATGTGAGAATGAGTGCAGTGACACACATCGTCATAACCAAGTTGAAGACTCAGTGTGGAGGAGACATTAGAGCATTGTGTGTACTGGATGGATGTTTTTGATTTGGATTTCTGCAACAACAAGGAATTGAATGGATCATGAATATAAATAAGGTCAGGAAAGGATAATCTCCTTATATTACGAGGAAAGGTTTCATGCACCAGTAGCATCATGCCAGTCACGTTCGGAGAACTTAGCACCCTCACCACTCCACTTTCGGTGGCTCGTCTCTGTGCTTTGTTCTTCAGCTGCCTCACGCTCAGCCTGGCCTCCTCCATAGGCTATGCCTCCGAATTCCACAGCCTTAACACTTTCTACAGATTCAGCATGGTTACATGGTGCCTCTTCTTTGTCCTCACCTTCCTTGTTGTGGTCATCCATTTCATCCAGTTCCACAACTTGTTACCTCTTTCCTGGAAGAACCTCACGGCCACTGTGGCGGCTCTTGGCGCACTCATGACATTTTCTGCCTCCTTTGCCTTCACATGGACCCTAGAGGTTCATTCTGAGCCCAGGAGGATAGCAGCCACCGTGGGCTCCTGTCTCACTTCGCTGGCTTATGCCGCAGAGCTCCAGTTGATTCGATCACAGAGCGATGGACACCAGCGAGGCTACATGGCCACGGTACCTGGACTTCTCAAGCTCCTGCAGGTCTTCGGAGGATGCACAGCGCTAGTCCTGCTCAACATCCAAACCGAACCCCAGTGGAGGATCTGTGTGTCGAATGTAACCTACAGCGTGTGCCTGCTTCCATCTGTGGGCACTGTCCTGGTGATGATAATGGACTGTGCGGCTCGCAGCCCTGTACCATTTGACCGGCTCCTCGCCAGCTTCAGTCTGCTGGGAGTGATCATGTATACCGTAGGCACGGTCGTTTGCTTCACACAAGCACTCAAGCAGCACAGTAACAATCAAGATTCAGGACCTGTTGTTATACTGAGTGAGACGGTGATGGCATGCATCACTTTGCTGGCATACACAGTGGACCTGGCTTTCTCTGTTAAACTGCTATGTGACCGAAATTAAGGAGGTGACACCGAAAAGTGAAGGACATGGCTTGTTAGTTAAAGCATGGGTGATGTTATTCATAATTCAGTATTATTTAACAACACAAGATTGTGTCTTTTTGATATTATGATAAATTATCATAAATGGTGAATATTTCTGTGCTGTACTCTGAGAAATACTATTTACGCTTATATATGCTGTCTGTCAAACGTTTTTGATCACTTGGAGTTCCTTATCCTTAATTACTGTTCGAGTTTTAGCTTCAGTGCTGTAGATTAAAAAAGAGAAAGATCGGCAGTTAATTATGAAACTATACTAAGCACGTCATTCTCCATTTGTTTTTTTTTTGGGTTTTTTTTTTTTGACGACTGGAAACTTTCAGATCTAACAGCATCTAAATTACAGCTTTATTAAATTTATTAAGTGTAAACCACTGTAAGACTGACAGTGTTAATATGATTGACACGACAAATATACTGTATGTGCTACAAGTGGCTAGAGTAATCAATGTCTTTGCCTGTTCCAGTTAGATCTAGATTGTTTCCAATGAAATAAAACACACTTTTCTCAGTTCTTGCTCATTTGAAAGTATTTTACATGAGGCTGCTGCTTAATAGCAAAAAATATTAATAGAGAATATAAGATTATTTAATCTCTAAATAATGTGTTTATAGAGAATTTCTGATTATTTAATCCCTAATTAATGTGTTTATAGAGAATTTAAGATTATTTAATCCCTAATTAATGTGTTAATTATGGATTAATTGATCTGTGTATCTAATGGAGCGTTTTTGTCCTGAAACAATGGATTGGTATCGGATTAGATCAGATTTGGCATATTTTTGAATCCGATCCAGTGCTTGGTGCTGTTCACTGGGGGTCTTTATTTCCGTCTCTCTTTACTAGCTGAAGGACAATAACGGCGATGTCAGAATGGATCGTTAACTCATATCAGTACTGTATTGAAATTAAAAATGTGGGAATGGTGCATCCAATTAACAACTGTATGTCTAGAAAAAAACATGTATCTGTTGTTTGTTAATCTATTTTGTACTGTAGAAAAGTAGAAGCAGAAAACATCAGAGAAAAATAAAATAAAATAAAATAAAGAAAAGTCGCCCTAAATGTTCAGCCACATGTTCAGAAGTAGTTTTGATTCTCATAAACCACTGAAGCAAAGGCCTTATTCATGCTGATCTTAAATGTGGGAGCTTTTAGTTTATAAGGTGGCTTAAATGATCTGCTGAGGTGCTTAACACTTTTGCAGTCTGTGGCAAGCAGATTTTAGTCCTACGTCACTGAGGAGAGCACACTGTTATTTTTGCAGGTCTCTCTTTTCTCTCTCTCTAAACCTCCAATGCAAACCTCATAGTGTTGTTTTGATTGTTTGCACTACTTGTAACACTGACTTCAGCACACACGTGTTCATTAGATGGCAGTGCTCTCATTTGTGTGCTCAGTTCAGTGAGTTTGTTTCACAGTTATCTTGAGGGCCAGATGTCTTTCTTTCTTTTTCTTTTCTTTTTTTTTAGGAAAATGACTCATTAGAAAACTGGAAAGTAATATCATTTACAATAAAGAGACTATTTCTGAGCATTTCTTTAGGTTCTGTCATGGAGCAAAGAGAGAATAAATAATGATAAATAACACAGATGAGTTTAATCTTGTTTCAAGTTCCAGCTAGTCCCACCCTACAAATGTGACCAGATATTATTGTATTAAAAATATATATATACAGTATACACAATATATATTTGAACACAAGCCTACAGTAGTTATGAATTTTAAATTCACCCAACAGAAAATCTACAATATTTTAAATGACAGCTTGAAATTCTGTTGTAGTATGCACTGGATGTGCCTCTACCTGCTATATCTGTGATAGTGTGACGTCTATCACATTTTGGACTGATGGTGCGAACAGTGATATATCACTACACACAACAAGGGCCGTCCTGACTGTACCCTGAATTTGATTATTTTCCAATAACAGCAGGTCCCGAAGTGCTTTATTCCCCTTAAACCATAACAATTTGTTTATTAATTAAAGAATGGCATGTCATACTTTTTTATCCATTTATTGTTACATTTATTGTTACATGTGGAATATCCACAAAACAAGTTAGTTCTTTTTATCACTTATAGCAGCTATAAACAGTCGTTCCTTCATCAGCCTCTTTTTTCCTCTCTTGGAGTTTGTAAGACGAAAAAAATGCATCTGAAGACTTTCCTTTGTCGGAAAATTTCACCTCTCTCCATATACAGTCCCACCATTTACAGTTGTATGTGACATTTTGGGCACCCCTGGCCCAATTACACATTCTGTTTACACATTTTTCAGCAAATGTTAATGCACAGTTTCTTTATATTTGATGACCTTAAAAAGTAGGAAAACAAATAGTAATTGTGGGATGTGCAAAACTTTGGACACCCTTGCAGTAGTAAAGTCAAGAATTCCAGAGTGTAAGCAGTTCTCTGACTCTTCAAATCTTGTGCTAACTCTCTACAACCATGGTCTAAAGTATGCAAAACAACATCTAGATAGGACCGAGGCATTTTGAAAATAAGTGCAGTGCACTGATAAAGTAAAAAAATAAATTTAACTCTTTAGCCATAATCACAGATGGTATACTTAGAGAAAAAGAAATAAATTAAAATATCACCTTGCCAACTGTTAAGCATGGGGGTGGATCTATTAAGCTTTAGGGTTGCGTAGCAGCCGGGGCACAGGAAACACTGCACGGGTAGATGGGAGAATGGGCTGCACGGGAAATATCACCAAAATGGAAGCAAATGGGACACAGTCATTCAAGAAAAGGAAGCTGAAAAGAGGCTGGCGTCTGCACCAGGACAATGACCCAAAACATACCTCAAAATCCACCAGAAACTACTTCAAGAAATGTGTGAAACTGGCCCTCACAGTCCCCTGACATAAACATCACTGAAAATCTGTAGGTAGGCCCAAGAATATCTCAGAACCAGAAGTGTTTTGCAAGGAAGAGTGTGTGAAAATGTATTAAACAAGGATAGAAAGACTCCTAGCTGGCCTTTTGCCAAAGGAGGCGTTAGTACTGACTTGGAAGGGTTTCCAAACTCTTGCACATGCCACAATTACTATTTGAATGCTTTCTTTTTTTTTTTTTTTTAAAGTCCATCAAATATAAAGTAACTGTCCATCAACATTTGCAGAAAAAATGTTATTTTCAAAAATAGTTTATTACAGAGGTTGTATTTACGTATTTCCACTTCAAAAATCAACAAAATATATACTTTGGCCAGGGGTTCCAAAACTTTTGCATACAACTGTATATCATCTGTTCAACAAATGTTAATCTTCATAATGTTGTTCATTCATAACTCCATATATATTAATTTATATTAATAATTATATTAAAATACTAACGATCTCTTTGTGTCTGTTGATTAAAAAAATCTTTCTATTGTGACTAAAGATTTAAAAAATGTTTCTATTTGACAGTTATAAGCAGATGCTCCTTTGATTTGCTTGCCTTTCTAGATGTTGTGCAATTGTGAGGTACACATTTTGGGGCAGGATTCGCATTGCCCCATGCTAGGGGGAGGAGCAATGAACAGGACAGGTTTGTTAGCTACAAGCTAGCCAGTCAACTGTGATGAGTGATGTATATTTTCCACCTATACAGTGAACTGTATAGTCAGTGTTTGAGATTTAACAAGCGAATATATCTGTATGTTGATTGATTTAAAGCTAATACTTGTAGATACAGCACTTTGTTTAAGACTGATGCTGTGCACGGCCATGTTGATTTGACGTCACTCCGTAAATGGGGAAGGAACTGGTAGTTGGGAAGACTACCCCCAAGTTGATGAGTATGAATTTTATAGGAAAGTTGAAGGGTTGGTGTTTTCTTTGGCTTTTAATGGTCATATGTTGGGAATTACAAGTTGCAACTGTGAGTCAAGCGAACACTTTGGCCATTTTGGCCACTTTGGTCAGAGGTTGGGAATTACAAGTTGACGACCATGATTAAGCACCATTAAGTGCCATAATGACAGGGTTGCCAAACTGGGCTAGTTTAAAAATACTCCACAGCCACCAAGATCTTGTTTTCTAGCTAATAATGGGAATTAAATCTAATACATTTCCACAGACAACACAGGCAAAGTGTACATGAACTCTTTCTCTTGTAAGATATATTGCAAAGATTAGTAGAGGGAAAGGGGGATTATGGTGTGGATAATGTCCATACGTCAGAAATGCACGTGCACCACAGTGATCTAGTTTCTTACACGCAGAAGAAAAATGTCTTATCCTTTCTAATGTCCAATATTTGTACTAGTTTTGGGTCTTTTGTGTGTGTGTGTGTGTGTGTGTGTGTGTGTGTGTGTGTGTGTTTAGCTGTAGCTGCGCTGGACATTTTGCTTAAACCTGGCAACCATGGTTAATGACATTAGCTTTTGTGAAACTCAGCAGGTAAACAAAACAATTCTTATTAAAACTTCACTGGATCCCTTTAAAAATTTAAGTATACTTAAAATACACCTGACCTGAACTGAAATGCTACATACAATTGTTTTTGGCAAAACCTGGTCTGATTTAATTTCATTTAATTCACACCCCAAAAACTCAATCAATTATCGAAAAGTTCTCTAAAACTACTTTCGATTAGTTGTGCCTGCCGAGGAGTCAATCCGTGTTGTTGCCTTTCAACAGAAACTCTCGTCAGTTATATTCCAAAAAAGAAAGCCCGCCTCCTTGGTGACAATTGGCTAGAGGTGCTCAGCTCTAACGTTCGATTGGATAAATAGGGCGTGCGTTTGATCAATTTTCTAATTGGACAGATTCGACGTCGTTCACGTTACTGCAGCAACCAAAGAGCACAACAGAACGGTGGTTTGATGTCTCAGCCAATCATAACTCAGGAGGCGGGGTTAATTGGAATATGGGTGGGAAGAAAACAAATAAACGCCTCTTGTCAGCAGGCAGAGACAGAAAGACGGAAAAAAGCTTTGACAACGGCGAGTGAAGGATAATACACAGTTAGGAGTTATTGTTTGTGTTGCTAACCGTACAAACACGACGCTTTCAGCACGAAAGTGTTTTTTAGGGTGTTGTAAAAGGATAATGAGGACGGTAAGGTGATTAATTAGTTGTTTGTGTGTTTTTTAGGTAAAAAAAAAAGAAGCCTGAATTAGGGGTTAGTTTGAAGCACAGTCATGCTGACTTCTTTATTTACTCAGTAGTGCAGCACAAATGGGACTTTTCTTGCAGTCTGCTTGTTTATTATTTTGTTTTGGAATTGTTTGTAATGCTTAGTTACACATAAACATTTCCAGAATTTGAATATAAGTCAACATTGCAGCTGTCATATCAGTTATTTGTCTCCTTTTCAACCTGCTCAGCAATCTTGCCATTAAAACACCACGTTATGGTGGTTACTAAAGTGGTCATGTGATGATCTCGAATGGTTTTTAATAATCATAATCATCATCATCATTTTTATCTTCAGAAGGCACAATGCATTCAACTGGCACAATCACACTAGCTCATTTATAATAAATCTAAATATAAAATGTCTTAAACCTCTTTAAAGTGATTTGTCATGTGTGTGAACTTAGTCAGTGACTTGGCATTTCACTGATCATTATTCATGGCATAGCTGTGTGAAGGTGTGTGTGTGTGTGAGTGTGTGAGTGTGAGAGTGACTACACCATTGGTTTATGATCTCTATTTGCAGGATGTGCCTGATATCGCCTGTCCCCGGATGGACGCTGGAGAAGGACAGGAGTAAATGGCGCTGAGCTCCAGGTAAGATTTCTAAAGATCTCTGTTTTTCTAGTTTCCCAAATTGAAGCTTCTACAAGGTTCTTGAGACAGAATCTAAAGGCGCTTGGTAAAGTATGGGAAAGTTTCAGGAAGAGGGGCAGTCTGTTGTCGAAGCACTATAGACTAAAGATGCTAAAATCTGCAAAAGTCTACAATCTACAACCCCATCAACGTTCCTAATCCACAGACATTTTATATCTTTTCCTTTTTCATGAATACAGTTAATGACCTCTAACATCAGGATCTTCTTCTGCACCTAGAAGCAGTCTGGAATAATTGGTTAATCGGTTGTACTGCGATATGTGGGGAAAACCCTTCACATGGTGCAATTTTGGCCTCTCCTAGTGTATAGACATTGCAGACTTTCCTGAACTGGAATACGTTTCTGTTTTGCATGTGTTTCAATCACAAGTGAAAAGTCAAAAATTGCATGTAAAGATTCCAGATTTCGACTGCAGACATTGACAGTCGGTATCTGATAATAGACTGAAAAAATTAGGCGTATGTTCCTTTTGCTACATCACATAGCTATCCAACAACTTGATCAAAGCCTGACTTTGACTGTAAGAGGAGCTCACATTGGGCTAGAAAGGTTTTAGACATCTTTAGGGAGACTGACCACCATGTTTTAGCTCCAGATCTGTTCAACTAGCTCTTTACTCAACATGGTCTTTGCAGGAAACAAGTAAATAAAAGCATTTCCATGTAATTTTGGCGAAATACATTTATGACTTCTTAAAGCTGAGGCGGTAAAATTTGTTTTAAAACTCAGATTTTTGGCTGTTTTCCAGAATTCAGTCACGGTGACAGCCCATGGGTTTTCCCAGGCCGCAACATGTATACATCAACACACAATATTTTTATCATAGACACTTCAAAGTATCACCACTTTTCATTTCCGAGATTGTCCCATTTGGTGGAAGCATTAAGACTTTGTATTTTGGAGTGAATATCTTTCTCAGCAAAGAAAATTTCATAAATTCCTAATAATTCCATATTTTTTTTTTTTCCTTTTTCTAATATTTGTTTTCTTTAGCATCTATAGTAACTTTAGAATAGATTATTTAATTACAGCTCCACTGCTAACATTCAGCTGTTTTAAAAAAGCACTATTGAGGTTCTATGGTGGTGAGATCCTATAGAAGGTAGTATTTTATATTAACATAATATTGTATATCATAAAAGGTTAGATAAATAGGATGAGCAATTTTTGTATCACATATCTAGTCAGCACCCGGGTGTGGTTATACAACAAGTTTGCAACTGAATATGGCTGCAGTATAGTTAGCTACAGGTCATTTACAATTCAAAATCAGCTGGGTCAGGCCTTCTAAGAAAACCGTTAGCTTGGAAGTGCTGCTGCCTTCTCTAGAGGAAATGTCACAGTGCAATTGAGGTTTGTGTAAGCCACAGAGAATTTATGGGAATTGGAAATGGTACAGATGAATCATGCAGTTAATCTTTGGCCACCTGTTCACTGGAGCAGTGAGCTCACCTTTAATGACCAGGATACACAATCTTCAGCCTCACACCTACACGCAACTAATGACAGAAGGTACAGGGTGCTTTTTTTTTTTTTTTTTTTTTTTTTTTAAAAAAACTCTTAAGAAAGCATAGGTGGATTTTTATGGCATATTTTATGACCAGAAAAAGTCACATCCATCAATAGCACTGCCTTATTGTCCAATGTCAGTAGATAACGTAATTATTCTTGGAATATAGTTGATATTATAGTCCTGTCCGAATACGTCATGTCAATAACTTTTACAGACTGTGTGCGCATGCATCGCATCTGGAAAGATTAAGCCATATTTTACAGTCGTAATAACCCCAGGTAAAAAGTTAGTGGACAGCTGACCATCACGTGCATATGTGGGCCTTCCCTGAACTGTTACCACAAAGTTAAAAGCACACAGTTGTCTAGAATATTTTTGTATGCCGTAGCTTTACAATTTCCCTTCACTTGAACTAAGAGGCCAAAACATGTTCCAGCATGACAACGTCCCTGTGCACAAAGCGAGCTCCATGAAGACATGGTTTGCCAAGGTTGGAGTGGAAGAACTCCTGCACAGAGCCCTGACCTCAACCCCACTGAACACCTTTGGGATGAATTGGAATGCTGAGTGTACACCAGGGCTCCTCGCCTGACATCAGTGCCTGATCTCACTAATGCTCCTGTGGCTGAATGGGCAGAACTTCCCACATCCATGCCCCCAAAATCTAGCGGAAAGCCTTTCCAGAAGAGTGGAGGTTATTGTAGTAGGCAAGGGAGGACCAGCTTTGGAATGGGGTGTTCAAAAAGCACTTACGGGTGTGATGGCCAGGTGTCCACATACTTTTGGCCATATAATGTACATGTCGGTAAAGATTGCATTACATCCTGTAGGAACAGATGTTTTGCACTTTTTCTTCAGTATGAAGAAAATCCAGGAACCAAACCAAACCTCAATCAAGCAAGGTTAAAACGCACAACGATAAATTAAAGACTATGTTTAAAGGGACTTTTCGGGAGTTTAATTGCATTTCTAATACAAGTATAGCCTGTATACATGTCATGGTCATGTGACCTACTAATGACGAGGCTCATCTTGGATGACCAACAAGTGCTTGAATAAAGGTCAAAGCAATCAATTTGTATTAATATGAAGTGTACGTAGTACGTGTAGAACATTTGATGTGGCAACCATGTGTACATTGTGAACATACTCCCATTTCTCCAGCAACATTACTTAAGACATTCTGTATGTCCAGAAATCCTCTCCCATCCGAATAGTACTATAGTGGCAAAAGGATGATACCGTATTTGGTATGGCAAAAGGCTACTGGTCAAATGAATTCGCTGGTGCAACCGATGGTAACAGATGGTTCAACAGGTGTATGAACAATGGGATTATTTGGAACAGCAGGTGACATACTGAAGTATGTCTCACCATTGCACACCCAGTCAGTCAGTCAGTTGGCTGTCAAAGAACTGTTGGAATCTTCACAGCATTGGTGCTGTTATTAACAGGAACGGTTGTGTAACCAGGTTTTACAGAAGAAATTACACTAAATGACACATAATGATGCTACTGTTTTTGTTCACACAGCTTAAAAGCATCAGCCACTGTGGTACTGTAGGCGTGTAAATGGATGATTGGTTGAAGGTGGCACAGTGGGTAGCATTTCAGACTCACAGCGCCAGGGTCCCCAGCTCGATCCTGAGATTAGGTTACTGTCTGTGGAGTTTTGCATGTTCTCCCCATAGGTTTTCTCCTGGTTCTCTGATTTCCTTTGTCAAACCTACATGCCTATGAAACTGTTCAGCGTTTAAGAACTCCTTATACTTACGATGAGCATGTTCTGATATTCTGTAATTTAGCGCAAAAAAGTGTTAATGCATTGTCAGATTGCCCACAGCTGAGTGGTCTTTGGTCTTCAGCGAAGGGAATGATGCTGGATGCTGACCGTTTCTGCCGTACACTCATCATGTGTTGTGCATTGCCAGTTGCATCTGCATTATTTATTTATTTATTTATTTTTCCGGATTAAAACTCTCTTTGTTAGTCCAACCATTGGAGCACATCAGTGTTCTGTGACAGACAAATTTGTAACGCTTTTAGCCGGAGACATCAGGTGCTTTCAGGTGCTGTGAAGCGTAGAGTTGGCTTACACACTGCATGGATGAGCAAAGTGATTCCAAATTGGACCCTTGTGTCTCTACTCGCACCAGTTTCAAGTCTCTTTCAAAGAATTGAGGCGTGGCTCAATGCTAAATACAATGTGGACTTTCATCCCACCTCTGGGAAGACCGGGGTGTTGGGGCTAATGCACTGTGGTAGAGAAAGTGGTTAGCTTTTTGACTTCTTGAGTTTAAATCAGATGACTGTCAGAGAGCCAACCCTTTAACTTTCAGTTGATTAGACTGCTTTCTGGCTCAGCTGGAGGCTGAATTCGATTAAAGCGTCTACTAAATTTGGAATGGGGGTGGGGGGGATATGGCACGTGCAGATTTGAGAATGCAGACAAAACAAAAAGATACAAAAAGTTGTATCTGTGTTGTTGTTGTTTCTGCATTTTAAGCCCAGGCCTAATCAGTGCACTCTGATCTGTTAGCCTGACCATTTGTGCTGCTTCAGTGAGAACCTGAGCATCGGTTAGTTACAGCTTTCTATTTTAGTCCTGCAGCAAACCTGCACATTTTCTACCAATTAATCAATGTAAGAGAGAAAAAAAAATGTCGACGAGTTTAAACCAGCAGTAGCTGGCTCTTCTCACTGATTCTCTCTTTTCTACTTAGTTCTATCTCTTTTACCAATCATTTACCTCTTAATTTAATTTCAGGAATTTTAACTGTGTTATTATCGAGTGCAGTTACTCAGGTATCAGGGATTAGGTCTGCATCTCCATTTTATCAGTGCTTCTCTGCCGCTCTGTCTCAGAGCTTTCCAAATGTCTGCCTCTGTTTTCTGCTTGATGAAGGATATCACAGTTATTACAATCTGTTCCTCCAGATGGGGAAAATGGAAGTAGATGAGTGTTTGTACACAGCATTTTTGTCCCACATGCACGTGAATAATGTTTCCCAGTATATATTGTATATTCTGGCTATTAGATTTTTATTCGTAGTTGCCCGTCGGACAAGTAGGCTCAATAAACTGAGAAAGGAAATAAACCCTACTTCTTACTGACTTCTGCAAAGCAAATATTTTCATTCGATATGTAGCTATATTTAAAAAGTATTGTGCTGCTCCACTACTGCACACATCAGCCAAGACGCAATCTGGCAATTTTTAGAGCGATTTTTACTATGTGGCTAAATTAGCATGCACACGTGACATACGATCTTTTCAGATTCAGAAACAGAAAGCCTTTTTTTTATGTGGAAACAAAACAAATTCCAGGGATAGAACTGAGTTTTTAGAGAAAGGTTCGTTAAATCTATATCGTAATCAGTTTGTGTGCGATGTAAACAACAGTATTGGTTTTCTTGTGATTCTTTTAGACTATAGGGTTACATGTTCTATTTCTTCGCTGGTTTGTTCTACTGTTAGACGCTAACCGGCTTAGAATCATTTTTACGAGCAGTGCGAGGACGGTACACCAAATCTCAGCCAAAACTTTGATCAGCCATTTTCTGACTTTTTATCGAGGACCCAAACACAATGTCTATATGAAAAACTTTGTTAGCAGAAGATAATGATCATTATAATTTCCTTTAATCTTTGTCAATGCACTTAACAATCTAACTAGCTCATTATTACATTTTGTTAGCTTTCATTTTTTTAGTCTAGCTGGGGAAACAAAACATAGTATTGGGCAGCAACATTGGCGCTTTTATTTGCCCAGTGGGCTAGCTAATGCATTTCTGATCTGTCCACCCTGGCTTATGTACGTTTGCATTTTAAAATCAGGTAGGTTTCAATTTCTTTATCATTTTATTCAATTGGATCTTTGTGCAAACAATTATTGGACCTTATCTTGTTCATATATCTTTAGGGGAGTAGCTTCCTGAACGCCCACTGTGAAAACATCACGCATTGCATCTTGGTCTAATCTATATCTATATAGTCACAATCTGTAATGGAAGAAGACCTTAACGATAAGGTGTGTTTATTTTATTTTATTTTATTTTATTTTATTTACATGTTACAGCAGTTTCTGCAGGCTGATTATCGGGTTGGTCAGCTGTCTGTACTTCTGCTGTGGTATTTGTAAATCAGGTGTGACTGGTGTGCTTTGTTCCTGACTGACTGGCCTGCATTTCCTGCTAAACTACTCCAGCTAAATAGAAAAAAAAAAGACCCTATGAGCAGGTGAAATGTGTACAGGAAAAAAAAAAATTCGTGTCTATCAACCATTCCTTCATCTTGTGTTATTTTGGCATTGCTGTAAATCCAGCTCTGTTTGTTTCTCCTGTCATCAGCAGGTTAATTGAGCAACTTGAGGAAAGTAAGAAGAGACGCACCTGCATTGAGCAGCTTGCGCAGTAACTGGCCTCCTGCCAAGAGCTGTGTCTCAAATTACTATGACTTGGTACTTAAATGCATTTACTGTTTAGGATTCTGACATGGAATATAGATTCAGCTGGGTTTTTACACTAGAAGTTTGCTATAAATATATCATATATCAAGGATTTTACAACGGCTTCAGCCGTGACTTAGCCAAACACTACGCTGCCATTATTTACTGCATTACTTAACATTAACAAGTTATGAACTACAGCAGCAATACACCATAAGTGAGGCAGAATACAGGTCATTTCCCCCGACTCAGTACAGGTCCTGGCTCAGTTATATAATCAGGTGTCAAAGTTACATTCTCCAGCACCTACACAAAGCATCACCATGATCAACAACTATTCACAAGAACACAGATATGCATTTTTATTGCTCCCGGAGCTGCTCAAAGTTTGTTAGCATTAGAATTAACAGTGTCACTTCCGTTTAGTAAGAGGGTTGTATCTTCCTCAGATTGCTCAATGCTTCTACTAATACATTACTTGTTTTACTGGTGGTCACAGAAAGTAGTTGTAGCCTTGGCAGCCAAAATTAAGCCTCTACCATGCTTTTCAAGTCACGTTTCAGTTCCAAACCACAGAGAGTCATTTTAATTGGTCCACTGTTCAATTCAGTGGAGTTCATTTACTGGTACGTTGTCCATGATGAAGAATAGGCTCAAATGTTTGTGGACACCTGACTATCACACCCAAATGTGCTTGCTAATCATCCCATTCGAGATTTAGTGCCTTCTTTGCTCTTCTAGGGAGGCGTTCCACTAGATTGTGGGATTTGCCCATTCAGCCACAAGAGCATTAGTGAGGTCAATTCAATTCAATTATATTTATATAGCACTTATAAAAATGGACATTGTTACAAAGCAGCTTTACAAAAATAAATACATTCAGAATAGAATATGTAAATGTATGAATTTATCCCTAATGAGAAAGCCAGAGGTGGCGGTGGCAAGGAAAAACTCCCTGAGACGATATGAGGAAGAAACTTTGAGAGGAACCAGACTCAAAAGGGAACCCATCATCATCTGGGTGATAACAGATAGTGCAATAATAAATAAATCCCTTCTGTAACTGTGTACTACATTGACAAATAGTGCAATTGTAACCAGGAAATTCATTACAGTTCTTGCATGAAGTCTGTTTTGTTGAACCTACCCACTGTCCACTGATGGAGACCTGAGTACAAAACTGCTTGCGGCAACCGCAGCCCCAAAGCCACCGCAGCAATCTCAGTCCCAAGCCATCCCAGTACAACTGCCCATATGAACTGCAGTCCAAAGCCATCGCCACGATCCCCAAGTGGCACAATCCCCAGCAATTTCATTGACCTTCAGGCCATCCATGTGGGGCCACCCCCAGCAGCAGCAGCAAGCAATCTCCAACCAATGAGAACTCCAACCAGAAGTAGGGCAACAGGTGGATCAGGCAGATCCGGAGAGCAGAAGGGGTCAGGATCACTGGTATCTCAGGAGTAGCATGTGTAGGTCAGGCACTGATGTCAGGTGAGGAGGCCTGGGGTGCAGTCAGCGTTCCAGTTCATCCCAAAGGTGTTCAGTAGCATTGAGGTCAGCGCTCTGTGCAGGCCACTCAAGTTCGCACCAACCTTGGCAACCTTGGCAAGCCTCGCTTTGTGTACAGATGCATTGTCATACTGTAACAGGTTTGTGCCTCTTAGTTCCAGTGAAGGGAAATTGTACATTGTAATGCTATGTCATACAAAGATTCTGTAAAAGTGTGTGCTTACAACTTTGTGGCAACAGTTTGGGGGAAAACCTACTTATGCGTGTGATGGTCAGGTGTCCACAACCTTTAGGCCATATAGTGTTCATTAGTTACTTTGGATCAAGTAGGGTTGCAGTTAAAAGCAAGGTACATTTAATTTCATGTCTGTGTGGCGTCGGAATCCCTCGTTATCAGCGACCAATATTGCTGATCATATAGAACAACGTTCTGGATAAGAACTGTTATTTTTCACTCACATAACATTGTCTGTAGACATTTTTTTTTCTCACCTATCCATTCTTTGCTTCAGTGTTGGTTTATGCTGTGTGTTGCCAGCAAAAAACTTCTCGTGTTGAGTTTTATATTTTTTATCAGGTTACTTGTATCATTCCAAGATGCTGTAGTTCCTCTTCTTGATATTTTGACCAAGCACAGTTTGCAGTCTGCTTTGCTTTGGCTGCCATCATTAATCATGAAATTTCATCTGTTTAATAGCAAGACAACATACACTAAGATTATGTAACGTAGTATCACATATGTATCAGATGGTATCGGATGTTTGTATCAGTATCGGTATCTATGCATTCCTATTTAAAACACTTGGAGAAAGAAATGTTGGTTGAGGGGAAAATAGCAAGAATAATTCTGAACGTACGTCTGTGAAGAAACAAGCTTTTTTGGCAATGGATTTTATATCATTTCAACACCAGGGCTATCTGTACACCCAACCAGCCGAACCCTGCCTTGATGTTCCAGACTAGCAGCATTTTTGTGCAGGAATTAATCCATCATGCCAGCTCCTTTGCACTGAAAAAACACAAACTGTTAAAGGTTGCTTGTCATTATCTTGGCAGTGGAAAACAGCTAGAAGTTTCCACAAAATTGACCAAAACAAGTGCAAGGTAGTTGTAGGAAGAACAGAGAGGACCACAGAGAGAGCCATAACAAGATGAGTGAATCTGTGTTGAAACTACAGACATGGTACCTGTGGCATGAGCAAGCAGAGTGTCTTGTTACAGCAGGCGACCAGCTATAAATATGAGGCGCGAGATGTGATGGTGTAAACCATACTGCCTAACCTGTGTAACCTGTAAGCAAGAGAAAATCTTATCTTTTTGTCTTGTTCTCATTAAGTTGTTCAGTCACGTCAATCAAGTGAATGAAAAGTGAAAGTGTTACGTCAAGTAAAAAGTGTTAAATGTTAGCTTAGAACAGCTAAACAAGACGCGATAGATACTCAAGGTGCGTAAGTGATGTAGTTTTGTATGTAATGATGTAACTTCACTCAACCATCATTTGGCTTCTAGGAATCTGGTTATTGCACAGATCAAAATGCAAAAATTAGAATGCGTCTCTATCTATCTATCTATCTATCTATCTATCTGTACGCCAATTTTTACACAACTTCCTGGAATATTACAACATAATATAATCTTAAATTTCATACATGAACTATATAAATGTCCTGTTTAACCCCATAGTAGATCCAGATTATGTTCCTCATTCGTAGTTACTTGGCTTTCCTATTAGTACTGAAAAATTCCTAGAAGTCAGTAGTATGATTTTAAGAATGAATAATTGAATAAAAAGCCAGTATCTTAAGAATTTGGTTATGAACAATTTACCAATTTACCATGATCCTGCATTTGTCTGTTCTTGTGAAGATAATATTATAAGCTCAAATCTGCCTTATTCAGTGTAAATCAGATCATTTAAGATTTGTTTATGTAAATTATGTTTTGTTAAATATTTGTATGATTACTAAATCATGGTTGTGTAATTAATTTTTTTGTTAAACTGTGCTGTAATAATTCTGACTTGTTAAAAATATATTTTAAATAAGGGTTCAGTTTACTTCAATTAAGGGTTAGATTTCTGTTGTTCAGTGTTATAGTAAGTCAAATAACCACAGACATTTTTTGTAACGTTTTTTTAACTCCTCTTTACCAAGGGTGCCAATATTTCTGGAGCTGGCTGACTGTTGGATCTAAAGTAAAATATTAGGTCACGCCTAAAATAATAAACAAAATCCAATACAAATATCGATGTGTATGTTGAAAATCACAGAATAGGCCTGTCGAGCGATTATCGGCACGTCCCTATTGATGAGTAAGCGAAAGTGAAGGAATGCTCTTTACTCTACTTGGTTGGAAACCTTGTTTTCAGCATTAATGTCTCTTGTGTATTCCTGATTCTGACAGTTATATCTCTGTGAACTTTAAGAAGGAATTTGCTGTCTCTGAGACAGTTGCAGTGTCTGAAACAAAGAAAAAATGTCCCAAAGACAAGCAAGTTTTTTTTTTCTGTCACTAACAATATTTACAATCGCGCTCTTGGTCCCTTGCTCATATAAAAGCTCTGGGCTGAATTGCCACATAACGAAAACCTTTGTGTGGTTGAGACATTTGCAGTCAATCACAAGTTTTGCCATGCTGAACTGACTGACTACTTACCGTGTGACATTGTCTGTTTATACAAGTCTTGCTTAATCTGGGTGCTCTTGAACAGTTGTTACTTCTCTGTTACAAAAGGTTGGTGGAAGCCCAGTGATCTGCGGTAGCAACTGACTGAAACTGACGATTGAGATTACAGCACTAAGTTCAAAAGTTGCATCAGTATTTACACTGGGAAAGTTACTCGTATTCAGAGTCGAGTTACACACCCGCTTAAGTTCATTTTCTGGACTCTCCATTCCCGATTAAGCAGATTACTTGTGTTGGCTTCCACCAACCTTTTGTAACAGAAAAGCAACAACTGTTCAAGAGCACCCACCTCCCAGGTTGCCAGATTATTCTTGACTTGACGCATCCATGACAAAAATCAGGGATAAAATATGCAGACTGAACAGTGAAATAGCGTTTATTTTTTACGTTGCTGTCAAATGTAATACGAGGCAACTTAAAAGCAATTGCTTTTACTATTGCTGAATAGCCTTAATTCTTAATTAATCCTCATGCACTTGCATTTTACTCAACTCTGAATTGCTCATACTGAGCATCCTTTCAACACGCTTAACACTGTCTTTATTCTTCTACATTTGTACAGTATATTGCGACGATTTATAATTTCTGAATTTCTGCTTTCCCCAAATGTAGTTGATGAGCCAAATATGTTTGGTGTATGTTTGATAAGTTTAATTTTTTTAGTTTTCCATTGTAGCTAAGATGTAGTTAACAAATAATAAAAGCATATAGGCTATTGGTTACCATCATGCAAACTGCATGCATAAATCCTCACATGACATTGTTTGGTTCAGTGCTAGCATTTGTATATAAACAGTAAACATAAAATAGCAATCGATTGTGTTACTATGTTAAATCATTTTTAGCTTTAAAACTCAGATTGTCTGGGGTTTGGGTGCAGTGATTCAGAGCATGAGGTGAAACCCAAGTCTTGAATCATAGGAGCTCATTTTCCCATGAGGCATCTAGCTATCTAGCTATCTATCTGTCTATCTATGCACTGCTGCTCATGCAGAAGCGTTAAGGTCCTTTCAGCTCGCTCAAGTGCTTTGCTTTGTCATCGGATTATTGGTTAATGAGCCGAAACCTGACTCGAGGCTGGATTTCCACATGGTTTTTCACAGGAGCCCACCTGCCCCTTCACTAGGCAACGCGCTCTAATGGGAAACGCAGGATATAAGGGTTCAGCAAAGCAACCTGTCTAGTCATGATGAGAAGGTCTGCTACTGTGTTAATGCTTTACATGAAGTTAATGCATGGTAATTGATGCTAGCCTGAGGAGTTCCTTGTGTGCACCGGTTAAACCGGAGACAAATTGGAGTCATCCTCAGAGCAAGCCTAAAGAGAAATGCACGTAAGCATGTTTATATTTCCAAAATATGAGCTTGGTCTGCCTTTTTCCTCCGCACACACATCATATCACACATGATCATATGCTTCGTTCATGTTGTTCCTTCTAAATGCAACACTTTTTGCAATTATATTAATGGGATCATAATTATATTATCTTATTGTGCTTCTGATTACACGGTCAAAAAATGTGGACTGTATGAGGGGATAAATTGTTCCATAATACAGGAAAAGTGTTTCTTATGAAATGAGAAGAGCAAATAAGGACTCAATCTTGGTAATCAACCAATCAGACTATGAGCGAGTTTTTCCACTTGTTTCTGGAAGAGTTTAAAAGCTGTGGTGCATGCGGTTGAATGACCACTGTGCTGTAACCACTGTGATTAAGCTGTTGTGGAACAGGAGTTTGTTTAAAACTCAAGTCTACTGGGTGTTTCACTTTGAAGATCATTATCAGAGAAATTGCTCATGTTTCATGATGCTCCCAGTCAGCTAGTTCCATGATCTCTCTTGAGATCATACACCTGTGTGACGTGCTGGAAACAAAGATTTTAGTTTAACAGAATGTAAGATTTTGATTAACGTCAGCATTGTGGAATTCATTGCATTCTTGTCCTATTCTGGGTGCAATCACATAGCTTTCCGAGAGCCTTCAATGAGGCTGCAGTGATCCATGAGGCCTTGCTGACCCTGTGTCTCTGATTGCTGGCTTTTTTTTTTTTTGTTTGGAAAGCACTGGATACAGGAATAATACGGGAATGGATGGGAATACAAATACGTTGAGGCATAAAGCCAATTTGACTGACAGCGTTCTGTAGAGAAAAGCTTGAATTTTATTAAGTAGGAATAAAATAATAAAGCAGGAATCTGAGGCTGCAGTGAGGCTGCTGACATTTCTCCCATCTCCTCAGTGGAACTCCTATCAGTTAAAAACAGGAATCTGAGCCTACAGCTTACACAGGCTTACTGAAACTGGACAGCTGAAGATTGGAAAACTGTCGTCTTCTGCTGAAAAATATGCTCTTCTGCTGTTGGAGCCCACCTGCCTCTAGGTTCGACATGTTGTGCATTCTGAGATGCTTTTCTTCTCACCACAATGGAAAAGAGTGGTTATTCGAGTTCAGCTATAAATCCACTCTGGTCTTTCTCCTCTGACCTCTTGAATGAGGCCCTTCCACCTGTAGAACTTCTGCTAACTGGATGGTTTTTTTTTTGTTCTTCGCACCATTCTGTGAAAACTATAGAGATTGTTGCTAATCCCAGTAGATCAGCAGTTTCTGGAACATTCAAAGCAGCCCATCTGGCACCAACAAACCTGCATGATTTTATGCATTGTGCTACTCCCAAATGATTGGCAGATTGGATAATTGCATGAATGAACAGGTGTACAGATGTCCTATTAAAGTGACTGGTGAGTTCAAACATTTATTAATAGCCACATTGTGATATTTAAATCTAAAATTCCACCTCCACTATCATTTTTAGTATGTTCCAAACAGCAGCCATCTGTAGTTTGGTTTAAATCCATTTTAGTTAAACAGGCTGAGCACTTGTTCATTAGAAGCCTCTCTCTCTTTGTCTCCAATCCTCTTTTCCTGATCCACATAACTGGAATGATTATATCCCCGGGTTTTACACTCGGCGTCTGGGTGTTGGCAGGGCAGCGACATGCTTTATTACCAATTTGCACTGTATTACAAGATGTCCTTTACTAAAGAGCCTGTGTGGACTCCGTGAGAGCCTGGAGACACACTTCCATAGCTGTTTCAGAGCAGCTATCCTATTTCAAAGCACAAAATTGTGTTATAAAGAGTTTTTAGGCCCCACATTATGTGTAGTTGCAATAAAATAATCACTGTGGGTATATACATTCTATCCATCAAACTAAGGATATAACCTTAAATCAGCTGAGGTTCCACTTTTCACTACTTTCACCCATATTTTCTTAGTCAAATTAGCTTTTTTTCCACTGATTAGAAATGGAAAAAGAAAATGCTAATATTTATGCAACTGTGACTTATTTAAAATACAGACAAATGGATGCAAGTTGTACAAATTCACAACTGAAGTCTATCATAACTGAATCATATGTACGTCCTCATTACCCTGCTAAAATGTTGAAGGTATGTCAGTGGTACTTTTTTTCTTTGCTTGTTTGGAGGTGGAAAAACGTTTCCTTTCGAAAACCGAAAAATGGTTGCCCTTTGCTGTTGCCTTATGACACTGTGCCCCATTATGAATCACAATAACCACAGAACCACATATAGCTAGCCTGGGGGCCGGGAAAAAACACATTACGTATCCAGGCTATCAGTTTTTCATTTACTGTTGCCTGGCAGACAAGCAGGTTCAGTATGCTGTTGATATAACGGTCACCAGTGTTTTTTGTCCAACAACAAGAGGGAAAAAAAAAACGCTCTATTGACTTTCACCTAATAAATTGTTAATTTGGGTGTGTGTGTGTGTGTGTGTGTGTGTGTGTGTGGGTGTGTGTGTGTGTTTGATATAAATCCTTTTTGAATGCTTTTAAATCATATATCTGCCCGTTCCCAAAGGAGTTCTGACCAATCCCGTCCGTCACCACGAACACCGTTGACCAATCAGGTTATTGTCTGCACATGCTTGTGATGTTTTCTGACAAACTTTGCTGGTTCTCATTGTCAAAATATAATCAAATTCGTCATGTAAACCTGACTAGGATAAAGCGGAATAAACCTTCTCATGCCTGTGGCTTTTCTTTGTCCCGCATGTTTAATATCTTATGGCCCACTCCCACAACAAGAATATAAAATCCACCTTTGTTGCCCCAATGCATCCTCAAACGTGGTCTGGCTATCAGTAAGAACTTTTTGTCTTACCCATACTAATTAGCTTGCCAGTGTTTGCCAATCTCTTTCCAGAATCAGGAATATCAAGGATGTGGAAACAGTGACTAAACTGTACCAAAGCTGTTATATAACAGTTATATAACTTAATGTTCGCACACACAGTCAGACACTATTCAGACTCAAATAGCGGCATTACATGTGACGAGAAAACAGCACAGCTCTGAAATGTTAACCAAAGACTTTCTGCCTTTTTTTTGTTGATGGATTTGAACACAATGCTTCATCACCAGAGACATCATCAGGCGAGGATAAATACGGGCTACTTGAAGTCGTCTCTCCCAGGGATTCAAATCCTCACTCATTTTCCCTAGTCAGTATTAACGCACATAATTAACTCCTCATACGTTTGAGTTAAATTACGTTGAAACATATTAGCCTACTTAATTAGGCTCCAGGCAAGCAAAACATGGGTCTGGGTAACACAATAGAGCTTTGACTTAGCTAATGAATGATTTGTCAACCTCTGAATTCACAATAATATCAAATATGATGATATTACACACAATCATAGTCAAAATCTTGAAGTAATAGCAACATTTAGAACATATTTGCTAGGATCTGACTCTTGCCTAGGCAACATTAGAGAAATCTGGGTCATGGGCAAGATGATGAAGCAAGACAATGGCAGCAGTGGCAATAGCATCTTTTATTTTTATTTTAACCAGGTTTTCTGAGTGCACTTGAGAAATAAAAATGCAGTTGGGGTGGATAAGATACGACTGATCCATTTTGTGGTCATCAATCCAATGTATGTATGATTTTTTTTTTTTTAAAGAGTATGTGTTAGCTTCCCAATCCTACTCTTCTTTCACTGGGACTGACTGGCATTAAAGTATGAGCTGAAACCTGATGTATTTTTCTTTTGGGAATCAGTGCAACAGTATTGTATCATAAATATTGAGACTGGTGTACCATTTTAGAAAGGTAAATCTTTGCACCTGTCATCCCTGTTAGAGTAGCAATGATTCCCAGACTCATGGTTTGATAATCATCTGGCGAAAGATAAATGTGCAGAGTATGTGTTGGTGCCTAGGACTGTTCTTGAGAGCCACTGCATTAGAGTAAACTCCACTTGATCCTCTTTCACTCAGTAGCCTGATAAACATCGACCCAAGCGAATGGGATTACAGTGGCTCAGCCAGGTTAAGTCTTCAATCCCGAGTGGGAATGCCAAGATTGATGTTGGTGACTTGAATTCCTGCTGACCTGCTTCACTTTCCAGCTCAGACTCATTTCCTCACTTTCTGGTGGTATTTTTCTTAAAGAGTTGAAAGAAAAATACCACCAGAAAGTGAGGAAGTGAGTCTGAGCTGGAAAGTGAAGCAGGTCAGCAGGAATTCAAGTGCATTGACCCGACGCATTGCATGTTGCTTGGTGCTTTGATCGTTGCTTGGGATCCTTGCATGATTTTTGCTGTGTGACTCAAAATAGAGGTCCAGGAAATGGACATAAGTTTTCAAATATTTTAAAGTTAAAAATTCTAAATAGGTGGACAAATTGCTAGCCTGGGTGCACGGGACAAGCAGGGGGTCCTGTGATCCTTTTCACTAGGCTCTTTATGAAACAATCATAAACCAGTATTTTTTTCTTATTATTCTTACAGTAGTCCAACAACCAGAGAAAGAAAAACTACCCCATGTGACTTTGAAATAAAAAAAAAAAAATAAAAAAAAACTTATTGCTGTGACACATGCTACTCTTATGAATGCAGAAAATGGAGTAAACATGCAGAGAACCTTTTACACATGTGTAAAACGTTCCAGTGAGTTTTAACGGCCTCCCACAGACTGTCTAGAAGCTGTTTTAGGTGTATTACCATAAAATGGTTCCTAACACACTTTTGTGTGTTAAAAGCACCATGGCCCAATTCTTTCACCTCTTGAATCATTTTGCACATTCAAGACCAGGTGAACATGAAATCAGGACACCAGAGAAGTCCACTTTAAATATCTGTAGAGATATTTTGCATCTCACACCTTAACCAAACATGAGATTGTTTTAGGTCAGGGTTCTCAGTCCTAAACACTCGTGAACAGCTTCTACAGAACTCATAAGGAACTTGCAGAGTACCACTTTTTCAGAATTGCTAAGATTGCCCAATTTCCTAATCTTTTGTTTAGCACATTCCCCCAAAACAAATAAATGTGAAACAGTGGGTCAAGTGACTTATATCATCTTAGCTAGTGATTGGTTCATTAGCCCTGTTACCTGTGCAGATCAATAAGGTAGACGTGTGTTGTTAGTCAGCAATACACAGTAGATTATCTTTGATAGATAGCTAAAGGTTTGTCTTTAACTTACATTTGATTAAAACTTAAATAACATACAGTATACTAATAAGCTTTAGTATATAAATATGCTTCAAAGTCCATGGGGTCTAACTTTCCCTACCCAGATTTAATTCCTAAATGAGGCTTTAGGGTCATATAAATGACAATGAATGTGTACACATAGACTAGACAAAGGTTTCATGTTGTTATTAGTTTATGTCTTTGTGTGTGTACCTTCCATCCAGCAATTTCAGTTCCAATGATGGAGTAGTAGACTAAATATATAGCCTAGAGTACATGATTTACTACAGTATGTGATTTATTTGTCTTTAAAATGCATTCTAATATATTAATAAAAATGGGTGAGAATTGGTCATCTGATGTACATTAACAGATTTGCAGTGGAAGCTAAATGTACTAGCTACACTCATCAGAGGCAACACCATATGCCTATATAATCAATATAAATTCTCACATCTAACGCACTAATCAGTGTGAAATAAGGAGGACAGGACCTAAGAACTAATCGCAGGGATTAACTAAAGTTTTGGGAAGGGAAATGGAAAGAAAAGTTATACCATACACACCATAAGAATGGTCCGGGGAATCATTCAGGCTAGTCATTTGGATGTGTCATACCTTTAATACGTCATAAAAATTTGCATAAAGTTGAGAAACTCAGCCCTCATGTTGCACGTTGCTTGTTGCGGCTCCATGTCGCTCAGGTACATAGCAAAAGGTGAACATTAACTTTCTATGTCGCTCGCTAGTGTGAACTCAGAGTAATAAAGGGATCATACAGGCTTATCTTTACTAATAACCTACATATCCTCAGTCAGTTCATGCTTTAGGCTAACATGCTTTAGGCTCATCACTCATCACACAAATGCATGAATACATATGTGGTTTATTCACCTCTCCACTACTATCTACACAATATGGCCAATAGTATGCGGACACCTGACCATCACAGCCAGCCGTGCTTGTTGAACATCCCATTCCAGATCTAGTCCCTCTTTTCTGGTATAATACCCTCCACTCTTCTGTGAAGTCTTTCCACCATTTTGGAACATGATTGTGGGGATTTGTCCATTCAGCCACAAGGACATTAGTGTTGTCAGGCAGTGATGTTGGGTGAGGAGGCCTGACTAAAGACATCCTACACAGTTGTGTACTTCCAGCTTTGTGGCAACAGTTTGGGGAAGAACTACATAAGGGTGTGATGGTTGTGTCCATATATTTTTGGTCATATAGTGTACTTCATGGATGCTGTTTCTCTAGTAGTGTGGATGAAACAGTGTGGATTTAGATGGACAGCCACTGTATGCATACATACCTCATGTGGTGAGATTTATAACGGCTCCAGTGTGAATTTAAAAAAAAAAAAAACATTTTTATTATTTTATTTATTTAGTTTTTGCAGGCCCTGAGTTTGCATGAGAAGTTTCACAGCACTACTTGTTATACAAACCTGTTATTTTTCAGATAAGCACAATCAAATGTCATTGTCATTCCTTCTACTATCCCACAACTCTCTCTGCCTGGAACTCAAACCTGTCAGTGTGCTGTATGTTGAATACCAGGCAAACATGCTGTTTGGTCAGCTGTAATGTTATCTGAGGTCGGTAGTACACATTAGATTGAACGGTGGTGTTTTGTCTATTTTCTCTCCTAACGAGGTGAGCTCAGCAGATTAACACAGTGCAGTAATTAAAGTGACCCAGCCATTTAAGGCATGCAGTACAAATGTATCAAGTTTAATTTGATGTAAAGGTTGTTACACTACAGTGCTGTGAATGCTTGATCCTGATTGGTCAGATATTGATTAACTTTCTATAACAGCATTTAGTGCAGTATTGCTCAATAATGTATAAACAGAAAATGTTTATATTCTATACTCATATTGTGTGTGTGTGTGTGTGTGTGTGTGTGTGTTTGCAGATAATGTTATTTTTCCATAAGCAGATTATTTTATACTGTCCCCTCCAAAAGTATTGGAATAATTCTTTTGAGATCAGAAGATTAATATGAGACAGTAGATCAGAATTTCAGCTTTCTTTTCCTGATATTTATATCTAGTTGTGTTAAAAAAAAAAAAATGGAACATGGCACCTATTGTTAGAACTTAGAATTACTAAGTAACTAATACTCCGAATTAATACTTGATACGTTCACTGTGTGTTTGTTTGTGTGTGTACTTGGAGACAGACAGATTAAGGCCAGCTCAGACTGTGGCAGTGTGTGAAATCGAGGCAGTGCTTTGGCAGCTTGTGGAGGTTTATAGCTGAAGAATAATGTCATTGTACTCGTGACCCACAGCTCCCTCTATCATGTGATAATGCTGAAGTGAGTTTGCTTTTGTCACTCTGGTTAAAGGATGATAAGGGCGTTTGGGAGTGTGTTAGCCTGGCACTCAGACGCCATGGTACGAGTCATGCAGTCTGACTCGTAGCCCAACTCGCAATGATTTTACACTAAAAAAAATAGAGTGAGATTTCCTTAAGAAAAGTGTGGTAACAATTTCCACACATACAGTCTTAGTAAATGGAACTAAGCATATGTTTAAGTAAGGTTCACAACTTATCACTACTTAACCGCCAATAACACCTGGCCAGAGTGAACAGACTAAACCCATTATGACTACGTAACTAACTTGCATGTACACACAAACTATACAAATGAGTTTGAACCAAGAAAACGTCTTGCAAAACATGTCATAATACATCTTTCAAGCCACCACAAAGCATAAGAAATATTGAAAATAACCCATTCATAACACTCAAAATTAAATCAGTTTAGAGTTCCATAAACGCATATGCAAATCAAGTTTAAAAACCACGCCCCCGAAATTAGTATGGTGAAGACTGTATTCATGTCAACTTTATAAGTGCGTATTAATTTAAAGTTTATGCCACCAGTTTAGTTTAAACTTTGTCATTAACAACACACAAAGGAAAGAGAATGTGTGCAGCACCGAGGCAAGCTCCTGGTCCTGTTCTGGTCAGTGTGTGTTGATTTTGTTCAGAGGTCCAATCAGTTCATTACTCATTACATTACTTTTTTTTTTTTTTCTACTTTTGTGAGCATTTGTGAAATAATAGTAAATTTAATCCATTAAACTAGTAAAATAAGCACTTTGGGTTTATTTTAGACACACATTTACATGATTTAATTTAGTACAGAACTTAAAGCATTTAAGTAATTCAAATAATAAAAAATAAAAAATTGTTTTTCATGTAAAAATCTATTATTTTTTATTATTATTATTATTTTTTTTTTGGTCATATTTATTGCACCGTTTATTTTATTTATTTTTTTCGATGTAGCTCCTAGAAACAGTATTTTCTCAGTGTGGTACAACATTTGTGTTTTAGTAAAGAAATATTTCCGACTAAATAAGTAGTTTATGAAGTGTATTAACATATTTTTAGTGATCCAATCATGACCAAAGTTCGATAAACCACATTAAACAGGAATTGTGTGCCTATAGAGGTTTGTTAGAGGGATGTATATGAAATCTCTAGTGAGTATAAGGTTTTCATAAAATGTCATAAAATTATATATTTTGTTTAAAATGGGTGAGGATTTCTACACTGTGCCATTTCAGTGGTCTTTTAAGATTATTACTTGTCGCACTGTAAGAGACGATCCCAATCAAATGGACTGATTCTATGACACTGTGCGATTCTCCATGTGCTCCAAAATGGGCTTGCATAAACAAACATTTTGTGAGCGTGAGGTAATAAGGATATTTATTTTGGTCCATTAGCACGTTTCTCTCATGTTTTGTCATTGCCGCTAATCATTTATTATCCATGTGATGATGAACGATGCGTTTAGTCATTTAGGCATGCAGTTTGTTCAAGGCTAAACCGTTATATAAGCTTCCCTTCCTTGTCAGCTTTGTAGCTCCAGTCCAATCTAAAGAAGCAAACGTCGGTCCTGGATAATCAATTACATTTGCGGTAAGAGAACTGTTTAATGTGCAAATTTCTTCTTTTTTTTTTTTTTTTGGCAGGTTGATTGCTTTGTACAGGCAGAGTCCAGTACAATTTGGTGATTTGTCCTGTTCTAACACTCTTACTAACCCTGGTCTCTTAGTGATGAGTTAAATGAGGATCGCAGCTAGGCTCTTTAATTTAAGTAATTGGTTTAATGTTTGTAGTTAACACGAGACCCCTTGGAGACATGTTTGACCCCAGGTTCTTGAATTGTAATGACTTTTGGCATCTGTAGCTGAGAGATCTGTCTGAATGAATTGACAGCAATTAGGAAAACAAAGCCACATGGATATCGCAATATGATATTAGGGTCTAATCAGGTGCTTTTAGTTTGAACACAAATCTAATATGCGTATATTTAAACCGAGTCAGTTTCTGTGCTCTGGATAATACATCAAATGTAATTTTTCTTTCGTCTGTGGGTAATCTAGTTTCAGGGGCATCTCCGGTTTTGAGGTCTTGACTCCTACTCATTGTGTTTTGTCTTTTTGATGAAATTCATTAAATAATGAAAAATAATAAAAAGACAGATGGGTAAATGAAAAGAAAAGGGGAATTAAATAAAAAGAAAATCTAAATTTATGCTTCAGTGGTCAGAACCGATATCAGGGTATTGTATAAAGGAGGCTAGGATTTGATTGATACGATATTGTTTGTGAGTTTTTCCAAGTTTAATTGATCTGTTAAGAGATTTGACCTTTTTGGAAATACTGTAGCTAGTGATAACATAAAAGGTTTAAGATGTTCAGGTATTGGTGACTGACTAGCATCTCATCCAGGATGTATTCCCATCTGACGCCTAGTATTCCTTGGATAGGTTTGAGGCGACCCTTACCAGGATAAAGCAGTTACTGAAGATAAATGAATGAACAAATGTATCTTTTTGGATTGGATTAGTTTTGCATGGACAGGTGGAGTAATTATCTGTAAGTATCTCTATGATTTTACTCCCTCCAAATCCGTTAGACCGGGAATGCTTTTGCGCTTACACACGTCTGGAAAGATCACACCTGTGTTTTACCTTCTGCAAAATGACCAATAGAAATATTATTATATGTTTCTTCCAAATTGACATTGGGACAGATTCCATTACTTTCTGTGGGAGAGTTGTCACCCCCTTTTTTTTTTTTTTTTTTTTTTTTTTTTTTTTTTCTTTCAGTATAAAGAAACTCCAGGAAGCTGCCTTGTCTATCTTCTGTAGCCACAACCAATTTAACTTTAGGATGCAGCATAATGAAATATAGCTTTGAAATGACCTCCTACCAGAAATTCTGGCTGTAAGAACAAACCCAGAAAGCTTAAAAGTAATCATCTGTTAAGGCTACGGGATGCATTACCACAGCTAAATCCCATGCGGGGCAGTTTATGGTTGTTATGCGGGTTCTATGAAGAATTTTAGATTGTATTAATTGGAGTTTTGAATTACAGGTCATGAGAGTTTATATATTTGTGAAAACATTTTTTGTAGCTTGAGGGAGTGTAATTGTCAGTAGAGAGGTGGACTGTAATTATGAAACTTTTCTTGACGTTGGTCATGAACAAGTACTGAATGACTGTTCAGGGTTGTGGTCACTCTTCTCTGATTCCATGCTGAAAATCTAACATGTTTATTGTCCATTACAAAACATGTGACTGGGTTATTAGTAGACAGAGAAACCGTGATTTTAAAAATGGCCTTTTCACCATTTAATTTCCACATGGATTTTATTTCCACGTGGATTTTATTATTTATCTATCAGCGGAATGCTTCTGATGTCCTGAATTAGACTCTCAAATCTCAAACTGTGATTGGTTTGTGGTGGTCTGTCTGCATGTAGAGTGATTTGTGTGATTAACCTCAGTGTGGTTCTTAAAGGTTTTTTTTCCATACCAGTAAAATTCAAGGCCCTTAATATCTGTTGTCTTTTTATAGAGTGGCTCTGGCGTCATCTCTACCACTGAGGGCACTGCCCAGATGGAAAAAAGAAAAATGATAAAATACAAAGACAGTGTGTTCTGTGTTTGTATCTATGTTGTGGTTCATAGGGCTTGCAAAGAACGTTTGCCGTTAGTGTGTGGGATTTGCGAGTGTGGGAAGATGATTAAAAGGCAGAGGTCACAGCGTCACTATGGAACTTATAGCTGGGGATTCTTCTTCATCCCAGCAACTCACAAACAGCTGTTTGTCCCCACATGTTCATAGAAGTCAAGCCATTTCTCCAATGTGTTTTAGCTTAGTCGAAAATGGCACGGTCTTCTGACCTCAGGATTGATTTCGGTGCAATACGATCTGAAAATTGCCAGTAAGTGCACTGAAGGTCGATACACTGAGCCTGGTTTAAGTGGCGTTAATTCTTGAGTCAGTCTATAAGGATGACGAGTGGCTTTATTTGATCATGCTACTTTTTACCAAATAACAAACCTATACAAAATAACTGGAATTGCTGTATTGGAAGAACTGTACCCTGTAAAATGTCACTGAGATGACTTGTATGATGCTGTTTAAAGAATATATGTATGTATATATTTTTGTTAACTAGACTTGATTTCCTCTGACCTACGTTTTGTTTCTTGTCTGTCAGTACTGTACAGGCTCTGAGACAACAGGAGCTCCGTGATGGCTAGCAGACAGGGTGGTCATGTTGATCGTCCCCTGCTCTCATCCTTCAGGCCATCTTCTGCTCCTAAACTAAATGTGCAGCGCTCGCCATCCCGAGAGACCATCACGATCCATTTCTCAGCAATGGGGAAGGAGGAGGATCAGGAGGAAGAGGGCTTATATGGACCATTAGACCTGCCAAGCGACGCAATGACGAACAGTCAAGGAGTAGTAACGGCTTTGGAAGCAAGCGAAGACCTTGTTCTTGAAGGAGATACAGAGGTGAAGCCTGTCAGTAATGTTGATGTTGCTGAGTCCCTTTCAGCCATGTCAGGTCAACAGATCACTAATACGCAGGAACACAGTTTTACTTGCTCTGCTTCTGCTGAGCCTACGAAGGGGGCAGGATCCTCATCAGGCTCCACTAACTCCTCACCTTCCAAATCAGTGTCCCTTCCCTCAATGGACAAGGCTTTTCTCAACCTCATAAAGTCTTTGTCTACAGATTTGGAGCCCCGGGAAGGAGTCCCCGCTCCTCCGTCTTTGCGCCATCGGCAGTTGATGAAGAATCTGGTCAAATCTTTGTCTACAGACACAACCCAGGATCCCACAGGATCAAACCGCTCTTCAGACTCCCGCCTCAACCTGCATCTCTTCAAACAGTTTACCCAACCCCGAACCGCTACAAGTGCAGGAGACTCCAAAACTGCTCCATCGTCTCCGTTAACCTCACCTGACAACCGCACCTTCTCTTTCAAGGTGTCAGAGGTGGAGGCACGCATTGAAGACACGAAACGCCGTCTTTCAGAAGCCATTTCAGATCCTTTGCACTTGATTAGCAAGTTCATTGGAGATGACGCTTCCAGTATTTACAAGCCTAAACCTCTTTCCTCCAGTGCCACAGAACTGACAAGTTTTTCCACTCTGAATGGCCATCTTGAAAGCAACAATAATTACAGTATCAAGGAAGAAGAAGGTGACCTGGATGGAGAAGATGTTACCCCAGAGGCAACTGAGCTGGCCTCAGCTGCTGAAAGCAAGACTGCCAAACCTTGTACATCCTCTCTGGGACTGGAGAAATGCTCCATGTCGGCACTGGCCAAGCAGGATGACGAAGAGTTCTGTGAACTTTACAGTGAAGACTTTGAGTTCTCTGTGGATACAGAGGGGCAGGTTGATCATACTGAGGACACAAAGACTGGAAGTGGTGCTTTCAAGCCTGCTAGTCAGAGCACAAACACTTTTAGTGAAGATGAGATAGAGTTGGTATCGGCGTGTAGTATTCCACGTAAGACTTTGTTAGCTCTGACCGTCATTACCTATGGATACTTTATTCTACCTTTGCCCACATACCTTACAGGAATGTTGCTGGGCGTAGCACTAGGATTCATGCTAGCCATTGGTGTAGTGTGGCTAACAGGCCCAAAGCTACCAGGAATCAGACGTTTAAGAGCACCACGGGATCTGTGGAACGTGGCACAGTTGGATATCAAAGAGCCAGGCATCTTCAAGGTAGGTCTTGCTTGGCACATTGTTTTACTCACTAATAGGAATCAGAAGATTGATTGCTTCTAAAGAGAGCCATCTAGCTCAGGCGTTCTTGCACCTCTCCCTCATCGTAATTTTTAAACAAGCTTATAGATATGCCCACACTCATGATGCAAAAAGGCCCCAGACAGTTCTTATTAGCTCATAAGAGATCACCCCTACCTCAGGATGAGAGAGGGTTAATGTTAAGCAAACTGAGAACATATATAATGTGACTGTGGTACTGTGATGTCTCCCAAGACAATCGACATGTGTTTATTTATTTCTTAATACTTGGATATGCCACCCCTCACCTTAATAACAGCACCGATCCTGCCAGGTACTTTTGTTTGAATTTGTAAGCGCCTGGTTTTTTTTGTTTCAAATATTCCCACAAGTTTTCTATAAGATTGAGGTCTGGTGATTTTGCAGGCTGAAGTGTCCCAGTGTTTCATCATGCTCATTGAACGAGTCATATATTGATTTGGCTCTATGCATCTTACAGTCATCCTGGAACGTGGGAGTGTCAGAGTTGTGTTCTGCTTGGAGATGAATCACAAAAGGCAACCGTACTTCCAGTTTTACACATTTTTTCATGTGTGCAGCCTATCGACATTTGTACAATAAGGTGCTGGTATTGGTGGACATGGTGGATTTTGTCTGGGGGGCTTAGTTGATATAGTACAGCAAATTATAATGCAGAGTAAAGTAAAGGATTACTATTTGGTGCTCAAACATCAGCGTACACACACACACACACACACACACACACACACACACACACACACACACACACACACACACACACACACACACA
>CM040976.1:28237115-28262840 GCA_022985145.1 Pangasius djambal | reverse complement strand
ATGTATATATATGTATATATACATACATACACACACACACAGTTTTATGTTCAGTCACAGTGTATAATCGGGGGATTAATCGGGCCTCTTGTTTATGACAAATCTAACTGAATTCATGACTTTGTGCCTTAAAGTCTGAGCTCTTTGTCAAAATGACAAATGTGCATTTGTGTTTACTGTTTTAATGCTGTTTGCGTGAGTGAAATGTGAAATTTGTTTGTTTATTCCTGCAGGGGTGGATGAATGAGATTCAGAACTACAACCCGGAAACGTACCATGCAACACTGACCCACTCTGTGTTTGTGCGCTTGGAAGGCTCAACTTTGCGGATCTCCAAACCCAACAAGAACATCGCCCGGCGAGCCAGTTACAACGAACCCAGGCCAGAAGTTACATACATCAGCCAGAAAATCTACGATCTTACAGACAGCAAGGTGTGTGTGGAATGAAGCTTTAAACTTCTCATATACTAAATATTGTTTAGAATTAACCTTCTGATGGGATGTAAAGAATATACCATTTTCAGTGACCTGCATTAACATGTTGTTATTTATTTATTTATTTTTTGCTGTTTTGAAAAAGAACATGACAGAAATTCCAGCAAGAGGAAATTGCAAGGGGAAGTGTTGCAATTTCGAAATGCAGGGATTGCCTGGGTTGTTTTTTCCTGCCCCAGGTCATGGTGGCAGTCTAATTTTAACCAGTCCCCTTCTTCTGTCCAGGTGACCCTGGTGCCCCAGAGTCTCGCCAGGAAGCGGGTGTGGAACAAGAAGTACCCGATATGCGTTGAGCTGGCCAAGCAGGATGACTTCATGTCTAAGGCAGAAGCAGACAGAGCCTCAGAAGAGAAGGAGAATCAAGACATTGCGGGCTCACAGGAAGGAGGAAGGGTGGGTTCAGACCGTGACCTGCCCACCATCTACTTGTTTGGAAGAACAGGAAGGGACAAAGAGGAGTGGTTCCGGAGAATTCTTCTAGCCTCGAAATTCAAATCTGAAGCAGCTAAGAAGACGGCAAGCCTGCCGACTAGCAAGAGTGGTGAGTGTGTGAGCTGCTTCCACTCTGTCAATACTAAAATTAATATTAATATAGATGTCTTTAGATGAGCCACATAAATCTAGAATGAGCATTCTGCCCATTGAATTGATTTCACTGTGGATGGCTTGCTGTTAATATAAGGGTTGTGTATGTGTCCTTCTTTTAATTCAGTACAATTCAGTGTGATTCAGTACTATGTAGACCTGTGCCAGTAACAAAATCATCTTATTTAGGTAATTATTTAGCAAATGACCCTCTTGTTTTTGGACTGTTTATTATTTTTCCAACTCTTTGGCCATTTGAAGTGAAGCACAAGCATCAGAAATAGTCGCCATCAGGTGCTTGCAAAAACTTGACCTTGGGGCACAGTAGTGTCCCTTTTGACAGTCATCAATTACTCACCCTCATGTTTCAAACCCATAAGACTTTCATTCATCTTCGGAACACAAATGAAGATATTACTAATGAAATCTGAGAGATTGCTAGCCTTCCATTGACAGTCCATGTAACCAAAACTTTCACTCCAGTGGTTTAATCCCAATTTTATGAAGCGATACGAATGCTTAGTGTGCAAAAAAACTAAAATTAAGGCATTACGTTCTCACGACACAGCCGGACCTGGAAGCGCTGCACTTTAGCAGCGCTTTTGGGTCCGGTTGTACCGCGAGAACATCCGCTCTCAACCCGACATGCATACGTCGTGGTTCTCTCCTGAACGTGCGTCAGAGATCTATGTGGAAGTGAAGTCTTTATTCACAAAATGTCTTAATTTTAGTTTTTTTGCACAAACAAAGCACTCATATCGCTTCATAAAATCGGAATTAAACCACTGGAGTCACATGGATTACTTTTACGATGCCTTTATGAACTCTTTGGAGCTTGAAAGTTTTGGTTACATGGACTGTCAATGGAGGGACAGAAATCTCCCAGGTTTCATTAAAAATATCTTCATTTGTATTCCGAGGATGAACGAAAGTCTTAAGGGTTTGGAATGACATGAGGGTGAGTAATTGATGACAGTATTTTCATTTTTGGGTGAACTATTCTTTTAACTCCAACAGGAATTCGGCCATTTTGGATTTTCTGATTTTTGATCACTAACTTTTTAAAAACTCCTCCTAGGGGATTCATCAGATTCAAACCAAATTTAAAGCGCATGTTGTCAAGATATCCCATATGCTAAATCACAGAGGAATTTTCAATATCTCAAATAGTGTTGCCATGATGACTCGATCTATTGACAAGTCACGCAGTGCAAATATTAACTTTGTGACATAATTCTGCTGTAGATGGTGCAATGTTGTTCAAACCACTACCGCTACAAAACGTTTGAGAACCTCTGTCTCAGCCTAACTGGCTGCCTAGACTCTGTAAATTGTAATGTATAGATCAAACAAGTGTCTCTACTGACCTGTCAATTAGTTTGCCTGACAATTCAGAAACTTCCCACTCTTGAACTAGTATGTTGCATCCCAGGGAACCATATGGATATGTTTTGAGGTAATGGCTTTGGAAGGCAGTACATACAGACCTCTGTGTTTTCAGATAACTACTGTCATAACTGACAATACCTTTTAAATAACCCTACATTCCCTGCTTGTTGTTGGGCTCTTTTGTGCGTGTAGTGACTGCTACTGTTGCCGCTTGTAGACATGCACTTTTTGTGATTTTAATTTTTTTTTTTCCCCTGATAATAAAATGGTAGTAGCTATGTATAGCTACATGTTCATACCTGTTTTGTTGACCGATTAGGAAAGCAAGCTAGAGGCACCAATGATCTCTGCTACTTCTGTCCAAGCTTTATTTACCTTCGTAGACTTTATAAAGATGTAAACAGACAGACAGTAAATAGGCACTAATTGAAGGTAGAAACTAGAGTTGTAAGTGGGGTACTGAATAAATGTCAAACCATAATCATTTGGATTTGTCACATGAATCGAACGTTGTTGCTGTGTCACTTGCTGCAATCGCTGAAAACACTGCTACATAAAAAAAAAAAAATTGGTCCCCTTGTTTTTTTTGGTCTCTAGTGTGGGGGAAAAAGAAGGGTAAGTGTTTGCTTTGAAAAGCGTTCGCCATGCCACCTTCACTGGAAGCAACAGACTCAGAAGCCACTTTTCAGAAAGTGATATGATTTATAATGGTGTCAGCTGTAGCTGATACAAAATATGCACTCAAATAAGTGTGTGTGCGCGTGTGTGTGTGTGTGTGTGTGTGTGTGTGTGTGTGTGTGTGTGTGTGTGTGTGTGTGTGTGTGTGTAGCTCCAGTGCTGTCCCATAGCCGCAGCAGTAGCAGAGGCAGTCTGGATGAGCTCCTGTCATCCCAGGCAGCTAAGAAAGAGTCGAGTGTAAGTGCCAGACAGAGGTCTCTGTTGGAATACAGTATGTACATGGCCAACTACATCGGTCCTTCTAAAGCAACCAGTGCCAACACCAGTCCTGGAGAAAGCCCACACAGCAGCCCTGGAGTGGGCAAAAAGGTATCACACATGGAAAAGAGTATGTGTCTGTATTTGTCTGTTGGTTTGCTTGTGTCTGTACATGCATTTTGAGGTGTGTACACATTGTCGCTAAAAATCTAGTTTTATCATAATTTTACCCTCCTTTTCTCATTATAAATAAATCGGGTTTTTTTGCCACCATTCTGAATTAAAAATATATTTTGCAGTTTTTTTTTAATGTGACACTTTTTTTTAGATTATGATGGATTTTTTTTTTTTCTTTTTTCCCCCTACAAAAAAATGAAGGTCACATGATGGTAAGAGGTCACATGAGTGTGTTTGGAGTCTGCATGAATGTGAGATGATGTGTGTTTCTGCTTATTTGTGCCGTTTCTTCAAATATGACGCTCATTAAGTGATCGTATACATCCAGACACATTTATTGATTCTGGTCCTCTGCTTGTGAATCAGTTGCCAAGCAGCCCAGTAAAAGAAAAAGAGGAGGTGTCTGTGAGCTGGCTGAACGCTCTGATTGGCCGAATCGCGTGGGATTTCTTCAAAGAGCAGCACTGGTCTGAATGGGTGTCCAGGAAGATCCAGATGAAGCTCAGTAAAATCAGAGTGAGTTTGTTGAGAAATAATCATTGCTCCTATTTTCTTGTCTTTTCAGGCATGTAAGACTTTTTTTGGCCAACCTGTGTATGTTATTTTCATTAATTTTCATTAACCAACAGGCCCAAAAACAGTTTTTATGCAAGAGCCGTCGTGGCGCTAAACATGAACACTTGAACTTGAACAGCAATAACTGTGCAATAATGTGGGGCATTGTAAATATGGATGTGTATTATCTGTGCATTTTAAGTGTGGGTGTATTTTTAGCTTAGTTTTATAGTGTTTTAGCTTGGCTGCATTTTATTTATTTTTAGCAGTATTTTTAAGCTATTTGCACTATAGCCATCCAGTTTCGTTGTACTGTACATAATGACAGTAAAGGTCTATCTATCTATCTATTAATATTTTGTTAGTATGTGAGGTAGGTTTAGCACTTCGGCATTTACGGGAAGGTTAAGTGACGCTACAGTACTGTAAGTTCTGCTTAAACTGCATTAAAAATTCACAGTCATGGTAATTGCAAGGTTACACAATTAAATATTGGTGTATAGTGACTTATAATGACAGATCTTTTCCATGCCGGACAGAGGTATTAAGCTCTGAATTGTAACAAAACTCTTCCGCTATTGTTCAGGAAACAATAAAGCTCTGGCGCATAGCAACACTAACTTTTAAGTTAGCAGTGTTTTCCCTTGCCCAGATCTCACACTGGTTGCTAGTGGTTGTTGCATGGATTTCTTGGTAGTGCATAGCTAGCACAGTGTCGGTTTTCACACACATGATCCTTCTTTTTGTGCAAAAAAGTATGCACAAATCATACATGCATTTATCAACAACATAATGAAGCACCGAATCACATTTTCTGGGTTTTGACTAGGAACAAATATCAAGAACCGAAAAGGCATAATGTTTAGCAGTCAGGGGAAAAAGGGCAGAAAATAAATGACTTCCACTTCAGGTCCTTCAAGTGACTTATAGAGGCAGATGAAAGTGAAATACGTGGTGAACTTAAATGAATTTTTATGAGGAAGTGAAATCGTATATATTGACAAAAGTGTGAGCTTATACATGTAAGAAAGGAGAAGAGAGATGAAACTCATTGTTTCAGGTCCCACGGGGTCTCGATGAGACTGCAGCATCGAGAGCATTTATTTCGCTTATATGACTCTGGGTCAAATTGGGTAATAAGGCCCCATTCTCAATTTCAGGGGAAGACAAGAAAAAAAAATCATGTTATAAAAGTACAGTGGCAGATCTAGAAACTTCTGTACAGGGTGGAAACGGTACATGTTCAACATCTGGTTGAGATCAAATAGTACATCATTATAGTTTTTGTTCGTAAGCTTTTGTCATCTCAAAATGTTCAGCTTCTCATTTCCCCCTGATTTTTTTCACACTAGGTGCCAAGTACTTTTTGAATAACTTCTAAAATTACCCAAGTGGTTTCAGGAACATGTTCACAGTGGTTGCAGTGTGGTAGAGACAACATAAATGTTCTCGACGCTGCTCTCACTGAGACCCCATGGGGCCTGAAACAACGCCACAAAACAATTTTCCGCTTCTGGCTTTTTCACAGCAAGCATGGTTCGCTCTTGCTGATCTGAAATCTAGATTTTTATACCACGGCGCTATTGAATTTTCGATTCTCAAAGTTAATTTTTCTATAACTCTGACAATAGTGCTCACAACGGGTTTAAAAATCTTTTGTTATTTAACAAATAAAAAAGGTATAAAAAAGGACGTTTTCTGTGTGGAGAGGTTTACTGAACATTTATGGAAGGAGTCTCCAGTGTCAGTGCTTTGTAACCGTCAGTAAGCCATATGAGGAATGGTATGTTTCACGGATATTCCACAACATTAAATGCAACTATAAATGGCTAAAAAGAACATGTATTTGGCAATTTGCCCTGGTGTAAGAGGACTACGGGCCATGCTGTTGTTGGAAAATAATCACCTTCAGGGTGGGAACAGTAACTAGGCTTTGCATCAGGCCGCATCACACCACCCCGTTATTGATTGGTTATTTCCCTATAACTGCACACCCCGTTGTGTTTTATTTCCTACTTGTCACAGGTTGCACTTGTCTGGTTTGCTTTGAATGATTGATCGATTTTTTTTTTTTTCTTTTTTTTTTTTTCCCTTTTCCTTTGTGCTTCTTCAGTTGCCTTACTTTATGAACGAGCTGACGCTGACTGAGCTGGACATGGGCGTGTGCACTCCCAGAATCCTTTGGGCCTCTCAGCCCTCAGTGGATCATCAAGGTGAGACAAGAACTTATATATAGCTGCAAACAGTTTTTATAGTAATATCAATTAATTAATTTGGGGCTTAGTTTGCCAGAATTATTGTTTACAAATATTGTTGCACACACAGAGTATATATTGAACATAAAATTTCAGAATACATCTGAATACATAATCACAATTTTGGCCAATCATTTTACAGATTTCATAAACAAAATCCCTTATCATGAGTCGTATGGTAAATGAAACTTCCTTATCTCCACTCAGTGCTTCAAGTGGTTTCTGATTAACTGTGGTGTGATCAAGCCTGTGTGTGCATGTGACATGAGAACCGTAATGTGGTCATCTGATTTTCGATGAGGTCATGTGATGACAAAATCGCTCATTGCCAAGTTCAGTAATGACTTGAATATTAATTCACTTTGACGAGTGTAAGATGCAGTCCAGTCATTTCAACATGCTCACTCACTTTCACACCACACACACACACAAACACACGCTGTATTCCATTATGAAGCAGCCTGTTATATTAGACCTGCTTGGCTGTTGTTCAGAAGTGTAGGCGTCATCTTGTGACCTGTCTCTGGCCTCCTTTCCCTCTGACTAATGCGATTACAAAACCCGGTGTGTCCCAGTATGACTGCTGTAATACATTTAACCCTGCAGTGACGAGGGGATGGCGCTACAATAACAATGGCAGATATGACGGGGTTATTTAATTTATTATATTTAAAAGTGTCTTATCTTTGCACCAAACTCGAGGATGATGACCCAAGCAGATGCAAGCAGCAAAAAAAAAAAAAAAACTCCAGCATTGTCTACATAGCATTTTTATGTTAACTCAAATATATCATTGAAATTTTGAAATATCAACTTATATTTAAAGCAGGGGGGTCAAACATACAGCCCATGGGCCAGTACTGGTGTGATAAATGTTCTAACTCAGCGCATTAAATAAATTTACAATCCACATTATAAATTAAAATCGTCTTATGGATGGTAATTGAATTAAAAGATTTTTAAAAAGAGTTAGTTATTCCACTAGTGAGCAAAATAGAGCATTAAACTCAGGGCCATCAACTTAACTCAGCTACTGGACTGATGGATGCCCCTGATTTAAAGGTAGCTTAGTCATGATTAGTCAAAATTAGTCAAGATTAGGTGTTTAACAGTTAACTAGGTGGTTTAAGAACATTTTTAAAGATTTTTTTTTTTTTTTTAATTCCTCACTCCCCTACTCCCACCCATGTACACAAAGCTCCACCCCCACAACCTGGCATGTAGAGTTCAAGAAGCGTTAGCATTATCAAGAATCATCATGACATCTACTTCAGCCAAGTTATAACACTATAAACACACAAACTTCAGTGCATACTGATTTTCAGTATGAGAATGTTCAAGAGTGCCTTCGCTGTCCTGTTTTTCTTTGTAATGTAAGGAATATATCTACTTGATTCGTTGCGCAAAGTCCGCCATTCAGACAATTCAAAGCTTTATACAGATTGCCTTTACATACCTGTCCAGGAGCAACGTGGCTAATTCTCCAGCTTCATCCCCTTCACCAGTAATAAATTACTCCACCTTGCAACAGCACTGCCAGTGTTTATTCTGGTATTACTGTGTTTCTTGTTGTTAAGTTTATTTTTTTAAGTAAATTGCCCCACCCCACCTAAAACAGGAGAATTATCAGGCTGTGCTGGACACTTACCGATTTCAGACTGAGATGTGGGTGGAGCGAAGGGTTGTTGGGGAGTGTCTATAAAATAACTATCAGGAAGCTCATGTCAACACAACCAAGCACTCTAGGCCATAAGAGTTTTCACCAAATGGGTTTTCTCAGATACATAACACTCTTGTGCCCATGAGTCTCGAGTCCATGGCTTAAACAATTTTTTTTTTTTTTATCATGTTCTAAATATCTTCCAGGTTATATGTACAGATAAGAAATAATAATAAAAAAACAACAACTGTTGCACTAATTTCACTAAGTATATAATGTAAAAAAAAAAAAAAGTGGTGATTACAGCTGACCGTTTTATTAAAGATTTTTTTAATTAACGTAACATTTATGATAAAATAATTTCCATACTTTTCCATTCTACAAGTACACAAAGAAAGGGATTGTTACAAAAAAAACAAAAAAGAATCCAAAGTAAAACAGGAAAGGCAGTGAAATGTACGTCTTCTTTTTCTTTTTTTTATGTTCTGGGCTCTGTGAGTTCCTAATTGGCTGTGAAGAAAAAGGGAGACTTTGCTTTATTTCATTCCTCCTCTGAGGAATTTGTGTTGCTGAATTTAGCAGTGGGGAAAAGTGGAGGCAGTTGTAGACAGCCTGGATGTGCTGTCTCGTCTTCCCCACACTGCCCTCTATTGACCTGATGCTAATGCTGTGCAAACTGGCATGATATAAGCTGTGACTAAATACAGCTCAAATATCTCTCTCTCTCTCTCTCACTCACACACACACACACACACTCTCACACACACACACACACTCTCACACACACACACACACACACACACACACACACAAAACACACACTTCCTGCTGGTAAGGACCCACCTCTGTTTACCAGGAGGATCATAAATCCGTGTCCAGCTGTTTCTTCCTTCGTGAAGGCTTCTCTCTCACTGGCTGTGTGAGAGAAGATTTTCGAAAGAATGATTCCCGATCGCAGATTCAGAATGAACTGTTCACCTATCCTAAACTTCCGATTGAGTCTGCTGCATATAAACAAAGCTACTTTCTCGCTCTCTCTGTCTTTCAGGTCTGTGGTTTGATTTGGAAGTCGCTTACAAGGGTTCGTTCCTCATGACTCTGGAGACGAAGATGAACCTGTCACGGTTGGGGAAGGAGGGTGAGGCTGTCGGCGAATTTGGAAAAGATGGGTAAGGGCAACGCGATTCAAGCTCATTTATGTCACTCGCCAGGCAATAGACCTACATGAAATGAAATAAACTTTTTCGTCTTTTAACACACCTGATGGAGGCAATTCAAGCTGCTGAGCTGATATGTTAATGAGGTACAACATACATCCGTGGTGCTATGGCCTCCAGGAGTCTCACACTAACTGCCTAATTGAGGTCTGAATGTCTGCCATCTGTTGTTTTTCCGGGTGTGGTGCATACTTAACATTTTTAATAAGGTTAAATAGACTATGGGATATATGGGATATACCTAAGAGAAACAGCCTTTTCTACATTGTCCTGATAACAAATCTGCGTGGCAGCTTGGGAAAATTCTTCACGTGGTCAGCGCTGAACATTTTCTACTTTTATATAGTTCTTTAAAAATAAACCTGCAGGTTTTCTTGAGCTGGAAGACTTTTTACCTGAACCACATGTAAAGTCTGGTTACCTCCAAAAGTGAAAAAGAAAACAAATGACTCCGAACTCACTCACGGCATTTAAATATGAACCACACCATCGTTGAGTTCTGTTCTGTTTTCTTGTTATTAATGTCTTTTTTTTTTTTTTTTTTTAGCTCATAGGTTCATAGTGATAGTACTGACAGCCAGTCAGAGACTCTTCTGACTGACAAGAGGAATTTATTTGTTCATTTAATAAAGTTGTAGTCTCACTGTGGTTTATACACTGGGGTTAATTATACTTTAAATCTGCTGCTATTTAATAACTAGTGTGCTGCTTTTTTTCCCCCCTGCTCTCTGTCTGTCTCTCTCGCTCTGTGTGTCTGTCTCTCTCGGTGAGTAACTGCATCTTTTCTGAGAACTGATTTAGCATATCATATTTCTTCAAGGGAAGCAGAAGCACTAGATTTGACCTGTTGTGCCATTTTGATGCCCAAACTGTGCTTCTGACGAAGACAGACACCAGTAACACCAGTAACACCAGTTCCAAGTATTAATTGCAAGGCTGCTTTGGAGAAAAAGGACCCTGAAGCGTTCTGGTGTATTTCTGGCCAATATTCAAATTAATTGGAACTTTTATACAGAGATTAGGCAACATTTAACACTGTTTTCAGCCCAAAGTGATAATATGTGCAAGAACTGGCATGTGCTAATAATAAAAGGTTTTATTTATCTGACAGTGATATCATCACCCTTCTGATGAAATACTATTATCTGTTGGAGATTATATTCCACAAATAGTTCGTGTCTTGACTACTTGCTATTATCTTTGTCAGAAGTAGTAGCAAACGTGCCATCTTTGCTTGAGAGATTCTAATCCAAGTTTATTTCAGTCTCTTGGAAGCTGAGCTTCTGCCTAAAATTGGACATCCAACTTAGAACGATAAACTATGCTGCACATATTATCATATTTCATTTTGTATGGAGGTTTTAGTGTTTCTGCTCCTCTTTAAATCTGCATCATTTTACTACTGTTTCCTTCTCTGTCCATTCCCTCAGTCCCTAGTGGAACCTTAAATCTTTTCCCATAATCCTCGGTTCATTTCAGTTCAACAGGAACAATACTCGGATCAATCTCCCAACTTTGCTTAGCTGAACAATTATTTCTTTGTCCTTGACTCCTAGATTAGTCTCCTGTTGTGTCTGGTTGGAAAAAACGAGCTCTGAATTATTGTAGGATGTTTGTCAAAGATTTATAATAGTTAAGACAAAAGAACCATTTTGTTTGGGATTATAATTGGGTGAGTGTAAAAGACTGGAACCTCTCATTTGACTCTGACGCATCAGATATATTTGGCTGAAACAGCCTCTTGAATCATCTTGGACAATGAGTTGTATAAAGTTTGCATTTCAGATGCCAACTTTAATAGAAAATCTCATTTACATGTTTTCCAATGTTAAAAATAAAGAAGGACATTTTAGGGTAGTACTTTGCTTGGACAGTCCAATACTGTCATAGACACTATACAGACACTATAGAGACTCTAAAAATCATCTATAGACCATTAACAACCTATTAGGCATAGGAAAATAATCAGTGACAGGGTCGTGTGATGTGGCCCAATCTGAAGTGGAGTTATTATTACCGTGCTGAAGTTGTTTATTTTCTTATAGCAGCGCATCCAGAAGTGTTTTACTCCTCTTATACCATGGCATTTTGCCAACGCTTACAGTATCGTACAACACATCATACTTTTTAAGGGTTCATAGTTACATTTAATGTTGTGGAACGTCCACAAAACAAGTTAGTTCCTGTTATCACTTACCTTATAGCAGCTACGAAGAGCCATTCTCTCAACAGCCTCTCTGTTTTCTCTCTTGAAGTTAATCAGACAAAATAAATGCAGAAATGCGTGCAAAGCTCTGTCCTGAAGACTCTCAAGTGGTGGAAAACATATTGTCTGTTAAGTGCTGATGCTGAAGACTCCTTCCATAAATGTTAAATAAACTTCTTAGAGAAAAATTCATCATATTGATGAAATTGTTACATCAAATTTGTTATATAAAAGCATGTTTGTTTTGTTTTTTTTGTTGTTGTTTTTTTTTTTTAAAATCTGGTTTATATTAGTTTTTGATTAGAAATGTAGGTGTGAATTATCTGATACTATAGAAATAGTAACGGATTAGAACTAGTGCAATAATATAAACAAGGCATGCTGTTATAAAAAATTAGTCAACAGCTTCTGACCAATCATATTGGCAGCGCTGAGGTATACACTTTATGGTTGTTGTTGTTGTTTGATAGATAAACTATATACCAGCTGTAGGCTAAAAACTCTACAGTTGGGTTAACACAACCTTTCTTTTAAACTGACTGTATTTATCGTAGCTTCTCACTGTAGCCCCCTAGTGGCACAGTTGCCAAATTTCATGGTGAAAAAAAAAATTGACAATACTTTTTTTTTTTTTTTTTAAACCCCAACAAGCCTTCCTACAATGAACTGTTCTTCATATCCTCTCATTGCCCACAGCTCTTATATATATATATCTGCTGAAGCTTTATTCTCTTGTGTGTGTGCATGTGTGTGTTTAGTAGGATTGTGATCTACGCATGTGTTTTGTATTTGAGCACACTACAAATCACGTCTTCCTTCATGCTTAAAGGGTTTTTGATTCAATCCTTGATAATCCTGGCAGTCTACTTGTTTTTTTTCTGTTAAACTAAGCTGAGATGTTTAGCACTCAGAATCTGAAACAGAGTGAAAATGTGGACTGGGCCAGGTTCTGTCAAAGACTGTAGTTTATGAAAGTTAATCGTGTGGGTGTGGCTTTCTCAGGCACAGGCCACGTACGTACTGCCTGGCCGATAGCGATGAGGAGTCGTCCAGCGCCGGGTCCTCTGATGAGGACGACGGGACGGAGAATGTCGCTGATAAAAACCTGCCACCGGGTGCTGAGGGGTGAGTGGATTCTCTGAGCCACTTCTATACCTCCCTCCAATAAATACTAATACCAGGAAATTAGAACCTATAACAATAATAAACCAAATAAGAAAAAAAGCAAGGAACATATCAATGACGATGCTAATAATTGGGAGTAAATTTTATTTTCAGTTCCTTTAACCAGCCACATTCCTGCATTCCAGATACAGTGGAGTCCACAGGCCGAGCAAGATCATGAAATTCGTGGACAAGATTACCAAGAACAAATACTTCCAGAAGGCTACAGAGAATGAGTTCATTAAGAAGAAGATAGAGGAAGTGTCGAACACACCACTTCTGCTCACTGTGGAGCTTCAGGAGTGTAAAGGAATGCTGGCTGTCAACATCCCGCCTCCCCCCACTGACAGGATATGGTACGTTCCTTCACTCACTAATGCACAAATAATGGAGATAATGGAAATGTAATAGCAATACAAGACTCACCGTGATGCCACATCGTGGGGTAACCTCGCAATTAGACTGAGAATTCTGAAATGTGCCAGGATGGCTGGTGTAAATGTGCACCCAAATATAATGAGCTACTGATCTGAATTAGGTAGTAGGATAACACTAACAGGGGCACTAAAGAACCACTAACCACTGCAGCAGGTTAAAACAGAGGGTTGTGTTTTTCAGGTACGGCTTCCGCAGCCCTCCTCTTCTGGAGCTGAAGGCTCGTCCTAAACTCGGAGAGAGAGAGGTGACGTTCGCACACGTTACTGACTGGATAGAAAAGAAACTGGAGCAGGAGTTTCAGGTGAGGACTCAAGAAACCGTCTCAGCTAGTGCAGATCTAGCTGAAATCATCTTGCACTATGCGCTGTTTCCCCCAAAATATCTCTTTTGCACAATTTCATTTACAGTATCTATGTAAAGTTTTTGTAAAGTATGTATAGTCAACTTAATTGTTTTTCTTATGCTTCTATTGTTGTATGTTCATATTTATGTTTAACTTGTATGTAGCACCGTGGTCCTGCGAGACACATTTCGTTCCACTGTATGCCCACACATGTAGAATGCAGAATGACAATAAAGCTCGACTTGACTTGACTTGAAACAGCAGAATCGATCCAATAGTGCATAGAATTGTGAACTGCAACAATAATCTTTGTCAGAATGATTGTATTACTCCCTGTACCCTATAAAGAGCAAAGTTCATTATGAGTGTTCTGTACCTAAGCTAGGCTACACCAATCATATCCATGTTGGATAATCTCACTTGGACACTGTACCATCTAAGAACTGCTGCTGTAATCGTAAAGACCCTTATGGACTCTTAGTCACAGTATACTCATACTGAGCATCCTTTCAACCTTTGTAAGTACTGCTTGGCTTTATAGTATACAGTTGCAAGAGAGTAATGATTCATAATCCCACTATCCAGTGTCACCCAGATGAGGATGGGTTCCTTTTGAGTCTAGTTCCTAAAGGAAGGTTTCTTCATGTCATCGCAGGGAGTTTTTCTTGCTACTGTCTCCTCTGGTTTGCTCATTAGAGATCTAAATCTACTAGCATATATAGTTTTGTTGAATTAAATTACATGTCTGGGTGAGTAAGACACATTTTATTTAGTTTGCTGTGTTTTTATTTCTGCTGGAGTTAGATATATTGCGTTTTTAAAACTCTCCCTCATTAATCAATAGCCATAATGTAACAGATCATCTCTTTATGCCTGGATAATAACCGAAATAACCTCCGTTTCTTGAGAAACCATGCCTCCTACCTAAATTCCTGTTCACACTATTTCCACAGAAAATCCTCGTGATGCCAAACATGGATGACGTGTGGCTCACCGTCATGCATTCTGCCATGGACCCTCGGTCAGACGCGATGGCAACAGAGAGCAAGGGAGCCACGACAGTCCCCGAGGCTGACATTCTAACCTCTGAGGGGCCGTGAAGGACCACTACTAGTTCCAGTATTGGCCAAATGAGGTTGTGGTTAGAAAAAGGGGGCCATCAAGGGTGTTTTGTTCCTCATGGAGTTTTTGAAGAAAATGTGGAGGATGCTGCTTTAATTACGTTATCAGTGAGAAGGTTCATTCCTGTGGAAGAAAAAATGCGAGGACAAACGTGGAGAGTATGTTCGGAGATGGAGGACTTGAGAAAAAGATGGGTAAAAATGGGTAATGTAGATGCAGGAAGACCGACGACACGCATTGAAAAGCTATGAAGGAAGATCGATGACTATGCGAATATTTAATCAGGTAAAGATGGCATATCTGTATTTATGAGTGCATAAAGTGTTCAAACATTAACCTGTGATTTATAATGAAGTGTGGCAGAGCAAAAGGTCTTCAACTCCACGTCTTGGAGAATGATTGCACTACGATTTAGTACATACTAAACATCTATGAAGATTTTTTTTTTTTTTTTTTTTATAAACAGATCTGCGTTTGGTTTGTGTGTATTCTCTGCGCATTTCAGTGCTTCTCGTGCACTAACACACCTGATTTGGCTCTTCTAATTATCACACTCTGCCTGAGCTGAATGTGTGGGTAACACAAAGTCTTGGTGCAGACGGACTCAAAGAATACCCTCTGTATGTGATGGCGACCCTAAGCTATGTGATTTTTGATAAATGATTAGATCTGTGGTAGGATTGGTTGATCCGGGATCAGCTTTCACGATTACTGTGCCTGAGTACACTGCCCTCGATGAAGTACTTTTCCTTGTACCTTGATGGAGGTTATTAGAAGACTAATGTTTCGTGTGCGAGAGTTTATAAGAGAGAATGTAAATGTCTATGGGTATATTAAGGCATATGACCCACTGACCTGCATTTAACCCTTGTGTGGTCTTAACATTATGTCTACTCCCTTTGTCCTAAGGGTCAAAAATGACCCGCCTTCACTAACCTCTTAAAGTGGCTTAATTGAATTTTAACCCCCAGATCTATTTTTCATGAAGAAACAATCTGTCACTGATCAGAAACTTTGTGAATATCTGGGTTTTCCCTCTTCACAGTGCATTTAAGCAGTGGACACCACTCTTTTTCTCGGCTGGTAAACATAGTGGCGGGTCATTTTTGACCCCTAAGACAACACAAGGGTTAATATGATCCTAGCATCAAATGCATACATCTAAACAAACAGCTAAACAATAGACCTGAGTATCTCATCTGAGCTCGTAATCGTCCACAATATGTCTATCAGTGTATATAAACCCGTACCGACACATTCCTCCTGGGAGAACACTGTTTAAGTGTGTGTTTGTGGTCTGCACTGGTTTACACTGCTTGCTCCATTCGATATCTAAACTCTCGATGGATACGTGTCATTTATCAGCCGCCATGTTTCTAATTCTTCTACATCACCTTCTCACTAGAGGCTTTTCCACACTCTAAATTGAGAGCTGCACCTTTTACCCATTTATGTGGTTTTGCCTGTTAGTAACCAAATACTGTGATTTAACACAACACTAATGACAATATTTATATAGAGACACTCTGTCTAGCTGCAGCCATACACGCATTAACTGGTTCACACACTAAAAGAGTGATTTGAAGTAAGCCAGCTTAATCATCATACCTATACCTATAAAATGTCATGCAATTTAAAGGTGCAGTCTGTAGTTTTTAAGTGGTTTTGGACCAAATAATCCTGTCATATGTGTCAGCCTGGGAAAACCTTTCATATGGTGAACTTTATTGTACATGCATCTCAAACACAAAGAAAGTTATATCATTTTAAACCGGCCACAAAAATTACAAACCGCTCCTTTAAATTCCCCTGATAAATGCTCATCTAATGTTGGTTACTTCATTAACACCAACAAACTAACATTCCCTATAAAAATTTGTTCACTAGCTAAATATAATGCAAAACATGATGTGGTTACGAAGATATATAATTAATTAGAAAAGAAGCATTTATTAAAATTAGGTCATTATTTCACCCCTGCAGTTTATCTTTCGCTTTGGCTCACACTTCTGCCCAAGCTTAGGCTTTGCCTGGTAGAGGGTCAGCTAGATGTCACTCAAGAAAGGGTTCCAGTTATGATGGTGCATGATGGTACACGGTCTGCTCGTGTACTTATCTTTTTTTTTTTTTTTTTTTTTTGATGATGATATGGCAACGGTCACACGATCAAAACTGGACCGTAAAAAAACCAATACAAGATGACAAACTTCCCATGAGTACATTCTTTATCATTCCCATGAGTGAATCATCAAACCTCTCAGTGCCACATTAGTGAGTGTGTATGTGCATGTGCATGTGTATGTATACACACACACACACACACACACACACACACACACACACACACACACATATATATATTATACACATACACACAGTATGCAAAACGTATGATAGTAATGAATGTATGATTTTTGTATTGTGTGTGTGTGTATATAGGTCTAGTGTATACAGTTCATTCTACTATATAGAGTTTATTATTTGATACAAATGAAGATCTTTAATTGATAGAAAAAAATATATAATATATATGTAATGTATGTCAAGCCAATTTGCCTAATAGGAATTGATTTATATTTAAAAATGTCTGACCTTCCCAACCCAGATCCTATGTGAATGAAGCAAATGACTTTCTGTTTCATTTTCGGAGTTGTAAAATCCAAGCAGTAAAAAAGCGAAAATGTTAGTTTCATGTCTGCTAGAATTGCTACGTTTTGTTTGTTAGTTTGGGTTTTTTTTTTCCATCCATCTGAGGCTTGGTGTGCTAAATGCTGATTAAACGGAGATGGTAAAGCTTTAAACACTCACTAATTGGTGTCTTACAGTCACCACTGTGCCATAATGGTTTTGGAAAACTGGGCCTTGTTACTATAACTGCTTAAGATATCGCTATGGTATCAATAACAATTTTCTTCACACTTTATTGTGATCTGTTTACTTCTTTATGTTTCCATTGGGAAGGACTTTAAATGAACCTCAGCAGTTTTATTAGCAGTCTATAATAACTGTTCTTCTATTGCTTTCTGAATGAGTCAGCCTTTATTTTGAGAGCAGAAATGTAGTCCAGAGGTACTGCCCCAACCCAAATGAACAATTTTTCATTCACAAGTGCCCACTTTTATTTAACGATTTTGTGTGTTGAGCATTGTGATGTGATATATAACCAATTGCTGACCCAGGCACATGCATGATGGAAATGAAGTGTTAAAATAAAAATACTGTGATACTGTGCTTTTCTTGTGTATCCTGGTTCTCTCAAACACAGTACTCCACACACTACTGGGAAACATCATGCCAATGGTGCCGGGCCGGGTGTTGACATCTTCCCCTTAAATCGAAGTTCGAAACATGTTTATTCGTTTGTTTACAGTAAGGAACTATGTTTGCTGTGATAGATCTCTGTCAGACATTCACAATGTCTTTTTTTTCTCTGATTATTTTTTTCTTTAATCAACAGTGTAGGAAATCTGTTAGTCTGTTTCTGATTGATTTTTTTTTTTTTTTTTTTTTGCCTTAAATGTAGCTGGCGATCAGGAGTTGGAACAACATTAATCACTCTCAGCAAGGTTAATTTGTATTACTGAATCATCAGTGAAAGGAAGTGTAATTTAATAACATTCTTATTAATAATGAAGACTGTAACTGGATCAGAAATCTGTGTATGCCAATACGTGTGCCAGACTGTCAAAAATCAGTGCAGTATTAATAATAGATTTGCTACTTCCTCTCCTTTGTTCACTGTATGCCTTCTCCAAACGTGTTGCAAAAATGCCAGCTTGTTTATGAATACTTTGCTTGCTATTGTACAAGTGTCTTTCTTGATTATTGAAATGTAAAAAATGTACGAAATGTAATTTTTGTTAAAAAGATTGAATAAAGATTTTTCTTATTTGTCCCGGTTTTAGTGCGTCGTGAACAGAGGAAAATTTACCAATTCATCCTAAAATCCTAAAACCTTCTTTAAAATCTTATTTCTACCCAACTTACAAAGTTTAGTATAGTACAGTAATATACAGTATACAGATTGTGGGAACCAGGTATGAAATTTCTGTTGCCTACCCACCCCTTAACCAATTTGTGGATGTAATATTGGGGGTGGCATGGTGATGGAGGGTGTGGTATTACTGCCTCACAGCTCCCAGGTCCCTGGTTCGATCCTGATCTTGGTTTACTGTCTGTGTGGGGTTTTGCACGTTCTCCCTGTGTCCTTATAGCTTTCCTACGGGTTCTTGGGTTTCCTCCTACTCCACAAGAACATGCTTATAAGTGTTAAATTGTCTCTAGGTGTAAGTGTGAGAGCGTGTGTGAGTGCATGTGTGTGTGTGTGTGTGTGTGTGTGTGTACGATGCCCTGTAATGGACTGACATCCAACCCAGGGTGTATTCCTGCCTCACTCCCAGTGTTCCCGGAATAGGCTCCAGGTCTAGAGAGTTAAAGACTACTAAATCTTTTAAGGGCAGAACAGTGATTGCTGCCTCACAATGTCAGGGTCCCTGGATCGATTGTGATCTTGGGTTACTATCTGTGTAGAGTTTTGCATGTTCTTCTTGTGTCATTGTAGGTTTCCTCTAGCTTCTCTGCTTTCGTCCCACCTTCTTACCAAAACATGATAGTAGGTGGATCGGCCATGTTAAATTTCCACTCAGTGTGAATGAGTGTGTGTGTGCGCATACCTTCTCTGTGATGGATTACTATCCTATCTGAAGTGTATTTCTGCGATTGGCTCAAGATCCACCATGACCCTGGTCAACGGCTGCCGCTAATGAATGAATGTATGACAAATTAAAGACTAATCAATCTTTTAATGTTACTACCCTGCTGAAAAAAAAAACCCAAATAGAAATCCTCATAGAATTTGCAATGGTTATAGTGGGAATTGTATTGGTTTTAATAGAAACTCTAATGGTCCCTGTGGATCTCTACTGGTTATTTGTTGCTTTCTATTGTTATGTCTAGTGGATACCATTACGGAGTGGTAATGGTACTGGTTTTAATGGTTAGCTGATGGTTTGTAATGGTATTTGTAGTGGAAACCATTAGAATTTCTGTGATGGTTTCTGTTGTTTTTTTTTTTTCAAAAGGGTACACCGTTTAGTGAGGTTTGGAGTAAATATTTCAGTTGTGTTTACTGTCCTCAACCAGCAGATGGCACTGTATTATCCGGAATATCTGTTGTTTTGGCTTATGGGTTTAAATGGCTAGGTATGCGGTGCCATTTCTTTTGATCCTCTGTAGGAAGTAAACGATGCTGTTCAGACTATGGCTTGAATGTTTGAACAGTATTTAAGCAGCACATTATACAGTAGAAAAGTGTTTTATTCGAACACATGATGGCTCATTTGAGACATAAAACTCGTCATGAAAGACTTATTTTTTAGTAGTATTTTCCAAAAAAAAAAAAAAAAGTTGTCGTTCATATTGAACAAACCGCCTCAGCTTTTCTTGTGTTGTTGCTCAGGCAGCTGTGTTCCTCTGGAAACGCCGCGCGCACGAATGCGATTGGTGAGTTTCCTGTGTCGCGGGCCGGCGGGACGCGGGGGGGGGGGGGGGGGGGGGTGGCGTTTCCTGCAGGCCGCGTGGTCATCATGCAGCGCGCGCTCTGCTAAACTGCAGCAAAGTATCACGTCGTCGCTGAGAAACACGGCGCTTCTTCCTGCTCACTAGAACTTCTCCCGCATCCTGATCCGGGAAATACGAGGAGGTTGTGCAGCGATATGTCCTCCAAACTCGCTAAACCGTGCTGAAACGTTAACTGGCAAAAACCATTTCTTTTTCTTTTTTTCTTTCCCCAGTATTTACACACACACACACACACACACACAGACACGCGCGCGCGCGCAGGAAAAAGATGTGAGCTCGCGCTCGAGACGGAAAGGCTACATTTTTTAGCATTGTGACAGATGAGTAAAGCTAGCGACCGCCTTCTTGTGCTTCACACATCTGCCAGAGCCACGAAGACTGTATCCCGTTAACAGTTCTGAAAATATTGCAAGAAGGACAACATTCTCGTTCAATATTAAGTTTTTTTTTATTCATTCAAGGTTTTATTTTTAAAAAAAAAAGAAGAAGAAAAAAAAACGAGAAGAGGAACAGCCCACTTGAAGACGCGAGAAAATCTTCCCAACTCCCATTCTTCTCGTCTTTTCAGGATTTCTCTGAAGTGATATTTCCATCTTCTGTTCTTCACACTAGTTTACACTCACAGACTGGGAACATGTTGATGAAAGAGTACCGAATATGTATGCCACTGACTGTTGAAGAGGTAAGTTCCCCTCAGTGTTCATAGTAACTCTGTACTGTATTAACATTTCTGCTCATTTCTACAGTGTGGACACCTGGGGTTGAGTTCAGCAGCTCATTCGATTCAGTATGTGTTCAGGAGTCGGTTCCTTCAGCACTGTAAATCATTGCAAACTCTAGATGTGAATACAGAATGTTAATTGGACGTCAGTTTGACAGTATGAATCCATACACCACTCTGTGTCTCTCCTCTCCGTGTGTGTGTGTGTGTGTGTGTGTAAAATCCAAACACTGACTCAATCAACACTGTTGGTGTCGACTCCTCGGAGTCGAATTCTCAGGGCTGGTGTTCAACACTAACACCAGATGTTAATTCGATGCATGAAGTCTTAACAAAACTAGAAATGTTCATACTAAACCCTTAAGATTTAAGATCATTTAAGAGAGAGGTGTTAAGTCAACATTGCAGGTGTTACTCATTCATTTTCAGTGACTGCTTTATCCTGGTCAGGGTCCCAGTGAATCCGGAGATTATCCCAGGAACACTGGACATGAGGCGGGAAAAAAAAACACCCACCCTGGATGAGATGCCAGGCCATCGCAGGGCAAAATGCATACACACATTCACGCTTAGTAGTAATTAACGTAGGGAATTGATGTGACCATGTTTTTTGCAAGTTTGGAGGAACCCGGAGGAAATCCAGATAGACAACGAGTGAAACTCCTTACAGACAGTAACCCGAGTTTAAGATTGAAGCAGGGACCCTGGAGCTGTGGCACGGCAGCGGTACACACTGCACCATCGTGTCATCCTTAAATGTAGCATGAGATGTTTCATACAAAACCCTGATAGGTAGGCGTTTCTTGTTAATACGAAACTAAAGAGTTCAGTCAAAAAACGCAGGTGTTAATCAGATGTTGAGCAAGTCAGCTGTCTAGATTTGAATGTGTAAGCTGATGCTGTGATGTGAAGTCATATGATATTAAGCCTAGTGTTGTTTTGTAGGTGCTCCACCCTGCGCTTTAAGCACAGCATTAAGCAGAGCTTCAGTCCTTAAGCCGTAGATCAGGGCTGATGTGCAGGCTACATACGAATAGGATTACCAAAGTGTGTTAAGCACAAAGCCTACACACGGTTACACCTCAGAGTTGGACAAATCAAGTAATCAAATGGACAAGTAAAACTTCCAATCTGCTGATCAGTCAAGCGTTTTGGTTGCCTGGAAACCTTAATTAGGGTAAAAAAAGAAAAGTGGTAGCGAGCAAAATTATATCATATGGCAAACTAGTTAGCCAGTTAAGTGCATTCATACAGACTAAGAGTAACAAACTATCCTCTTCTAACAAAGTTCCTAATGTAGCACATTGTGTTTGTGCCCTCAAACAAGAATTCAGCAAGTCGTTTTGGCTATGAGCTGCGGTGTTCTGTCCTCACGTCGCACATAAAAGATATTTGTCAACTCTGGCTGGTATTTTACTTTATTAATTTACTTATTTACTTAGCAGGAGAGTTAGCCTATATGAAGGCTTTGCACCAATCTTTATTTTGCTGGGTCAGTCTACACCTAGCATACATAGAGCACGCGTGTAGTTGATGTACATACATTGTTTGTAAGCGTATTGGACAGATACAGTACGAGTGTTTGCTACAGCTGCAAACAGGATCACTGCTTTATTAGACAGACTATACAGTGTGTTCTTTTAATGAAGGACTGCTGATGTTGACGCTTGCCACAGCCTGCATTCACAGCCCTAATCGACGAAGCGAGCGATGCCCAGTTCACTACAGGTGGGCGCAATTCCAGCAAAAGTGAAAACAAACGTGAATTGAGATTTTCTCAGTTTGATGCTAATGTGTAGGTTGCGGAAAATGGCTCCAGTGAATTACTCAGATTTATGACACAGGTGCCCGCAGCTCTCAGATCTCAAAACTTCAATTCCTACCTGCATTTAGACCCCATTCAAAAGATTTTGGCAATATTAAATACATTTTAAACAAAACCGATATTAAACAAAATACAAGACGGGTGTTTCGATTTTCAAGTGCAGTCACAGTTCGTGCTTCTTCTTCCTTTCACTTTTTGTTTAAACATGTGATTCTGTATTAACACAGTGCTGTGTTTGAAGACACTTTGGTGTCAGGAAACAGGAATGTTAAAGCATCAGTACCTGGCAGTCTAGTAAAGGTGGTTTAGCAGGAGAAGGCTGTTCCAAATCTCGTTGACAAAGATGGCCTAACATGGAAGCTGCCTTGAGGACTCGTATTAGGATTATGTAAAAGCAAATCAATGCTCCAAAACGATGTGCCATGCTGCATTCAAAAAATACAGCAGTGAAATCATGTCCCCTTTTCACCCTCGTGTTTTCAAGCAGTTTTCTAATTTAAGCATCATTTTCCTCTGTGTCACGACTAGCACTGCTGCATAAACTGTTATCAGGACGCCACACATTGAGCCGAGGCTTGGCTGGACAACCACTTCCTGTTAGAGAGAGAGAGAGAGGCCAAGAAGGTCAACAATGGCAAAAGAAGGATGTGTTCTCAGCTTCCTAAAACCATCATAGCATGAATGAAAGAAGGTAGAGCAAGCTGTGTTCAGAGAAGCAAGCCAGCAGTCTGAGAGTCGTAGGTTTGAAGTTCTGGACTGACTGCACGTATACTTATTGGGCACTTTATTAGGAACACCTGTGCACCTGCTCAGTGCATAAGATCATGCAGACACTGGCCAAGAGCTTCAGTTATTGGTCACATCAAACATCAGAATGGGGAAAATGTGATCTCAGTGACTTTGACCATGAAGCTGGACAGTTGAAGCTTGGGAAGGAAAAAAAAAACGTCATCTGGTGCGATGAATCTCAATTTCTGCTTTGACCTGCAGATAGATGGGTCAGAATTTGGCATGAACCCATGGACACAACCTGCCTTGTGTCAACATTTCATACTGGTGGTGGTCATATGATGGTGTGGGGAATGTTTTGGTGTCACACTTTGGGCACCTTAATACCAATCAAGCATCATTTGAACGTCGCAGCCTATCTGAGTTTTGTTGCATCTCACAAATTACTCATCTTTTGGACAGTGAGTGTATATTACTCGTTACAGACTCGGCTGTGAATTAGAGGGTTACTATTTTCATAGTCATTGCATCAGGCTCCTCGCCCATGTTCGGCTTGATGTACATTGACCACAATGCATTGACAGACCTTCTGGTTGTTACTTACTGAGCTACCAAAGAGAATCTGGTAGTTTTGGCCACTTGTCTGCATTGCATTCACTGGAAGAGGCTGTTTCGATCATGAATCAATGAATCAGTGGACTGAGGAAGAAGTAACTGCATTGCTAATAGTAACCCTAACCAAACTTCGTTCAGAATAAATAGCTACAATAAATAGCACAAACATATACAAACTGGTGAGAAACGTAAAACTGGTGCAGGGTCTTCTGACTGATCACCTTTATCCTACCGTGAAACATTTCTCGTCCAGGAGGTCTCTGCCCCATCCACGGGGTTTGATGGGTACGAAAATGATGTAAAACATGTTCTCTGCCCTTCACATTCACCAGATCTCAACCCAAATTGAGCATCTATGGGTGATTTTGGAGTGATGTGTTAGACAGCGCTCTTCACCCCCACCATCATGACACAGAACATCTTTTGGAAGAACGCCGTTCTTCCCTCAGTTCTGGCTGCTCGTGGTGGCACACCACCTACACTTGATGTAGGTTTTGCTGTATTGTTCTGTTTGAATATCCTAGTGTTGTGTGGAGACTCTGCAGAATTTAACTTTGGATCGTGAAGCAAGAACTTGTTATTTTTATGCAGCACATTTATGAAACTCCCATGAGGTTATGTAATGAATTGGCTCATGAAGCAGGAGAAATACTGGCCGGTTCTTAAGGTGTTTGTGGAAAAGGGGTATCGGAGAACTGAATTGTGCCTCAGGTCACTTAAGATCGATGCGCGTGCCAGATGTGAGTGTTAAAGTGGTCCTAGAGGAGGATTCCTTGTCTGCCTTCCCAGCTGGTGCGTGTAAAGGAACCGCCGAAGGTCTTAGATGCAGGTATGTGTACACAAGATAGGAGTTGTGCTGGATCAGAGTCTTGTTTGATTGCACAATCATTTTGTGAGCAGCTGGTTGGTTTGGCACCTCATCATGCAGGGAGTCTTCAGACTGCAGCTACAGTATGTCACACAGCAAGGGATTGTTGCATGGTGTGAGATTTTAAAACAAGCAATGGTGTGCAGTTCCCTTTAACCTGAAGCATGAGTATGCACACAGGTGAACGGTGCCCATGGGAGAGCGGGTCAGCTTTCAGCCCGATCCTGCTGATTCATCTCACACAACACCTCTTGTGCTCTAGTGTATGCTTTGGATTAAGTTGAATTAATATTTGTTTTCAAAAATCGATCCATTCAGACAATTCGAATAGGTCCAACTTTTCTTCCATTTTAGGCCATGGACACTGCAGGTTTAAATCCACATACACATACGAATATTTGGAGCACTGAACAGATACAGATAGTGTCATTTTCTGTTTGTTAGCCCGCAATCCTAAAATGGGATCATCTGTCAATAGATATCGTTTCAGATATTTTGCCTTTTATGCCCACCATAATCTTTTCTTTGCTAATGGAACCCGCCCTGTATCTCATTTCTACAAGCAGCTAAAAATGAAGGATTAGCACTCTGCTTGCGCAATTGCCCATAATCCTCTCCAGTACAATCCACATTTGTTGCAAAAATAGAATTTCACATAAGCTCCCATTCCTAAGCTGTGCTGTGGTGTGAACCGCCATGTGCGTTTCTCTTATCACTGACTTGCACAGCTCCCACATTATCAAACCCTGAGTGGCGTCATAGAAAGCAAATGAGTCAGTGAAATGGTACTTAGCGTAAATCTCAGACTGTGTCAAGTGTTTATCAGCGCTGGAATACAAACAG
>CM040976.1:28225397-28237015 GCA_022985145.1 Pangasius djambal | reverse complement strand
TTTTTTTTTTTTTTTTTTTTTTTTGCTGTCTGTGCAATTTGAAAGGAAGTGTAAGGAGAGCAGTTTCATTTTGGACAACTTTGAAGCGGGGTCACCTCCTACACAATCTGAATAAAATGCAGTTGCCATTACTGAAAATTAAATATAGTGTTAAATCAGTTTTTGATGCCATGTTTCAAGATGATTATTGTTATTACTGTTCTTGTTGTTAGGTAACACGGCGGCGCAGCAGGTTGTGTTGCCGTCTCACAGCTCCAGGGTCCCATGTTCAATCCTGAGCTCGGGTTACTGTCTGTTTGGGATTCCGCATGTTCTCCCCATGTCCGTGTGGCTTTTCTCCAGGTTCTCCGGTTTCCGAAATGACGTGATTCGCAACGCTGCATTACCCCTAGGTGCGAATGCGTGTGTGTGCGTGGTGCCCTGCGATGGACTGGCATCCCATCCAGGGTGTATTCCCATGCTCAGCGTTTCCAGGATAGACTGCAGATCCACCTCAAAGCAATTACTGAAGGTGAATGTATTTGGAACACATCAATGCCACGATTCATGAAAGGCCTAAATTATAGCCTATACTGTGCATCCCAAGTAGCATTACTTTAGAAATTATAATCAAGCTTATTTTGATTATGATTGTGTTTTGCGTGTTGTTATAATCGCGTGTGAATTTACAGAGCTCATCAAAGCTCTAACCATGTGTTTTGCCAGACCCTCCTACCAGGCTAATTTCATCATTCCTTCAGTCAGGAGTGGTATACAGTTTCAGTCTTGGGAGTCGTGCACTGTACATTGTTCTCTTCCTTCCACTAATGTGATTCAGCCGTATACATACCGAAGTGATGGTGAGTCAGAGCAGGAACTCTGTGTGCAGCTCTGTGCATTGCCTTAATGCTTGCACAAGCCGTGTACAGTTTCACGCTGTGGTCAGCGAAGCACGCTGTGATTAAATATCACATAGTTGACTTTGCTAAAGTAGGTCATACTTCTAGTAGGCATGTGCCAATAATTATTTATATGATATGAACACACAGTACTGATATTGTAGACACAAAATGGCATCACTGTTGGGGGACGAGATGAGGCTGCGTAGGTACTCCAAAGATAAAAGATAAAATTTGTTCCTCTAGATTGAATGTTCTAATATTATCTGAGAAAAATATCGATTGATGTGTTTTAACTTGATGAAGTTAAAAGTATAAAACGAGAAAGCAGAATGAAGGTACGTCCGGCATAACAGGATTAGTGTATGTATCTGAGCAAGGAAAAATGAATCCAAATAATTACACACACAGGAAATTGAGTGAATGAGAATATAGTGAGCAAGTTCTGTAAATTAAAGCTTTTGTTTTGCCATTTTTTTTGTATTGTTCTCCTATGAAGCTGGACTTTTGGGGCTCTTTGTATCTTATATATCAGCACATGCTGAGCACCTAGATTTGATCAGAGCGACTTTCCAAGAGAACAAAGTTAACCCGCATTACACGAGCAACTTTATAGTTTCTGAGAGCGTGCAGGATATTTTTAGGCACCTGACTGCATTTGCACAGCTGTCTCCACCTATTTCCAGCTGGTATCAATGAGGATGACTCTGATTCGATCAAGATCCCATTTGAGATGTCTTTCGGAGGTTTCGTTTGGGTGAGAGAGACCATTACGGAGAGGTGTGGACTGCATGCCATTTCCTTGATGAGCGCTCTGTTCCAGTGGAGCAAGGATCGTCTAATGGTGATTCATTCCTCCGGCCACTGAATTTCCCGGAACGCCCATTTACACACATAGCACAGTGCTATTCTATTTAAAAAAAAAACAACAACAAAAAAAAGACGTTCTTTGCACAAGCTTACTGTTGTTCAGTGCTTTGACCATGGATGCTTAATTAAAGCGTACTGAGTAGGCTGAGCAATAATCTTTCAAAGGATAGTCATAATTGTTTTTGCTCAGTACAGAAATCATGATTACAGTTATTCAGTCAGTTTAGGAATAAAATCGTTTTTTTATTGCGATTTTAAAAGATTGCATTTTAAAACAGCAGAAATATATTTTAATGCAATCAGTAAAAAATAAGTAAAAGTCCACTTTGTTCTGTTATTTAAAGAAGCCAAAAATCTTGATCATGATTAAAACTGATTGTGCAGCCCTACTCCTGTACCAGTGATATTTCATTTCCCTGATATTTCATTTCCTTTTGCTTTGATTAGGTTTGAGACTGTTTGTTGTAAACAAAAAAAAGAAGAAAAGCTTGTGAGCTTGTTGAAAGCACCTAAAAGATTTGCCACCTGTAAGTCAGACCCTTAAAATTCAGCCACCAGTTAAAGGAAATGCAAATACTGTCTGTTTATTGCGGTGGTTGCTAGCACGCCTACTACTTCATACTAACAGTCCCTGTAGAACCGTGCTCACATTTTCAGTAATGGATCAAGCCAAACCAGTAATGAGAAACTCATTAAATTAGAGTAAATTCAGGTACATTTTTGTTAAATTCAGTTTTTAAATGGACTGAATATTTTCTGTTGGAGAACTGTAACCTGGCGTCACACCACTGCTCTTTTTGAACCTGATGCATGGAAAGCTACTTCACACACACTAAGCTTATTTTATTGAGCTGATAAACTTCATTTTGTTTTGTATACAGGTGTGTTTATGATAATCTGGTGGTCCAGTTGACACTTTATATATGCTGCATTGTATGGCCAAAAGTATGTGGACACCCATATGAACATCCCATTCCAGATTTAATCCCCTCTTTGCTGTTATAATATCCTCCACTCTTCTGGGAAGGCTTTCCACTAGATTCTAAATTGTGACTGTGGGCCATTTGTGCTCATTCAGCCTGAGAGCATTAGTGAGGTCAGGCACTGATGTCGGGTGAGGAGGCCTGGGGCGCAGTCGACATTCCACTTCGTCCCAAAGCTGTTCATTGGGGTTGAGGTCAGGGCTCTGTGCAGACCACTTGAGTTCTTCTACATCAGCTTTGGAAAACTATGTCTACATGGACCTCACTTTGTGCACATTGTCATGCTGAAACAGGTTTAGGCCCCTTAGTTCCAGTGATGGGAAATTGTAATGCTACAGCATACAAAGACATTCCAAAGTGCTTCCAACTTTGTGGCAACAATTCAGGGAAGAACCACATATGAGTGTGATGGTCTCGTGTCCACAAATATGGCGTGTATTTATTTACTCTGAAATGAAGCTTCTCTGTCAGTTAATGAACAATTTCTTGGATAGTGTGAATTGAAAAAGCCTGCATAATAAATAATAGAGATTGGCTCCATTTCTAGAAGAATCAATTCTTGTTGCTTGGTGCTGGACTTTGGTTGATGTTAAATGTGTTTGAAGGAGATTTTATAACAGGAAGTTATGTATTAAGACAAATAACCAGCTGCTTTTGTAGATTTTGCTTTTGTTTAGATGATCAAAATAAGAGAACCCAATTTAAAAACCCATGTTTCATGAGTTGGGTCCATTGCACACAGTTTACATTTACACTGACTCCAGCTCAGGACATGGTGCCTCATTATCTGAATCCGATAAGTTGTCAACAGGTTGATATCTGATCTGAGGTCAGTGCTTGGTCAGCTACAGTAAAAACTCAGAGAGGGTAATAACAGTCCGGCGCTGGGTAATTTCCCCCAGTGTTGTTTGTGTTGGAGGTGCGGTAGCCTTGGCTCTCACTGTGAGTAGATGTAAACATCATCTGTTAGAAGTTCATTTTCCACGACAGGGTACTTCATGGCCATGGCTTAACACAACACCACTGTACCTCAGGAAAACCTTCCAGATCACCTCAGCACGTTCTGTGAAATTTCGAGAATGTGACATGTCTTGTGCTTAAATCTCTGCCTGGTACTTTTGTTTTTGTTATTTAATACACTTCCAGTGCATATATCCACTTCAAATTTTCACATATAATGTGAAAAGTATTTATGTATTCATAAACAAAAACAAAAACAGAATTGATAGGGAAAAAGCATTTGGATATCACAAATTAGTATTAACATTAATACTTTGCTGGAAAGCTGTTGTTGGCACTTGCAGCTTGGAGAAGTCTATGGTATAAGAAGTATTTAGCTTTTTTTTTTTTAGGTTCAATTTTGGCCCATTCCTCTTGGCAAATCATCTTCAATTCCCCAAGGTTACGAGAGTCCTTGTGATGGACTCGCAGCTTCAAAATCCTTCATGAATTTTCAGTGGGTTGAAATTTTTCAGTGGGATTCAAGTCATTCTTGAGTTATAACTTCTTGAGTTATTTTTGCTGTATCATTGTCTTGTTGAAACTTCAGTCTCCTCCCCAGATTCGTTTTCTTAGGTTAGGTTCGGTTCAGCTTTATTGTCATTGTCAGAGTAAGACTACAGAGACAACGAAATGCAGTTAGCATCCAACCAGTGGTGCAAATAGCAAATAAATGAAAATGATGATTCTTGATTCTTGATTCTTGGCTGATGAGATTAAATTCACCTCTAATATGTCCCGATATGTCGCTCCATTCATGCTTCCTTTGATGATGTGTGACACCCCAGTGCTGTTTGCAGAGAAGCAGCCCCAGGCAGCTCCGTACTTCACTGTGGATTTGCCGTTGTTGCGATCATACGCATGATTCTTGATTCTTCTTTCTCCAAACTTGACAAGATGAATTATTGCCAGTTCTATTTTAGTTTCGTCTGACCAGATTATATTGTTTCAAAAGAATTCTGATGTGTCGTAATGCTGTTAGACGTGCATCTCTGTGCTTCTCTTTTTAGCACAGGAGTTTTGCATGGTGTGTAGGAAGAGAGATGATTGCCGTGCAGTTCATTGCATATTGTTCTCTGGGTAACTTGTTCCTGCTGCTTTCAGGTCGTCCTGCAAGTCTTTTTGAGTGACTGCTGGCTTCTCTCTCACCTTTCGTATCATAAATCTGAAAGCGTTTTGTGAAATATTGCATGGGGCACCTGTCCGGGGATGATGATGATTAATTGTGGTTCCATGAAATTTCCAGCTGCATATTATCAAAACAAGTGCACTAACAGAGATGGTAAAAGTTTTTACTATGGCTTTGTAGCTTTTTCCTCTTAAGTGTTGTTTAGTAATATTGTCCGTGAGGATGTTTATTTAACTGTGAACTGGAATAAGGTGTTAAGTAAACATTGTCATATTACAGCTAGTATTGGCATACTTTTAGCACACGTTTCATCACTCAAGAGGTGCAAATTTTTGGTCCTTGACTGCAAGTTTATTGCTTATTTTATAACACTAGTTATACTAGTTATCAGGGCATGTTTTTTTTCTGCCCATTAAATAAAGGGGAATCTTTGCTTGGCTCAAGATTCGATTCCAATTCAGGGGGTCATGATTCGATTATAAACCGACTCTTGATGCGTTTCCATTACTCGAGGTCTTGTGCCACTGTACAGCGTCAGTACGGCCGTGTCAGTGCAGGTACGCAGGGACTGGATATTGTACCCCAGCTTCAAGGTGCAATGGAGAAAAGGAAAGCTTTGGTTTTCTATGACTGGGTTCTCGAGTTAGCCACAACACTATTTCTGCTAACTACTGGGGTGAAATTCCTGATGTGATGTGATTGAAGTACTTTATCTTGGTGTCACCTTTAGTAAATTGCAGATGCTAACATCCGCAGATAAGACGCTACTGTCTACTGGATTGCGCTTAAAGAAAGTGTCATAATTAAGGAATAAAACACTGCAGGGTGTGCTGTTCTAGGAAGCTTATCAACAATGGGTTGGTGTGATGCAGCCTAAAGTATTTTATTCTTCTCATACCACAGCAATTTGTCAATGATTACCAACGAATTTTACAATTGTTAATGAACGACACATCGTACTTTTATCTGTTTAACGTTACATTTAACGTTGTGTAACGTCCGCGAGACAAGTTAGTTCCTGTTTTTTTTTTATACTATAACAGATATAAAGAGTCACAGAGTTCCCTCTCCAGCCTCTCTGTTTTCTCTCCGTAAGTTAATAAGACAAACAAATTGCAATTAAGACTCTCCTGTGGCAGAAAACATCCTGTAAACAAAGTGCTGACACAGGAGACTCCTTCCACAAAAGTTATATAAACATAGCCTTACAGAATGCTTCACCATTATCAACGGTCATACATTTTCCACTGTTGCTATTTAACACATTTTGTAACCCGTTTATTATTAGGCTTAGTTCGGCAAATAAGTCCCTGTGAATGAGATGTTACTGTAGAAAATAATGTCAAGATTTCAAAAAAGAATGGGAAAAAAAATAGCTTGAAAGCTTTGAGGTAACTGTTGTAGCAGCGGTTTGACTGCCATGCTCTTCTAAACTTCTGTGAAACTTAAGTCTGGTGAAAAGAATTGTTGGAAATGCATTTTTAGGAAAATGCTGCTGAGTAGAGTTTTGAATGATCACGGCTTTACTTTGACCACACGGCAACACAGTAAATACAGAGGCCTCAGCCCTAATGCTCAGCGCCCACATAAATTTTTCTAAAGTACACATTACTTAGAATGAACAGATAATGTTTTCTAAATCGATTCAAATACAGATATGACTAGTAGACGCATTGTTATTTTAGAAAGCTTGCCAATAAGATTCACAGGGCCTCTGGTTGAGACTAAAGGTCTCCATCAGAACTGCAAGAAAATATGATGTATGTTAAGAAAATTAAATGAAGTGTTTGTCAAGGCTACTAGTACTTGTGGTGTGATGTGATGTGAAGTGACGTGATGCGTGCCACAGCGTGCTTCATAATATACACTAACTAATAATGGAATTTGTTGCTAATCTGCTTTTATTGTGGAATTTTATTGATTTTGGTGAGTAGTTGTTGCAGCCCTAAAATCAACAGTTTCTTCCTTTATAATCGTGCATTAAGGTGATTAAAATCTTGGCACAAACCGAAACCTAGTGTGGAGGCAGAAATTTAATACCAGCTATAAATACATGAACAAGATGCAATACAAAGTTTTTAGAAAGTCACCTCCTGTACTTGATAGAGCTGCAAACAGTGAGACGGGATGGGATGGGGGTGGGGGGTCAGATAATGAAATGTGGGTTGTATGACGATGAGATAAATTTCATCACTATGCACTATACACAATTATCATCTGTACTTCTATAACGCGGACTGTTTCCGTTGTAAGTCACAAATCTAATTTTGTACAGAATGATTAGTTTTAGTCGTTAAACAAAAATATAATAGAAGCCAAAATGGGTTTTAAAAATGTCTCAGTGAAACTAAATCATGTTCAGCTAAATACCACTAAATATTGTCCATCGTGAAATTGTGTGTGTGACTACGAGCTGAGAATAGACAGATATTCTAGCACGTCACACACACACACACACACACACACACACACACACACCAAAATGATCAATAGACATGCACGCCAGTAATTATACACAAACAGACACTGTTTCTTTTCAGATTACATCTCAGTTCAAAGCAATTACTGTTGTGCAGAAATGCAGCAGTGCGTCAGTAATAAATATATCAGCCATGTGTGTGTGTGTGTGTGAGAGAGAGAGAGAGAGAGAGAGAGAGAGAGCGAGCATGCCATTACTATTCTGTGAGGTATTCTATACCTCACTAACACATAGCTTTCCATGCTCTATAAATGTCTATTACTATGGAAAGTTTACCTCTGAATGAATTTGCTTATCCATATAAAATGAAATCGCACTGTTGGAAAGCAAACCAAGTCAGCCAGCGGCGTGTTCTGCTGCAGTTCTTTTACAATGTGACCACCTAAAAAATGAAGACAATTCACTGAGCAGAACACAACTGTGAAAGCAGCACTTTGACGCTAATATGGATTTCATTTTCATGTTGTGTGATCGGCAAAAACATCTGTCGCTCCGTGTGGCGTCTATTAGAACCGTATATTTTAACATCAGTCCAAAAGATGTAGTGAGACCCAAAATTACTACTGGCACTGACGATGGTATTAGCATGAAAGTTGAAGCTTTGGGGGTGAGAGAGCTGGGCAGCCTAAAAGACTAAAGAGCCGCTGCATCAGTCGCTTTAGGTAGAAATGAAGCGAGGGCTGACTCCCACTGACACATCAGCAGGTAATCAGACAGCACAAAAAAGACATTTAAACTAAAAAAAAAAATTCAACTCATTTATTTTAATTTTTAAAATTATGAATATATTTTTTTAAAGATTAATATGCAAGTTGTTCATGGTGGATTTTTCTTTTAATGTCTGAACTGAGGCAGATTAGTCTCAATACTGCTGTACTGCAGTTGGTAAACAACTCGCTGCTGTGTTGCACCATTTCTCATGAATATTTAGTAGACTGATGCTTCTGTGGTACCCACCACAAGTTCTGTTTCCATTGTTTATACAAGATCACCAAAACATGGGGCAACGGACGAGGTGCATTAGCTCAGCAGTGTGAAATGACCAAAAGACACGGTTATTGATTTCAGATGGACCACATGTGTAGTTCCTGTCACTGAGATAAATGATGTAGCACTAGAGAGAACCTCAGTGATGAGCTTCAACTTACAAATAGTGTAGCAAGAAAACTACAGTTAAATGGTCTAATATTTTCTAATATCTAATATTTTGTGTTTTTATTCGTTTGTACTTTGACCGACTTGCCTTTTCGTTGACTTTCACTGTAATATTAATGAGAAATCCAACACAAGGCAGAGACTTGTCTACAAGATGACAAGCACGATGGTGTTGACAGCAGTATCAGCATGAAGCTTTGGAAGTTGATTTGTTAAAGCAGAGTGTACAGATGAGGAGATGAGAGCGTTGGACAGACTAAAGGACTAATCGCTGCTGCATCACTCTCTTTAGGTAGAGATGAAGCAATGGCTAATGCTGCGTTCGGCTAAAGGTCATAACTCCAACTAGGAAAAACCAAAGAAACTCCAAAGGAATTCCTTCTCAGGAGCTCGGAATGATCAAATTCCGAGTTCAGCAAGTGGCATCAAATCAGTATGGCCGCTCACAGCATCAACAGTAAAACTTTAAATGAGTTATACTGTATGTACAAGTATTTGCTTGTATGTTCTTCCATTTATGGCATTTGGCAGACGCCCTTATCCAGAGCAACTTACAATTATCTCATTTGCACAACTGAGCAGTTGAGGGTTAAGGGCCTTGCTCAAGGGCTCAGCAGTGGCAGCTTGGCAGTGCTGGGGATTGAACTCGTGACCTTCCAAGCAGCAGTCCAACGTCTTAACCACTGAGCTATCACTTCCCCCTTTTTCACTTCCCACTTTCCCCCCACTCCTACTTCCCACGTTCAAGCAAAGTTTGAATACAGCATAAATCCGCTATCAGATTTGCATTGTGGGTAACGTAAGAAATTGTTAACCAAAGCGAAATCAGCCAAATGTCAATGAAAGATATAAAGTAATCTCTGGACTCTATTGACTATCACATTAATTATACATATTTACTGTATATGCAAGTCTACAGGATTTTCCCACCCTAAATAAAGCTAAATGCACTTCTGAAATCTTAAGATGCATCATCAGGTGAGGTCATTTATGGTTTTACCTGTTTATGGAAGTGCATCCTCAAACTGTTTTAGTCTTTCATAAATATTTATCCATGTTCAAAAGTCTGCATTTACAGTTTTCTCCTCTTACCCTGGAGCCAAACCCAGATTGCCTTATAAACACACACAGAAAGAGGGAACGCTGAGCTGCGGTCAGTAAGTGTCTTTACACACCCTGGCAGCATTAAGTCTGAACTGCACACTGTGCTCACGGAGAACCTTGCCCTAATGTTCTCCTGCCCTAATGACAGAAAGGTTTATGTCATTCTTTCTGTTGTGTTTTATCTGACGGGGCTCTAAAAAATCACACACAGCTCCTTTAAGAACTTGTAAGCACTAGCTTGCTAAATGACAAGCTGATGAGTCTGAAGGAAAACTGATGACGACAGTGACACTGGCGGTCTAGGCGAGAGCTGCTGTTTGCCATATCCACTGGGTGTTGTCTTTAATACAATTCTAGCTGCCTTTTTAAAAATATTGCAAATACCACGGCGTCGTTGAGTTTTCCACTCTGATTGGTCAGGAGATGTAGATTAATCTACTTTAACAGCAGCTCTACCAGTAGTTCTTGCTGTAATTTAAATGTCATCTTAATGCACCCATTCTAATATGCTATCATTTCTATAGTATAGCAGCTCATTCACCAGGACTGAAACAGAATTATAAAATGTGTTATTATCTAACAAAGAAAAACATCTCATTGATATTGTGCAGCTTTCCGTTAGAAGACATTCTGTTATTTAACATTTATAGAAAGGGTCTCCAGTGTCAGCACTTTGTAACGGTCAGTAGGTTTTCCACCACAGGAAAGTCTTCAGGGCAGAGGACTTTCCGGTTTCTTGGTAAAGCTGTGTTTTTTTTTTTTTTTTTCTTCAAAAGAGTGGCTGGCGATGGAGCGACAGTTTATATCTGCTATAACATAAGTGATAATAAGAACTAAGTTTTCTCACGGACGTTTGATAATATTAAATGTAACTATAAATGGCAGAGAATATTGTTCATTAATAAATTTAAAATTGTAATCGTTGGAAAATCACTGTGGTATAAGAGGAATGAAACACTTCAGGATGTGCTGTTATAGGAGAATAATGCTTTGTGGATTATTTTTCTATACCAGCACATCCTGTTGTGTTTTATTTCTTATGTAACCCATGGAAGTTTGATTTACAACACATCTAACTGGCTGAATTGCTAGGCTCAGCCATTAGCTAGTCATCCGTGTTTCCCCATTTCCTAGGAACAATCCTTACATAAATGTAGAATATAAAATTCTCAAATATATTTCAAAGAACATTGTATAAATTTGGTCATAAAGAAATATAAAAACTCTGGGGTTTAAATGTCATTTGCATAAATTACATTCAATGCTAAGGCCTTGGCAACAGAAGGACTCATCTCAGATATCATGGTGCACTGGGGCTGTCCTGAGCGCTGCCCACAGCTAGCGCTCAAGCACACAGATAGGTTTTCCAAACCACACTGGAGTGTGTGAAGTGGCCGTGTTATCATCCAGTCCCCTTTGTGCTGTACAGTACTTCACACTTAATTCATCCTCCATCCCAGTTCGTCCTTCTGTGGCCTCTCACTCTCCAGTAGGCTTCAGTAATGAGGACTCATTCTGTCTCTGCACTTGTCCCGGTCCCTTGTGTGTGGAGAGCATGACAGATGCAGCCTGGAACTCTGTTAGAGCCCCTAGTGCACATGCACACAGAACGAGCGTGTGTGTGTGTGTGTGTGTGTGTGTGTGTGTGTGTGTGTGTGTGTGTGTGTGATTGTCATGGAGCTGTTCATACTGCCATGTTGTTCATAGCCATTAGCCTTTGAATGTGTTTTATTTGGCTGTAGGACGGTTTGGTATTAGGGATGGACAGTGTGGCAGGATACTTGATATTTTCTCGGTATATGATGCGTTTCACACTATTTGGCTATTGCAGCAAACACAACAATATCAAATGCTACAATATGAAACAAAACTAAGTAGGGCTGGAGGTTATGTCAATATAATATTAATATCGTGATATATTATCTGTGATGGCAATTTAACATTTTTAAAGTTTTTTTTTAATAAATTGAATTGCACACTAATTTGAAGCAGCTGATGTGACAAATTTTTTATTTAATCTT
>CM040976.1:28202497-28225297 GCA_022985145.1 Pangasius djambal | reverse complement strand
CTATTGCAGCAAACACAACAATATCAAATGCTACAATATGAAACAAAACTAAGTAGGGCTGGAGGTTATGTCAATATAATATTAATATCGTGATATATTATCTGTGATGGCAATTTAACATTTTTAAAGTTTTTTTTTAATAAATTGAATTGCACACTAATTTGAAGCAGCTGATGTGACAAATTTTTTATTTAATCTTTAAAACTGTGAAATGTCACTTTTTTTTTTTACAGTTTTTATTTTCTTTCCTCCTTTTCAGTGTTAAATAATTTTAATTTATTTTTCTAAATAAAAATGCTATTTTTTTAACTATGAAAAATAAAAATCTTTATATTTGTAGATGTTAAATGAATTATCAAATAGTTTTAGGTTTTTTTTACTAGTAGATCTTGAGCAAACAAATACATCACGACGCAAATCGTATAACGTAAAAACGATCGCCCACCACTAACTATAAATGTAATGATTTTTAAAAATGACACAAATATAAAATGACAAAATTCTAGGGTTGTTACTGTGTTTCAAGGTTAGTCACGTTGATCATCTGGTTACTTCACCGAGGACCTTTTTTCAAAATACAGATTAAAATGCGTTGCCCTCTATTACAGCCTACCTGTTCATTTTTTTTCTCTACCCAACTGCTAAATTCCTCACGCCAGTGGTTCGAATCTCTTTTGTGCCTGACTGTGACTTGCAACCCCGTCCATCTGGACTAACCCTAAATCATACGACAACAGCCTCAGTTCCTTGCTGCATTGCATGTGGACTGGACTGAAAACTCTTTAGCTGTGTTTAATCTGCTGCCTCTGCTGCCACTCCTAGCATGTTCCTAAATGTATCATACACAGAAGAGTAGTAAATGCACAGAAGAACGTGCACTGCTGACCAGAACTTCTAAAAAAAAAAAAAAACAACAACTAAGAGAATAACTACTGTTTTTGGTTAAGCAGCGCCACACTGTTCACCAGTTTCACTAGTTCGATTTTACTGGGGGCGGAAACCTTTCCTCGCAGCCACTCTTTTTTTTTTTTTTTTTTTTTTCTTTCCATGATTAAATACTGACAGTGTAAGAGATTTTCTGGAAGTCATTCTGTGCATTTGCAGAGCATGCTGTACTGACGGTATCCGTGGTATTCTCAGAAAAGCATATTACAGGATGTCTTAATATCTTATGTCATATTATCTGCCCCTACAACACGCTCATGTTTATTATCATGAACAAAGTCTCCGCCCACTGTGTGTGGTACAGTCAGACAGTCAGACAGACAGACTCTTTCCAGAAGGTTCCACAGGGACCATGTAGTGGAAATTCTGATGACTGGAGCTGATGTTTGTTCATGACGTGTGGTTTAACATCAGGGGAAATGACAGCACAAAGACAGCCTTATCTTCTGTTCTCTCACACACAACTAGTGTGTGTGTGTGTGTGTGTGTGTGTGTGTGTGTGTGTGTGTGTGTGTGTATATATATATATATATATATACATGACATTATGACTTATTTGATATATCTTCAGCAAAAGTTTTGTTCTCCGTGACACCTCAGTAATGCTTTCCATTTCGGAAGAGGTTTCCTGTGAAGGCAACACTTTTACCTTCCCTGTTTGCGTGTCTCTGTCTTGTTTAGTCTCTTTTGCTGAATCACAAGCGTCCTTGTGCCAATAATGGCAGAGCTTCAGTTCAATTTGATAACCTTTGACAAACAATAACCTTTCTTTTCACTTGTAGCATGAATGTAAACTTGTCTACTGGTTTATTTTGCGCAGTAAAGTACTTAGCTTAATGTTAGCAAACAAGCCTACATTTTGCACAATAAATTAGATCTAGAAATGAGATTAGCTAATCTCTCTCTCTCTCTTTCTCTCCACCCTTTTGTTTATGCACTAAGTGCTCTAGCTGGTACACCATTACTCTCAGCAACTCGGTGGATGTGTTTATCTTTGAAAGTCATTTGGCCAGGATAAATGAGACACTTTCACAACATAACCTTCTTACACGTATTTACAGTATTCTAGCTATTTTATTCTCTCTCTCTCTCTCTCTCTCTCTCTCTCTCTCTCTCTCTCCATATACAGTTAGATCCGGAAGTATTTGGACAATGGCAGAGTTTTTGTAACTGTGTGTGTGTGTGTGTGTGTGTGTGTGTGTGTGTGTTTATGGGAGCACTCCCCTCAAACCATGGAAAAGCTCTCACAATACACTGAACCAATGAAGTTGTGACGACTCACGTTTTTTTGTTTTTTTCTTCCAGCTGACCTCAAAGAGCAGGACTGTTTTATTTGATCATTTCTTTAACGTTCTTGATTAATAGAAGGCTCTTGCTGTTCAGATACTCCCTGCTTCCTCCCTTACACTCCTGCCGTACGTCACTGCGCTTAAATGCTGCCAGACTCCCAGCGAGGCAGCGCGGCTCTCCTTTAACCCACAGCAGCTGGAGCTCGCCGTCCTGCTCCTGTGGCTAGCTTTGACGTCAGCAAGAGCTGATGAATAATAACACTGCTAATGGAAAACAGTGGAGGAATGCTGTGAACACTTTGTGCCCTTCCTCTCATTCGTCTGTTTATTTCATTTTCCTTATCACTGATTAAAAGATTCAAAAAATAAAAAGGTTAAAATTCTTCACGTCGACTTTAATTAGAGCACTGACTGTTCTCTCACACAACTCGGTTATAAACTCCAGACGTGCATTTGATGAATGATTATATATAACTTTAGCACGCACAATATTGTGTTCTGTCAAAGGACAGAAAATTGAAATGCAGACATGTACGCTGAAGGAATAGTAGTTCTGATCCATCTTGTTTGTTGTGGTCACTTTTGTTGCCTTTCAATCAGTTTACACTGAGTTTCTTTAGAGGGTGTGTTTACTGGGCCGAGCTTCAAAGCTGCCCTTCTCAAACACAGATGGACTCGTTTTGTCTGTGTCTGAGCCACAGTCTTTGATGATCAGAAAGAAGTTTTGAAAAAAAAAAAAAGGAAGGGGGATGATAAACTGTTTCAAATTTTATAAATTTTACCTGGTCTCGGGTCAGCTCTCGCCTTTCATGTAGCAACGTTTACATTTACATTTATGGCATTTGGCAGAAGCCCTTATCCAGAGCGACTTACAATAGTGCTTTGAAGTCTATCAGAAATACATTCTGATATTGGCTCACTAGGTCACAAACTAGTTTGTGACACTAGTTTGTGTTTCCGAACTTTTTTACTTCATGACGCTGGCTGATGGCGAAGGCATCCTCTCGAGGTTTCTTCCTCAGGCCGTCTCAGGGAGTTTTTCCTTGCCACCGTCACCTCTGGCTTGCTCATTAGGGATAAATTCATACATTTAAAATATATATCCTGAATGTATGTATTTCTGTAAAGCTGCTTTGTGAAGAAAGCATTCTCTTCTATCTGTGTCGCCCTAAAACCTTGACTTTTCGTAACTTTTTTGAAGTGTTAAAATCATTTGGTTAAATATCGCGATATTTACATTTGTGATACTTCGATAATTTATTTCTGTTGGGCAGCTTTTGAAATGTAAAATGTGCAGTTCTGGAATTCTCACAGTGGTTGTTGTGTGTACATAATTTGGCTGTAAGAGTGAAAATGTGTGATTCTATAATTGCACTATATTTATATTGTGCAAAACGTGTGATTCTAAAAAACACACTTGAATTCTACGAATTTCAACATCTGTAGTTCTGTGATTCTCACCATGGTTCTAGGCTAGTTCTAGACTAATAAGCAGCTCTATTAATCACTATGGTTCTTGATTAATCTAAAATTTTAGAGCTTTTACTGTTGTGGTGGTTCTACTGTGTGTTCATGTGTGGTTCTATTGAATGTAAATACACACAATTCTGTAATACCCAACATGGCGCACCTCAGAAGAGCTCACCATGGTTCTAAATTATTGTTAGAACAAACTGAATGACATTGTAGCATCACAGCTGGATGCATCATGTGACATTGTAAGTACTCCAGTGTGTAAAGGGAACAATAGCAATAGCACCACATTATCAGCAGGACTTAATCTAGCAACAGCCAAATTCTCTAACTACTGCACTGATGCCACCCGGAGTTCTCTTTGTCGTGCTTAAAGGAACATTTCACCCAAAAATGAACAGTGTAGATGATATCTAGTGCTGTACTGTTAGCTGGACCAAATCCTTGGAGTTAATGCTTCATTTGAGACAACACTATCTGTCAAAAGTTTGAACACACCTGCTCTGCTCATGGAAAGGTTTTCTTCATTTTTACTATTTTCTACTATTTTGGAATAATAACCTTTTATATTTTATATTTTTAACAGTATTCCTGATGATGTTTTGCACACTCTAGGCATCTCTTTTGTCATCTTCATGAGGGAGCTTTACCCAGGAGACATTTCTTAAAGTTCCTAAATAGGCTGAGCACCTGTAGGCTGTTTCTCCTAAGTTCAAAATGAAACATTTAATTACTTATTAAAAATCCAATTTATATTTGTCTTAGAAACACATTTTCAACCATAAGCCTTCGTTATTGAGAACATGCAATGTTTTTCCAATCTTCGGCTGTCCAGTTTGGGTGAGCCTGTGCTCAGTGAAGCCTCAGATTCCTGTTCTTGGTTGACAGGAGTGGAATTTGATGTGATCGTCTGCTGGTGTAGCCCATCTGCCATGACATGTTATGCATTCTGAGATGTTTTTCTGCCCACTACACCTGTAAAGAGTGGTCATGTGAGTTACCGTAGCCTTCGTGTCAGTTTGAAACAGTCTGGTCATTCTCCTCTGACCTCTCTGGTCACTGGATGCTTTTTATTTTTCACACCATTCTGTGTAAACTATAGACACTGTTGTGTGTGAAAATCCCAGATGTTTCTGAAATAGTTAAACCAGTATTTCACTGGCACAGACAACCAAGTAACTGAGATTCCATTTTCTCCTATTCTCATGTTTGTTGTGAACATTAACTGAAGCTCTGAAGCTGTATCTGCATTATTTTTATGCATTGCACTGCTGCTGTGAACGAGCAGGAGTATTAAATTAGCTTTAAATTAGCTTAAATTTATATCACTTGTATCAAGAGAACACGAACACGCTTGTGCATGAATGTTTTCACAGCCTAAATATTTGAATTCAGTGTCGACTTCTGGACGGTGCTGCTTTTAGAAATGCCAACACCAAAACCTTTGACAGTTACAACTTTGTGGTCAGTTTCCAGCTCTGGTTTGTGGTTTAAAAGTCTCAGTCCTGCGTCATGTCCGCAGACCATGGACAGATACTACGACTCATATTTTGCTGAATAAATATTTATCCTTCATATCCTGCAGCTTGTAGCCAACCATTTCTCTGTGGTGTTTAAAACATAGACTACACGTTCACTCTTAAGGAGCCTGACTGCCTGTTTACGAGCTACAAAGCTTTCCCAAAAAAAAAAAAACCCTGGGTGGAAGCCTAACAGATGGTAAACATATCTTCTTGTTTTATGAATTGTTTGACTTTGGAAAGTGGTTCTAGGCGTTGCGTGGCGTCTGTGTTTGATGGTGGAGGCAGTGAGAGGGGCCATTCAGACCAAATCCGAAAGGAGACTGAGGTTTAGCTAAATATGCGGAGGCTGTTTTTGAAATTCTGGAAATCACTGTGGGTGGGTACATGAACCTTCACAAAACTTACTGTAGCCATGTTAAAGAGAAATCTCACTGTGACTGTGACACTGTTTCTCAGACAGCTAACGATTTTGTCCATGACGTGCTTTTTCTTTAATTTATTTACTTATTTATTTATTTATTTTTGAGGCTACATTCCAATGAAGGGGCACCACTGGGAGGAAAATTGCTTTCAGGTAAAAGACAGACATTCGAGATGCTGAAGGTCAGACGTTCAGATGTTGGGTATACAGGAGGAGTCCTTGAAGCTCCCTTATCCTCCAGGAGGACGTTATTCCCACTTCCTGGATGGTGTTGAGCACTATTTCCTGAAATGACTTTCCACCGAAATGACTTCCCAGCATACTTTAGTGTCTTTTTCTGCGATTTTCTGCCGCCTACAGACTTCTAAACCTGTCTGATGCATGCTCCTGTGCTCCATTATAGATGATGATTGATGGCCAAACAGACTGATAGCTGGACAGTGTTAGGCCTAAATCTTGTGGCACCTTGTCACTTATCTAAGGGGCTTCCATCATTGAGTAAAACTCCTGAAGCCACTTGGATGAGTGTTAAATTGTCACCATGATGAAAAAGCTGTCCAGTCACCAAAACCTACTACTACAAGACATCTACCAATGCACATTCTTATAATGATAGTGTATTCTCTCAAACGCTAGCGTTTGGAACGCACTCAAGGTCATTTCAGATGAGACAAGGCATTATTTCTGTTTTCTAAACTGCTTGTGGAAATCTTCATCATACTGCCCTGTGCCTGGTCACAGGAGCATACGACAGCTTTCACACAATAAACGGAAGGATGCAAAACACCAAAGAAAGTGTGAATTTTTCACTCCTGTTTACGTCAGTCACTATGTACCAGTGGGATAACTCAGCTACTTAGCAACTCATTTAGCAGTTAATATCTTGTATAATCCCACTCTCATCCTGACACCGCTCTGAAGCTGATACAGTCCGTACCGTGTGCGACAGAGAAAGGAAAAAAACGAGAAAAGGAAAAAATAAAGAAATTCACTAGATGGATGGATGGATGCATGGACATGCAGATAGATAGATGGATGAATGGACATGCAGATAGGTGGCTCAATGGATGGATGGGTGGAAGTAGGTGGATGGATAGATGGATGGACATGCCGAGAGGTGGATGGATGAATAAGCATAAGGGTGGGTGAGTGGGTGGATGGGTGGATGGATGGACAGATTGACAGGCAGATGGATAGATGGAGGGATGGGCATGCAAAGAGGGTGGATGGATGGACATACAGAGAGGTGGGTGGGTGGATGGACATGTGGATGGCTGAATGGATGGATACAAGGGTGTGGATTCGATGGATGGATGGCTGGACATGTGAATAGATGGGTGGATGGAGGGACATGCAGATTTGGATGAATAAACAGAATAAATGGATGGATGAACGGTCAGGCAGATAGACGATGGACAGACAGTCTGATAGAAGGTGGACCGACAGGCTGATGGGTAGATGGACAGACAGGTAGATAAATTGATGGATGGATATATAGTGGATAGGTGGATGGACAGACAGACATATAGATGGGTTGACTGACAGGCAGGCAGATGAATGCACTAATTGACAGCCAAATGGATGGACTTGCAGAAAAGTGGATATAAGAATGGAGGCACAGATGGACAGATGGGTGGTCTGATAAGACGAATAATTGAACAGACAGGCAGATAGATGTATTGAGATGGACAGACTGAGATGGATGGACAGATGGACTCACAGATTTGAGACAAGAGGAATAACCAGACCCAGAATAGGTTTCTCCAGATCTCTCAGCAAATGTCAGTCTTTCTCTCCCCCTCTCTCTCTCTCACTCACACACTCTTTAAAAACTATACAGTGGTGACCAAAACAGTGACCACATTTACAGAAGCTTCAAATCATTAATATATTAATTAATATGCCTGCATTATTATAAGCAGGTTCACAGCTGCAGAAGCTCAGGACATGGTCCAACATGCCTTTAGAATGTAAATAGTACCAACAGCTGTTCATTAATAATGGAATTCCCCAGAGACAAAAAGACAGTTTCACAGAGCAAAATGTCTAATCGAATACACAGTTTGGCCCAGAAGTGTCTTTTTTTTTTTTCTCCTGAGTTGTGTGCTTCATTCAGGTACCTTTGCCTTCATTTCTGAAAAAGTACCTGAAAAATGAAGAACAAAGAATTAAACACACAAATGTAATTAGAGACAATGTACACTCACCAGCCTCTTTATTAAGAACACATGTACACCGCATTTATGCAGTTATCCACTCAGCCAAAGATGTGGCATCAGCACAATGTTCAGAATGGTGCGAAAAACAAAAAAACATCCAGTGAGCAGCAGTAAACACCTTGTTGTTGAGAGAGGGGAGAGGAGGAATGGTTTGAGCAGACAGGAAGGCTACAGTAACTCAAATAGCCACTCTTTACAACCATGGTGAGCAGAAAAGCATCTCAGAAAGCACAAGACATCAAACCTTGAGGCGGATGTGCTACAACAGCAGAAGACCACATTGCTTTCCACTCCTGTCAGTCAAAAACAGGAATCTGAGGCTACAGTGGGCACAGACTCACTGAAACTTGACAGTTGAAGATCGAAAAAAAACAAAAACCTGTCGCCTAGTCTTTTTCAACAGTTTCGGTGACAGCATTAGAGGTCTTGTTCATGGACCCAACCATGGCAGCTGGGTATGTTGAGATTTGCTTCCACACAATAGCCCAAAGCCTTCAACACTGAGGCAGCACTTCTCGTGGCTTGTTGCCTGTTCTGAGTTTCTAACTTTGACAACCTTGACCCTGCGGTGTGTACACAAAGCCACAGATATGAAGAAGGAGGAAATGAGATTTAACTGAACACCTAAATGTAGTGAAAGTGCACACCATTCCATCAACACCATGACAGAATCTGGCCTTGGCACTTACACACATTCCAGGTCCATCATTACCTCCACGACTCTGCAGTCGCTCAAAACCATTGAATCACATGATATTTAATAGAATTGTTTTGTACTGTATCAGTGGTTTTGGAATGATTCTTTTATATCTGAAGATTCATCTGCATATTTGTATATGGATGGATTTTCTAAGGGGAGATGAAACTCTCATTCATTCTTTGCTGCATATTTAAAAAAAAAAAAAAAAAAAAAAAAAACCTTAAAGGAAAACACCACTCTGAAGCAAGTGTATATTAAATATGTTTATATTGAAATATTGGTGATGTGTTTAGAGATTTTGGTGCTGATTTATTGGATTTACGTCACAGGATAACATCATGTTAAGGAGAATTCTAACAGATGCAACAAAACCAAATCAGCTCAGACAGTTAGCGATCTGCAGGATGTCACTAGAGGCTGATATTAGCATCACTGCTGCATCACTGGCTTAAACAGATAGAGATGAAGCAAGAGCCACACCCCACTGCACATCTTTCAGCATGTAGCTGAAAGGTTATTGTGGGTAATGTGCAAAACTGTTAACCATGTCATCACAAAATGTATCTCGAACAATACTGAAGGTCACATATTTAATTATTAATGTTACCATACAAGTTGCTGGACTTTTTCTTTAAGAACATCTAGAGGAGGAAATAAACTGCTGGACTGAAATGACTCTTTAATTAAGCCTTCATTAAACCACGGATGTGTGTTTTGCTTTGATGTTGCACAGATTGAAAAGAGAAACAGCTCAAGCTCAATTTATTTGACGAAAAAAGAAAGGTCAGAAGTGTTGAAAGACGAGGAAAGGCAAGTGGGCATAGCATCTGCTTTTAATATCACAGAACACAGGATTCAGTTCATTCGATTTGTGCATCATAGGTGCTATTTTTGGAGTGGCCCTCATTTTGCTATGAGTCCCTCTCTGTGTGCCGAACTGTGCAGATGTGTACTTTACCCCAGTTTCTTTTCCGTATATAAATAGGTTTTAACTCCTGCTGGGTTCATGTTATGATACTAATGGCATTTTAATTGCCTTTGGTACATAAGTAAGCTTTTTTTAAGAAGATAAATTGGTTTCAACAGCAGCATGTCTTGAATTATTGTATATTCAGTGCTGGAGTCATGGTTATTTCCTGAGAGAGAATCCTTTATTGGTCTCTGCGTAGCCAGGAAGGGAGAGGATAGAGTGATGGATTGCGTAAAGGTTGCCGGGATCATCTTTCTGGTCAGGTTTCCCTCTGTGCCGTCTTTAGCTCAGTGAACTGAACGCTTAGAATCAACATTACCACGTGAACCCAGTGTTCTGAAGCCAGGGGTAGTGAAATCAGTGTATTGGCTTTCAGCATCGATCAAGGACAGCCTTATAAGGTTAATTGTGTGTGTGTGTGTGTGTGTGTGTGTGTGTGTGTGTGTGTGTGTGTGTGTGTGGCTGTGAACATACAGATGACAAATTAAAGGAGAAACTGGTGTCTCTGCCCCCTGGGGGGCATTTATTTATTTTTCTTGCATGGGTTTGGCTCAACTTGTTCCCTTAGAGGGATGTGTCAATTAATAAATTCTGCTGACTGATCATTTTTATTCTACAGTGGAACATTTGTATCCTGATGGGTGTGGTCTCTTCCAGAATGACCCCACCCCCATCCACATGGCATAATAATAATAATAATATGTATTATTATTATTATTACTAAAATAGATCAATAGTTCAAGAACAAAACCAACAGCTAGCGAAACGAGGAAAGATGAAATTCCTGGTTGTAGAGTTTTGCAACGTTTTATTAAGATTCCATCACAACACAGCCATCTAGTAAAGAAACAACCCTAATCTGTATTGTTAACACACACTAAGACTACAGACATTCCCATGGTTACGGTCGCCCAGTGACGGCATTATAAACGAGTCCTCATAAACGAGTCGTTTGGAAGAAAACGCATTCCTGGAAAACCACTAGCTGTCACCCAACAGCGATTACGTGATGAGCACACAAAGGCGTGGGAGAGGCGGTCGTTCAGAGTGGGAACACGTAAAGCACTCGTTTAACGATTCGGCACAGATACTTAACCCAACTCAGGGATGCGTAGAGAGGGTTTAGGTCACACTCTTTGAAGCTACCACTTATTACAAATCTGACACACTACTGAATAACTGAACACTTCACCACATTTATTTTTCCTTGGAATGAAACAGCCCTGACTCTAGCTGGTTAGAAAAAAAAAGAAGGAAAAAGAGCATACTCAAAACGACATATAAACAAGCACTCAGATAAGTGAGTAAGTGTAGTTCTAGGCAAATGTCAGCCTTTTGCTGTACAAAATAAGGAAGAAATTACTTCTTGCCCACTTATAGTAAAACTTAGGGTTTTTTTTTTTTTTTAAATAAATATCTGATTACCACAGACACGAATTTCCATTACCAGGAAAAAGCTGTTTAATTTATTTCTAAAAGCAGCTGTTGAATTCCATTTGTATGAGATCTGCATTTTGGTCTAGTGCATTTGTAAATAAAGCTCTAAATCTGTTATCTGTTTAGGACCGTCTGTATAATGTCATCATTCTTTTTTTTTTTTTTTTTTTTTTTTTTTTGGGAAATTTTTTTTTTTTTTTTTTTTTTTTTTTTTTTTTTTTTTTTTTAGAGGGAAGAATTTATGCTTATGCATTTCCCATGTAGTCATGTGGGTCTGATCAGGCATGGATATCACAAAACATCTGGGAATGTTTAAGTACGTGGAATTACTTTGTAATGCCTTGCTCCAGTGTAGGAAATGGGAACAGTGCTGGCAGGGCTTTCTCCCATGTCCTATGTCCAGGAATTTGTGTTGTATACTTGTGTATTTTAGGTCTGTGCCTGGTTACGGTTAACCGAGTTGCCGTGGTAACAGCCCCAGTGACAGTAAAAACTTGTTTACCACTGGTTTAAAAAAAAAAAAAAAAAAAAAAGTTAGTGAGTATTCGGTGGATGTGATATCCTGCATTATGACTATGCCAGTAGCTTAGAAACGCAGCTTACGAGCTGTGCTGTTTGAACGCGCTTGGGTGGGTGGGGCTCTGTGTGCTCTGCTTCAGTAGGCAGATATAGAAAAATATAAAGTAAAAAGTAAAAACAATTGTGCACAATTTTGTCAGTTGTCAAATCTTAGGCTCTGGCATTTAAACCGTATCTTTAGTAGGCAGTGAAGAGGGCGTCACTGAGATATGCGCGTCCGCTCGGTCTACACTGTTTTGATGTTCTCAGGGACGATTCAGGACACATTCAGGACAAACTGCCATTCACACTACAAACACAATGTGGCCACATGCATCACAAACTACCTCCACAAATGGTCTGAGGGATGTATTGAACACCTGTATTTAGCTCCGTCCACTTGTGATCAGATCACCCGTGACGGATGTCTAAATGGGGCCTCAGACATGGTGTCCAATTCACCTGTAGCCTGATGTTTATTTCCGTGACTCATCTGATCTGGCGGCGAGTGTGTCCCACCCCCACATTTCCCACGTCCACTGCGCCCTGAAGAAAGACGTTGCACTGTGACGTCAAGGGGATCCAAACGCAGTCCTGTTTACTTGCAACACAGGACACCCCCATCCTGGTTTCTCTGTTTCCTGCCTTCTTTTCCTTTTCCCATCTCTTCCCTTCTCATTTCCTCTCTCTCAATCCTTCTCACTCTCTCACTCTTTCTCCCTTTCCCTTTCCTGTATTTTCACACATTCATCCCAGATTTCTCCATTTCTCACATTCTCTTCTTTTTCTCTCCTCCTCCTTTTTAATTCCCTTTACTTCACTCACTCTTCCCTTGTTTCCCTTCCTCTCTCCCTGCCTCTCATCTTCTATCTGTGCCATCTCAACCCCCTCCGTCATTGACTCATTGACATGCAGGATGTGTATTTGTGCAGTTAACCTGTCTGTCTCTCCCGTCTTTGGCCTACAGTTGCATTTCACGTCCCATTTGCTGTGACGTTCGCTCTGATGGAAAACAATGTCGTCACACCTTCTGCATGGGGAATGGAAGGAATTTGGCAGGCCGTGTGACCGCGCTTTCTGCATTTTGTGTGTGTGTGTGTGTGTGTGTGTGTGTGTGTGTGATGACCAGAGATGTGGGTCAGCATGTGACTGTGTGTTACATACACTGAGACATGTCTTTGTCTTGTCACTGGTTTAATCATTTAAAGGCTGATATAAATAAATGGTTGATACATAAATATATGGATAAATATGGACATATAAAGATTTTCAGTGAGATAAACTTCCAGTACTTATCTAATTTAGGTTTGTAGCTCCAGGACAAAGCTACTACTTCTGTAGTAGCTTTGATGGAAAATTGTGTCCACTTTTTTTGTTTTCCGGAGTATCCCTTCTCATCTAAAATATCATCTAAAGCGAGTCGCCGTGGCGTCTGTCCAGCAGTGTACACTAATCTCTCACACAGCTGATTAAAAAAAAATCTGTTTAATTAACCGCTGTTGGTTTTTCCTGTTGCCTCATCTTACCTCCCTGTGCGGTTAAAGCGTCTGCAGGACGAGGGACAATAATGGCCTGTTTATAGGGACCGGATTTGGCCTGAGCACACAGCACGGGGCAGATTGGGGTTTTTTGCGCGCACACTAAATTACACGCCATAAAATGCCTGCCTGAGCCTGATGTTCATGGCTGGATGATTTATCGTGCAAATATCATTATCACTGCATAAATCCACATTGTTTTTCTGCCATCCTGTGTTTGTGCTTCCTTCTTCTTTTTTGTTGTTTGAAATGGCTAATAGATGTCCCTTAATATTTGTTTTAATCTTATCAAAATGTCTGATAAACACTTGATTTTTTAAAATATGTATTTATATACAACAGATTAAAAAAAAAAAAAAATACATGTATAAGAAATACAGTTTATGTCTGGGAACACACAAGTCCCACGTTTCATCTTTAATTTAATTGCCAGACCTCCTATTAGTTTTGTGCTCAGTGTAGGTCATGTGAAGGTTAAAGTGCATTGCATGTCAGATTGGTTGGTGTGTGTGAGGAAATTGAGCGGAGTGAGTCTTGTGACTGGTACGGCCACCGTGTGATAGCAATTGCTTTCTGGCTATAAATAACCTGGGCCTGTTGACCTCACTTTGGTTCTCTTTATCTCTCACACACACTCCTGCGCTCCGCTCTGCCTCAGCTGTAGTGATTCCCACTAATTACGCATGAACTTTTACTGTTAGGTAACAGAAAAGAAAAGACCAGAATGAGAGCGAGGTAAAAAAAAAAAAAAAACGATGGTAGGAGAGAACAATTTGAGTGGGTGGAAGAGTGATATAGGAAACAAGATGAGACAGGGAATGTTGGCGGAAGAGAGAGAGAGAGAGAAAGGAGACGAGGGTAATCTGGGTGTCTAGTGCCCTGCAAGAGACAATTTAGATTTAGATATGTTCAATAAATGTGTAATTTGTGTTATGTAATGTGTTTTTCCATGCTTAGCCTTGCCTTCGGGGAGTCTCTGTTTCTCACTCTCTCTCTCTCTCTCTCTCTCTCTCACACACACACTCTCACTGTCTCACTCACACACACACACACTATTTCTCTTGCTAGATTACACTTTGACCTATGCATGTACCAATAATCAATCATACACTATACAGCGAAAAGACAATGCTGCCTAGGTAGGCTGAATTTTTAGGCAGGCTTTGTGCTCCAAATATAAAATCTGTACGTTTGGAAGGCAGTATAGCAATCGTCTAAGAGTCCTTCTTTTGAGTTAACGTGAAGGCCGCATCTCATGTTTCTTCTTTTCCTTTATTGTGGCGCATCTACCATACAAGTCTTTCTGAATGAGCTGTTACTATAGAAGAGATAACATGTTAGAACGACCACCCTGTTATTTGCAGTTATATAAATTGAATCAACACCTTCTGACCAAACAGAATTGAGTATTCAGCAGTGCTGTGATCTAAGATGTTGTAGAATTCCAGTGTGTGAGGGCATGGAGGAAGACTCGGGAGACAGCATTTATTCAGTTTATTCAGTCCACGCTTTTCAGCGCACTTTCAAAACTTAACAAAAAAACAGCACAACGACGGGTCCTTCCCAGACTCACAGCTTTCGCTCCGTCAGGTTCAAGTTCACGCTCTTCTGTTGCCTCACTCACGAGCATCACTGGATTTTTTTTTTAATGTGGCTGCTCATGCAACCATACAGAGTAGCTAAAGGTACATAGAGGATAGCTCTAGGATAGCCAGTCCCTCACACACAAAGCGCAGGACAAGTCTCTCTCAGACCCTTGGCCATGGATAGCTGTGGCATCGTTGGTCAACTCATGATTTCATGAGCCTGGAAATTTAATATAAAATTTAATATAGACAGAGAGGACCAAAAAAACTGTGATAGCACTATTGAGACACGAAAATGGAACCTGGTAGAACAATATTGCAGAATCTGGATATTACATTTATTTTCCCCTGTATAGTATAAAGCTCTCTCTCTCTCTCTCTCTCTCTCTCTCTCTCTCTCTCTCAAAAGGCAGTACATGAATTCAAAACCAATTTTGGGCACTACTGTATTATGTAGTGTTGATAAAATCTATCATATTTCCATTACCCCCTCTTTATCTCTCTGACTGTGATGCCAGAAGGCTAAACTAATCTAGATTAATGCTGTCATCTCCACAGAAGCCACTATTAGTCTTTTGGTGTTTCCTAGACCAATTTACACACATTTAAAGAGCAGTAAGCCATTTTGTACATGGAATGGAAAGGCAGCACAAGCCTTTGTGAAAGGACGTTGAATTTGTTTCAACCTGACAGATGCCGTCTGAGACGTCTCATGGCATCGCTTAGAGAACTGCAGTGACTTGTCTGAGAAGTTCAGGGATGGCGTTATGCCATGGTTTGGTTTAGACTAGAGAAAGCCCCGGACTGACATCTTCAAGTGGGTCATGATTTGTTGTCAGTTCTGTTTGGAGCAGTCTAGTTGCCCAGCAGGAATACAATATCACAAAATCACCACTATTATCTTTGTGTCCTTATGTTGCTGTCCATAATGGAAAGAAGTCAGATATCTGATTGTTTTTTCTTTAATGCAGTTAGCATTGTTTCAGTTATAATGGACTACAATGCAGTTTAAAAATCACATTATACTCTCATTTCCTTTGATTAAATTGGCTCTGCAAGTCAGCGTAAGCACTGAGGAGCATCACTCACGTCTTTGGAAATGTCACGTCATGGACGTTTCAGTCAAGAATTACCCAGGCAACTGGGTATTAAAGATGGAGAAAACCGTCGAAATTGTGCTCCTTTTGTCACTTACTACACACTGCAAAACTGCAGTCACTTTCAGGAACCAAGCAAAGTCAGTCTCTGCACCTCTTTACTGCTGACCACAATGGAAAAAAGACCTGAGCAAGTAGCAGGCATGACACCTCTGGTGTCGTGTGGTTTTGCAGCAGCTTGTCCTTCTTTTTATTTCATGGTTTCACTCTTCTCTCAATCTTCTGCTTTTAAGAATGTAAAACATCATTGCCAACTCAGAAAAAGTGTGTTTAAGTGTCAGTTTGCATGCACAGGAAAGAAGGGGAAAATTCCCTTTGTCAGCTTTTTTTTATATATATACTGAATTATATTTATCTTGCTGGCTGCAGTTCCAGGTCTTATGCAATCCACATCACAAAGAGTGCAATATTAGGCACAATAACTACGAACTCATGCGATTTATTTCAAGAAGTTTGAAGAATACAAATGGTCTTCAGTGTCCTTAACTAGCCCTAATTTATTAATATGTAATGTTTTTTTTCCTCTAAATCTTACATATATAGCCTAGCTTTGGGGGTCATTTAGCAGGTACATCAAAACTACATACTAATACTGCCATTAGAAGATGGGTAAATTGTGGTCGTAAAGGGCTGCACAACAGTCTGCAACAGTACTCAGATAGGGTGTGGCATTCAAACGATGTATTAAGGGGTCCATTGTGTGCCAAGAAAACATTCCCCACACCAGTACTTTACCACCACCATCCTGAACTGTTAAGACAAGGCAGGTCGGGTCCATGGCTTCATGCTGCCAAAGCCTGCTCTGACCGTCTGCACCAGGTGACGTTTTTTCCATCCTTCAACTGTCTAGTTTCGGTGTGTCTGTGTCCACTGTAGCCTCAGTTTCACATTCTTGATTAATAGCAGTGGAACCTGATGTGGTCTTCCCACCTGCCTTAAGGTTTGACATGTTCTGCATTCTGAGATGCTTTTCTGTTCACCACGGTTGTACAGAGTGGTTATTAGAGTTACCGTAGCCTTCTTGTCAGTTTGAAACAAGGCTGGCCACCAAGGCTGTTGTATGTGTAATTCCCAGGAGATCCGCAGATTCTCAAATATTCAGGCCAGCCAGTCTGGCACCGACAACGATGCCATGGTCAAAGTCACTTAGAGCAACTATTTCTGTTTTCTTTACTGCATAAAACACAGTAAAGAAAATCAACAATTACAAGTGAAACCATGCTCAAAAATGGAAACTTACATTCTCAGCATGACTGCGAGACACACAGTTCTGTAGGTGAAAATCTCTGACTATATGCCAGGTATGCTCTAGCTGTAGCTCTAGCTATAAATAAAGTATCTGCTTCATTAATAAGATTTGTACACTGAAGTTAACAAACTAGAGACACATTTTATTCAGCAGACATTGTTGGTTTATGTAGCACACTAGCAAATTTCTGTTTTAAAGCTCTTTTAAGCGTTTCAGTATCCTTCGTTTCTGATACTTTCCAGCAGAGAATACCTCCATTATTCCTGAAGAGGGCTTTCATTTAGCGGCGTTAGCGTTATTTCCTAACCTTGGTCCTGTTATTTGGAATCTCATTGAGAGCTGGCTCCGGGTTTGTGTGAATGGTTTTGAATAGGGACTGCACTCACCATCTGTGCACCACCACCACCACCACCACCATCTCACAGCTTGCAATTAAGCGAGCCTTTACATTCTCTTGGAAAAAAAAAAAATCTTTCCAAGCAAGCCTGCTTGCACTGCAGCCTCACTGCAGACGCTAATGGTGTCCCATTAACTTGTAAGTGCTCAGGGTCAAGGCTAGAAGGAAGTGAGTAAACTAGCACACAGGAGTATTGGTTTGTGTGGTTACGAAAAAACAGTGAGTGGCTCGTTTTGGGAAGGTTTTAAAGGGAGTCGGACACCTCTAATTGCCTCCTTTGTGTAACTGATCATTCGCATGCTTAACATCATTCATTCGCTCAAAACACGGGTATTTTTTTTTTTTTTTTTTTTTACATTCGTTCAATGATTTTGATTTGAAAGTCTAACCTGGCTAGCCTTATGGTTTCGATTTACCCTTAGCTTGTAGAGTGCTACAATGTCACCCCAGTGTCATTACACGTCATACAGTGCACTTACTTTCAATTGTCATTTATACTATGTATACGATGCTTTCTTATCAAGGACAATGTCTGTTATGGGACGTTTTATATAAAATAATAGAAACTTACAGATAATTAGCATAATGTTGGTGTGTTGGGGGGGGGAGGGGGGTTGGCATGAGACTGCATGGGAAGGGAGGTGTTTGGAGATGAGAGAGGAGTAATGACTGAGGCTTTACACCTGAACCTTGTTTTCTCCCATATATTTTTGCACAGCGGAAGTGGCAATCCTAAATCACTTAGTGACACGCTGTTTCAGGCAGTCGCAAACTACTGTCGAGAAAAGCTTGAAGGTTAAAAAAAGGCTAAATTGTAATAATACTAATAAGCACCGATGGTGATGATAGAATAGTATCAGTAACCTTAAGAAATACAAGTCGCTGCTCAGCAGCATGATGAAAGAGCACACATCTGTTTGGCAGCTTGGGAAAACCCTTCATGGTGAAATGCATGGTATGATTTCTGAGAATTACAGGCTTTCCTTTTTTCCCCAAATATCTCAATCATAAGTAAAGTTGTAACATTTTAAAATCTAGTTACTCCAAAAGTGAAAACTGAGAAAATTGCATTTAAAGGTTTCATTCCAGCTTCTCTGAAAGCAATGTCTAAAACAATAAAATCTTAAATATATAGAATGTAGAAATAATAATTATGATCATTTCCAATGGAAAATGAGATTCACTTTGATCATTATACACATCAGTCCCTCTAGTTTCTTCTCCTTACGTAAATATCGGTCATAGTATTAAATGGAACATCTTAACTCTTGTGCTTTAATAATCTATTAAAACAACTACTTCAGGCAGACTGACCTTTTTAACCACCACATTTGTTAAACTGACTCATTTGTTCAAAACCTGATTTTACACACGTCAGATCTTTTTCATCCAACAGCAGAAAGTGTAACGGTCAGCATTTGCTAAACTGCTGTACTCAGCTTGGAGCACTGAGATTTGATCTGCAGATATTTACATCATTGCATTTCATGATGCCACAGTTCATAATTTAGCTTTCCACTTTCACTTAGCATCATTGTCTTCATGCCCAAATACTCAATATCAACTTTGACTGCAGAGAGTTTGAACAAATACAGCCAGAATTTTTGGTATCGTGGGGTAAAGATGGGTTAAAAAAAAAAAAAAAAAAAAGGTTATGAGAAAATGTCTCTGTGGTTAATTAACTTGATCTCTGGGTCATTATTGGATTTTTCCAGCAGGACAATGACCATGAACATACATCCAAATCCAGACAAAAGGGGTTCAATCAAGCTTTTGACGTGTCAATCAAAAGCCTGTTGAAAACCTGTGGAGTGAGCTGAACAAAAGAATCCACAAGAGAGAACCTATGACTCTGGATTATAGGAGAAGACTCAGTGCTGTTATTTTGGCAAAGGGAGGAAGTATTAATTGTAGGGTGCCAATAATTGTGACAGAAGTGGTTAATATATATTGGAAAAACAGCAGCTTCTTTTTCCATCTTCAGCTGTACAGTTTTGTTGAGTCTGCGCCCACTAGCCTCAGATTCCTGTTCTTGGCTTACAGGAACCTGATTGACATGTTGTGCATTTTGAGATGCTTTTCAACTCATCACGGTTGTAAAGAGTTTTTTATTTTTTTTATTTTTTGAGTTACTAGTCAAACTAGTCTGGCCATTTTCCTCTGACCTCTTTCGTCAGCCGCTCAGAACTGCTGCCCACTGAATTGTTTTTGATTTTTCTCACCATTATGGTCAGCGAGTGTATATTCGATAAGAGTTTTTGTGTGTGTGTTTGTGTGTGTACTTCAAATGTTAGCTTAATAGATTTCTCTAAGATTTTCAGTGTTTGATTACACTATTTAACCTTTTTTTCACCCATCTTTAGCAAGGGTGCAAATAATTCTGGCGCTCACGGCACCACACACACTTGGCGAACTCTTGATGACTTGTATGATCCAGTTACAGATACACCTATTTAGACCAACGCTGCTGGGAATTATATCATGCAAAGCGATGAAGCTTCCCAGCTTTTTGAGGCAACGAGTCCCTGCCGTACCTATGGAGTGCAAACGGATGCCGTATATAGACGTGTAAAACTAATAACTGTCTAGAGTCTTCATTTGCAGGCGGACTATTTTTAGCCCCTGCTGTTCCACCCACTCACAGGTCCGCACTTGGAGCTGCAAAACATATTGATTCTCAGTCTTTATCGCAGCATTGGCCTTTTCACTGATGATATTGCAGAAGACAGCAGTATGCAAATGAGCACTCGAGCCACACATCGTGTCCTGCGAGCACTGTGATCAGTTTAGCCTAGGTTTTCTGTAGGTGTTTTGATCAATTCTGATGCAACACAGGTTCTGTACTTTGTTTTATTCATTTTATTGCAAGGCATTTGTGTGGCATTAGAATCAAAATGGGCTATTGTTGTTCATTGTGTGCTGCCCTGGTGCACACACGGGCAAAATTCAGACTGCTTGGTGATGCAAGTGATTAAACGCGTGCAGGGAAGAGAACGTGGAGGCAGAACATGATCACCAGATCACATATAAACCTAGTGCCCTTTCATTTTTTTTCCCCCCTCTGTCTCCATTTTACTTTCTTTCTTAATCTCTTCTCTATTTTAGCCATACCCTTGATTCCTGACCATTACGCTGGGTTTTTGCCTCAGAGGAATCTAGTTTTAGAAATCCAGTCCAAAGTGAATTTTTTCCTCTCACACACGCACGTCCTGTGGTCATAGGAGACCAGGGCCGAGCTGAAAGCAGGATTGTGACGGAGGGACCCTTGCTCCAGCTTCTGCTCCACTTTTCATCAAAGTCACCCTAGTTTCAGAGTCATCCAAAAATACCAGGTTTCCATGAGCTGCTACGTAGACGGCAGGCATCAACACCGGTGACGCAGCTGAAAAGAATCAGACAGGACGAAGAGCAAATCAGGGTGTGGTCCAAAAGGTTCTAGGCAAAAGAACTGATCTGGAATATGATGGTAAGGAGTGTGTGTTGCAGTGCCGTGGCTGAAATTTGGTCCACTGATAGTGTGATGTCAGTGAGAGTGTCATATCCGCGTCTCATCAGCGTGAATCATGCTGCTCTCAGCCTTGTCATGGGGGATCGGGAGCAAGGATTTATGCAAGATTTTATTTTAGGACGACAGCTAGAGACAGGGTACATCTAACGAGTTGTGACACTGACGACAGCATCACTGTCAGAGAGAGAGCAACGGACAGCACTGTGTCCTAAAAATCGTCTTCCTCAGTGTATGAAGATTTGTGCATTATGTTAGATTAATGAAGTGATTAGGCCTAGGCATACAGATTCTGCGATTCTGAGGAGACCGTAGGAGCACCATATACTGGAACAGAATATACCGATTAGGTTGATTAAGCGGCGTGACGAATAAATTAATGCACCATTAGTCACCGAAGTATGCTACAGGACATAGCTGTAGCAAGTGAGTATGAAATGATTTGCATGAAATGCTGTTTACATTAATTCACTCTAATACGGAAATGCCTGAACATTATCTTGCTCTCTCTATCTAATCTAAGCAAAAGAGGGCACTTAATTACAAAACTAATCACGTTTCACACGCGATATAAAGATATGAAATGACTGTGTGCATTGATGTGCAGCTCGTGTGTCAAACACTTAAAGCTATAGTTAGCGATTTTAGGAGAACATGAAATTTAGTGAGCTTTAATTTCAATAAATATTGGAGCGAAGTAGAGTGGGTCAGCCGATCATAAAGCTGAAGAGAGTTGAACGAAATGCATTGCACAACATGACTTATTCTTCAGACTTCAGGACCCCAGCGCATATTTATTCCTAGTCATTCATTTTAAAAAATAATGATGCTTGGAGGAACGGCTCTGAATCTCTTTAGAATCCTGGGTGAGTGTGATGAGCACAGTATTAGCATGTAACATACTGTGCAGACTAGTCAGCTTTTTTTGGCGCTACCAGGGAAACCATGGCAACCAAAAGTAAACTCAGACCAGAACTGCAATTTGGGTGATGTGGGGGGAAAAGGGCTGCTGTGTGAATGCAGGGTGAGTCAATGCAGGGCATTTCTTCCTCTGGTGTTTTTTTTTTTTTTTTTAAATAAATAGTTTTGCAGGAGTATAGGTTCCAGTTTAGGCCACACCCACTTCAGGTTTAAATACAAAATATTCGGAGCACTAAACAGATACAGAGAGTGGTTTTGTGTTACAGATCAGTTCTCTTAAACGAATTACATCATAAACAGGTTTAAGTTAAGCTTATGTAGATTTGTTGATTTTTGTTCTTGAGATCGTGTCCTTGGATTAATGTCGCCTGAAGCCTGAAGGGATTGGGAATAGACCTGGGCAATCGTTGCCATGGACTCCTCAATGTCATCTCTCTCTCTCTCTCTCTCTCTCTCTTTTTCTCTCCTCTCAGAGCAGAGTACATCTGACATATTACAGGATTGAAATGAGAGGTCATTACTCCATTAGAAAACTCAGCAGACACAGACATATAGATCTAGCATGTACCTGTGCGCATACACTGAATATATGCAGTATATATGTAGATACAATACAAGTATCCAATCTTGCATGTCTAGTCTGATTTACTCTCTTAATTGCGCAGACACTTCATCTTCATTCCTCAGCATGTAAAGAACTATACGGTGTTTCATATGTATTTTTAGATCTGCACTACAACAGCAAAAATGGAAAGAGTATTGATTTCTTACAGCCTCCAGCCACAGGATTTCACGGTTATGACTCCATCATGGGTGAAATGCTGGAGACGTAGGAACCCGGGCGGGGACGCACAGTTGAACTGATGAGCTCAATATGAATGCCTCTTCCAAACCAATACCGTCATTATCTTC
>CM040976.1:28145653-28202397 GCA_022985145.1 Pangasius djambal | reverse complement strand
TATGTATTTTTAGATCTGCACTACAACAGCAAAAATGGAAAGAGTATTGATTTCTTACAGCCTCCAGCCACAGGATTTCACGGTTATGACTCCATCATGGGTGAAATGCTGGAGACGTAGGAACCCGGGCGGGGACGCACAGTTGAACTGATGAGCTCAATATGAATGCCTCTTCCAAACCAATACCGTCATTATCTTCTTCTTCTTTTTTTTTTTTTTTAAATCACCCGCAGGCCGATGCTGATTTTAATCATTCATCCTCTTCTGTATTCACTCTCTCGCTCTGTCCCTCTCTCACCACTCTTCTGCTGAGTACACAAAGCCAAAGTAGGCGATAAATTATTTACGGGCTCTCAAGCCACTGGCTCGTGCTCCCAGTTTCTATTTTTAGAAGCATCTGGCCGTCTCCTGGGACTTCAATGAGCACCGTGAGCGATCACGGCGCAACAGATTCAGTAATGGACACGGCTGCTCCAGGATCTGCTGCTCACTTCTCATATTAAAATAAATGACACATCCTTAGCATCCCCAATCGTATGTCTTGTTTTTATCTTTTTTTTTTCTTTTATTAATTAATGTGGTTACTTTGTAAGCTTACCTACAGGTCAGCTATATTTTTGTTTGGTCATTTTTGTTGTTGTTGATGTTTTTACATCACTGTGCGCAGTTCCACATAGCTCTTAGACACTGATCGCTGCAAAAACCACAAAGGCTCTGTTACCTTGTTGCACCTTGCTGCTGTCATAAGAAGGTGAATAAACTGCACATTTCAGGCTACAGATGATTGTCAGTGGGGTCACGTGTACATCTTTTGTGTCTTTGGCGTGAGGACGCAATTAAAGTACATAATTGCACCTTAAGAACCAGTGTCATAAATTTGCATTCACCCTCTGTGATTGCACCTTGTTGAACAAAAAATGTACCTCTGAGAGTTTTATCATGAATAGACAAAGAGCTACAGCTGACCTCCAGAGCAAATTAGCAGATTATTTGCTCATTTGTTCCTGTTAAGATGATTGTCTTGGAAATATAAATTTTTTTTTGTTTGTTTTGTTTTGTTTTTTTGGAGTGGATTGTTCACGTGATATTACTGATCTAGAAAATTCCTGCGTGAGGGTCATTTCAGGACAGAGGTCTGCTGACGCTAAGTACAGATATTGTCTGATTAAACACAGACTTAAACCATTAAGCCAGAAAGATCAGATCTGACATAACAAAAACTTGGGAATTGAGTTGAAGTTAAAAAAAAAAAAAAAAAAAAGGCTTTCGCATCAATTTAGTCACCAGTTTAGGCCAAAAAGCTTTTCTCTGATGCATGTTGTTTTGATGTAGGGATGTGTATGGTTATTTGAATACCTGGTTAATCACTTGAGGTGATTGTGTTTGAATAATGAAGTCACTATTCGTTGTATATGACATCCACATGAAGTCAGTGAGAACATATGAAAAAGAAAACATCCGGCTGGCAGAAAGTTCAACTACAGGGGAAACAATGATACTTTGGTGAACTGAATATTCCTTAATTAACGCTGTCTGATATAAAAATTAGATAAATTTTTGATGAGGCTGTATTGGTATTGGATTTGATTTGGTCAATCTTTATACCGCTCATACACTGGCACATTCTGTAATCTACTACACTGCAGAGAAGACGTCTAGAGCGTCTCTGCAGTATCGCTCCCTCTCACTCTCTCTCTCTCTCCCTCTCCCTCTCCCTCTCTGTGACAGTAATATTTAACCAGCACTGAGCCTGAATAATGCTGTTGTTTGTTGTTTACAACTTTTCTGCTGAGGCACCTCATTTTTTCCCTCTGATTTCGAACATCCACCTGCTCAGGGAAAGCCAGAGATCAGAGCTCTCGAAAACTGCTGAGATCAGGAGAGGACGCAGAGGTCCACTCTTCAGAAAGTTCCATTAAATGTACTTATGTATAACAGACTCCCAGCTAATCCCAGCTTATACGAACATGTAGGAAAGAACAGCTTCACCTCCTAAATGTATAACATACTAATCTGAACCCTCTGTGTGTGTGTGTGTGTGTGTGTGTGTGTGTGTGTGTGTGTGTGTGTGTGTGTGTGTCTTTAGTACAGGATTGGGCAGCTGTATATGATCAGTAAGCACAGCCATGAGCAGAGTGAGCGAGGAGAGGGAGTGGAGGTGGTGCAGAATGAGCCCTTCGATGACCCCACACACGGCCATGGCCAGTTCACCGAGAAACGTGTCTACCTCAACAGGTGAGATGTCTGCTACACACACACACACTCTCTCTCTCTCTCTCTCTCTCTCTCTCTCTCTCTCTCTCGCACACACACACACTAGCAATGCCTTATTATAACTATTAATGCAGCTAATTACTGTGCCTACACCTAAACCTAATCCTAACCTTAACCTCAGTAAACAAAAGGAAACCATTTCACCAAACTGTGTGTGTCCAACTTTGTTCCCCCAAAAGGTTGTGATGGTCAGGTGTCCACATAATTTCAGCCATGTATTGTAGCTCTCTTACTCATACACAGTGCAGCTGAGCTTGGCAGTTGCAGTAGCTGACCTCTCCCGAATCAATGAACAGTCAAGGACGTGACCCTCTCAGATAAGCACGCTTTTCAGTGCTTAAGAGGAGGAGAGAAAGTTAATGAACTGGCTACGAAGGGTTGAGAGATAGACAATGAAATAAGAGGAAGAAAAAGAGCAATGGAAGCAAAGATTTAATAAGAATTAAGGGGCAAAAGGAGACAAGGTTGAGAGACACACACGAGGAAGAAAAAGAGTAAAAACAACCGTGACTAAATAAGAATAAATGGTTAAAAGGAGAGAGTTGAGCTGAAATAGGAAGGTTGGGTCCTTTGATTAATTGCAGATGGAACAGCCGTGTCAGCATGGTGACCACATTAAGCTTACACACCGGTTTTTAGAGTTGGCTGCCCTTTAAAAAGAACGGGGATAGGATGGGGAGGGGGGTGGACGAGAGCGATGCTGACGCATACATCTGCAAAATGTATTTACCATATTTTTTGGACCATAAGGCCTTGCCCATACTAATCTGAATACCGAATAAAAACGCGTGGATTCTTTTCTCCATTTTGCCCCGAGAGAATCAACTGCATTCTGTAATAGGCTCCGGACTGTCACATGGTCCGACACATTCAAAATAGAAGACGAGTTAAATGGACTATTGCTGGTGTGATCTGTTCTGTTCTCTGTTCTTTTACAAGGGAGAGTGAAGGAGGGGAAATTAACTGGTCTAATTAACCGATCATGACACTTTCTGCTTTGAAACCACTTTTCAATAATAAAATTCCTATTCACTTGTCAACTTCCTTGTTAATGTACCATGTGCAATCAGTGCATAGGTATTTTTCGATCGTCTGTATTTCAGATGTATTTGCCAATTAATATGAAACCAACATTTTCATTAAAAAAAAAAGCAATATATTCCCCACTTTGTGGAAATTCTGTTAATAATATACCATTTTTGTAATATAAAGCAATTTAGTTTCTACAGCTACCTTACCATAACCACTGGAGTTACACACATACCATTAAATATATTGTATTCTTTCACGTTCATGTTTTTCTCTCTCGTTTGTTCTTTGCTCGACTGTCTCTCTCTCTCTCTCCTCTTCATCATTCTGTTCTGCCTGCTTCTACTCATGCACCTTTTTTTAAAAAATCGGTTGGAACATGCTGCATAAAACATTTGGGGAGTTTTGGTGCCTTTTGGTGCATTGGCAGGGAAAGCAAAGCTAGGCGATCCACACCGAGTGCCACAGATGCTTCTAGATCCTCATTAGCACCCATGCTTGGGAGCGGCAATTTTCCAGCAGATCCCCCAGCGTTCCTTACCACCAACTGGACACCAATCTGATCAGCTTGTCTGTTAGTGTTACGGTTAGCATTAGCATTAGCCGGCAAGTTATGGGTAGATGATTAATGAAGTTTAATGAAGTTGTGATTATGGGGGAGTTCTTCCCCCTGTGAGCATGTGAGAAAGCTCAGCCAGTGCCAATAAAAGCGCTCTGGTGTGAAAAACCGTGGGTTTCAGAACTGCGCCGTTGCCCTCGGAAACTGTCGCAGTGTGCACTGCCAATTAAATGAGGTTTTTAAAAAAATTTATTATTTTTTTTAGTGGCTCGGCTCTCAGAATGAGGCGCAGTCGCCTTCAAAGGGTGTTGCGTTTAATTGCTTCTGATGTTGCCAGTTTTTGGGGTGAATTCAGCCTCAGCCCACGCACACACTCAAAGAAGCATGTACTGTTCCTGGCAAGCTTTAATAGTCATGCATCTGTTGAAGCAGGCAGGATTCACTGGACCCACAGGAACATGAAGATGTGGTGTGTCGTGACTCCGTATGTCAGGGACAAGCTTCAGGCTATAAAGTTGCTCGGCAGCCTGGTTTGATTTTTATTCATTTCATCTCTTCCTTTCAACTTATAGTTTGGTTTTGTAAAGTCGCAGTAAAAAGACACTGTTGAAATTATACAAACCTAAAAGCATGGTCTTTGTGCTCCTCAATTCCAATTAAGGAGGCGTGGCCTCTGTCAATGGCTGTCAATCAGACTTTTTATTGTAAGTGTAAGTAGGTGTAAGTCCTGTCCCCTAATTTCCCGCGCTGTTGCCTGTGTTTCCTATGCACGTTATTTGGAAGTGTGTGTGATTTCAGGATGACGAACTAACCAGCAGAGGAGCTGAGCATAAGCAGGAGTGCAGTCTGTGTGTCCTGAGCTGAAGGCTGCAATTCATTTGGGATTATGAACCCTATCACTCAGGAAGCACGGCGTATGTGAAAAAAGAAAATGAGGGAGAGTGTGTAGGTGTGTGTAAGAGACTGCGAGTAAGAAAGAAGGTTCTGTGAAAGAGGAGACTGAGTGTGTATGTGCAGGGGAGGGAACTGTTATTGCACCCCAGGCCCTGAATCCCATTTGTAAGAGAGATGCAGCTGGTTTTGCTTTTGCATTACGCAGATAAAATCCATTACGGAAATACGGCCAGCGCTCACGCCTTGCGGTCTCTCAGTTTGTCATGAAAGACTCCATTATGTCCAGTGGAACCTTATGCCTGTGTTTTTTTTTTGTTTGTTTTTTTTTTTTGCTTTTTTTTTTAACTAGGGTGAAGGAGGAGCAAAGGCTTTAGCAAGCTGCAGAGGTATTGTAGAAAGATATAAGACTAGCATAACAGAAAACAGCAATGGTAATTAGTCTTTCATTAATGTTTATAGGACCTGGTGGGAACATGGAAACCAAGCTACAAATTAGTGATGCTAAGACATCTGTCTCTTTTAAATTCCACCTAAAAACAACCTTTGTAATTAATGTATCGGGACATTTTGAACATGTTCTCTAGTGACAAATTTGGTATTCCATAATTTTCCATTGAAATGCAATGACTCTAAATGTCTTTGGATTTTGACTGTCACAATGCAGGTGGGGGGCAGGAGGAATTAATATTAACCAAGAAAAGTAGTCCTCCAACAGCTGACCTGTAGACTAGCGTCCAGGTCTGACTTGTTTGTTTTGAAACCAATTCAATATTGATCAGACCAAAGTCCCAATGGACACTATGTTTCTCTTGGAAATAAGTCACATTGTGGAAGAAAATGCATTTTAATTACCGCTATACGCTGTCCTTTAACAAAGCCGTAGGTTGCATGGAAAATGAGCAAATAGGGTCAGTTAGGCGTCTCAACCAATAAACCTGACACGCCTGTCAGTTTTTTCCCCATTTTCACCCCAGTTTGTTCACAGTTTTATCCAATACATAAACACTATTAATAGTTTCTTTGTGGAGTAGTAAAGTCATTCTCTTTCTGTTCACAGCAAACTGCCCAGTTGGGCAAGAGCAGTAGTGCCCAGAATCTTCTATGTGACGGAGAAGGCCTGGAACTATTATCCTTACACCATCACAGGTAATACAGTCAAACTACTCGAACACTAACGCTAACCCTAGACCCGATGGCGAGTTATATCAGAGGATGAGTCAAACTACTGTCTTGCTGAAACCAAAATACAGTATTGTGTATTGTTTATGGTGAAATTTTGCCCTTATCCCAACTGTAATCAATCAGTATATCTATCGATATATACAGTACTGTGCAAAGGAAATGCTGTAGAGCAAAGATGCCTTCAAAAATAATGAAATTAAATGTTTCTACATTTAAAAAATACTATAAAGAGCAGTAAACAGTAATAAATGAAACAAATTCAATATTTGGTGTGATGACCGTTTGCTTTAAAAAAAATTAGTAGTCTCAGGTACAATTTTTATAAATTTACAGTTTTATAAGGAAATGAGCTGTAAGTGTTACTGAGCATCTTGCAGAAGCAGCCGCAGTTCTTCTGGAGACTTTGACTGTCGACTTGCTTCTTATTTTTGCAGCAAAACCCAGCAGCCTTCATTATGTTTTTTGTCTGAAAAGTGTCTCTTATGCAATCTGCTGCTTTCTCTACTGACATACAAACATTGTTCTGTAACATTTCATTTGTGCTGGAAAACTAATGTTTGGAAATCTAAAATGTTTTTGTACTGACTCGATAAAGTAGAAGTCTTAAAAATCTATAACAAAGTTTGTACTAAAAAAAAAAGTAGGGTGCCTAAGACTTTTGTATAAATACACACTACCTTCACTCCGGGTGGCAGAGCAGTGCTCCAATTTCTAGCCCTAGTGGAAGTCACATTTTACTACCATAACAAGACAATATAGCATGGATCACATGACAGATCATTAAAAAAGGCTGTATACCTTCCTGCCATGATTACATTTTGCCAAGACAACAAGGTGCTATACAACATTTTTACTCTGATTCTACTTCTACCATCACAACCACTGACACTATCCAAGACGGGATTTTACTTGATATATCAGTGGTTGTGATGTAGTCCGGGGGAAAAAAAGGTGTTACCTTGTTTTGAATACAAATTGGGAGTCATTAAATGTTTTTGTAACCAAGCTGTGTAGGTGCATTTCATCTTCTAATGGAAAAAATGAGAAATGATTAAAAAAATTTTTTTTAATTAATAAATCAGTGAATTGTCTTGAATTGAGCTCCAATTGTTTAAGGTTTCACAGTCTTGTTGGGAGATTGGGTTTGACTCTAGACGATACCATTGTCATTTGTGGTTGAGAGTCTACAAGAGCATAATTAGCCCTGCCTTCTGGCCATGATGATGGCTTTATTTCCCTCTTTTTTGTTGTTTAGCCAATCACGCTCATCTGTCACTCAGCATTATATGTATAGTTCGTTTCACAACGATGTAAAAGCAATCATGGCACTTGATACTCTTTTGCAGGTGCGATTCGCATGTCTCTGTTAGCCTTCACCTTCCTCCCCTGGTAGCTGTAATGCAATAGTGGAGGACCCAGATAATGGTGTGGGAATTGGTGAAGACTAAATTGGTGTCCTACTTCCCACCCTCAGGCACAGCGTAATGTTCCACCACTTACTGGCTTTGGAAACCCTGCACTATGATCCCGTGTCCCTCAGCGCTAATAAGAGTGGAGATGTTTTACAGAAGGGCACCTTGGTTAGAGTGATGACGTCCTTAAATGTGAATGAATCTCCTCCACTGCATTATTGCAAACAAGTTATGGCTATGAAGGCCTGTACTGAGGGCACGTTAATGGCCACAGTTCCTCTAACACTCTGACCATTCCTTTCCCACAAAAGAAGGCAGTAGGGTATGGAGAGATGTCAGGAGAGAGTGCAGCATTGTGGCTAGAAATGATCTATTAGGCTGTGTATTGTGCGCACTAAATTGTACTCTTTTTTTTGGTACATCAGTCTGTTGTTACATTGCTTAGAGTATAAATTCATCGTGATATAATCCAGGTTTTCTCATATAACCTCAAAATTGTATATTGTATGTGTGAATGCCTCATGTAGACGTGATAATTTTGCTACCAGTGCAACTTTAGTATGCTTCTAGTAAAACAGATGAGCATTTTGGAGTAAGGCACAGCTAAAGGCACAGGTCAGTGTTTCCCGCGGGTGTTTCATACACTTCTGGGACATGTGAGACATGTGACTGATCCAGATTACTTCAATCAAAGATTTGTCTCAAATAAATAAGTGTTTCTTCTGATTACATTTTTAATCAGGTTAATTAGCACCACTCAAACCAGAGCAGAGCAGAGCAGAGGCAAAGGTCAAGCAGACACAGAGCTGCTGCATGGATGCAAGCTGAAATCATACAGATCTCAACCATCATGTGGTCATGGTGAAATTCTTCATACAGTAGTGTTGCAGTTTTAAAAACTGCGCAAGAGTAAAATCAGCTGAAACAAAACTGCAGATTTATCAGTGATTATTTTTTAGACCGATGCACCGGTTCCTCACTAATCTCTCAAGGTCTGTGAGTTATAAACCATCTGGTGTGGCTGAAAGAGCGCACCACTCTATATCACTGACAGCAAGAAATAGCGATTTGAATTAACTATATTTATCGGTTGCCTTGAAAATGTGTTGCTTCACTACATTCCACTAAGCGGGGTAATGGGTTTGTTCTAGTTTTAGTGCAGCAGCACACACGATTGGCTCCGAATTAAAATCCTCATGAAAGTTCAAAATGCCACAACAGAGTGAAAATCTCATATCTCACGTGATCATATGCGTGTTTATAATAACCTAATGGTTACTATGGATATTTGCACATGTACATGTACTAATTCAATGCAAATAGCACAGAAATGAATGTTCCACTCATTACTTAATTGGTGTGTTTTAGCTGCACCTGGTGTAATGGAAGGGTCTTTGAGTGATTGCAGCTACTTGCACATACTGGGTTGGTTCTCCTTCATCCCCTCCCTTCTCATCTCCCGCTCCAAATGACCCCGAGCTTCATTCTTGTCCCTGCAAAATTAGAAACGAGCCATGTTTTTTTCTCAGAACGGATTAATCAGTAAAATGCCATTTTTAATAAAATATACTTGGGCGGTTGTCCGTTTACTTGGGCGGAATGCCCGAGTATCATCATGTGTGGGAAACACTGCCGTTATTTTGAGTTGGTTATATAAGATCCGCGGGAACTTTTTCAGGAACGTTTTCAGGTTCATTTTTCGCCAGAAACTTTTCTCGTGCTTAATGAACAGCACAACTTGAATCGTAGCATCCTCTAAGTTCACCGTGTCGTGAGGTGACAAACTAACCATGACACAGTTTGCATCAAAACAGTGAGGGTTCTTGTAGTGTGCGGGGAACACAAAACAGGAACTCATCCAGAAACTGCACAGTTATTGTTTAGAAAAGTTCCCCCAAAAAAATTGTCTGATTCTGGAAAATTGATGGAAATGCACCTACTGTTGTTTAGTTGGTTTTAATAAGCTGCTAATTCTGTTCTCTGCATTCTCCTTTGCTCTTATCTGTTCCCGGTCCTGAATACCTGGCCTCCCCTGGCTGCAGAATACACAGTAAGTTGGCGTTCTGTCTCTTCTGAACACACTACAGTGTTGTAAAGACATGATGTTCAACTTCATCTACAGCTGCACTGTCGACAGGTGTTTTATCAACCCTGCAATAAAATAAAATAAAATAAAAATACTTCAATGTGAAGAAATATTTATCACTTACACTATGCTGTAGTGCTTCATTTTAGCAAGAACTTTTTTTTCAGCATTTCATCACAGCTAGTTATAATTCCATTGATCAAGCTAGCCTTGTGATCCGCCTCCTACAACATATGTTGCTATGCCTCAGTACCTTATGTCCATCAACGTACTGTTCTCGCTGAAGTCGAGGCCGTTTATGACAGATGCTTAACTGTTATTATTAAAGCAGCCTTGGAGACTTCATGCAGGTTGCTCTCAGGGTTGCTCTCTGTATAAAGAAGGCTCGTTAGGGAAATCAGGTCACGCAGGGTCAGACAGAAAACCTGTCCACACTGCAGATGTTATGTGGAAACTGTGTATACAGTATATACACTCTCTCATATCAACCACTTAATAGGAACACCTGTACACCTCTTGTTTTTTTATACAATTATGCCATCAGCACAATCATTAAAATCATGCAGATACAGCTTAAGTGTGTTCAGTTAATGTTCATATCAAACATCGGGGGGGGGGGGTCAGAGGAAAATGGTCAGACCTGTTCGAGCTGACAGGAAGGCTACAATAAATAAAATAACCACTCTTTACAACTGTGGTGAGCAGAAAATCTTCTCAGAACGCATAACATGTCGAGGCAGATGGGCTGCAACAGCAGAAGACCACACTGGGTTGCACTCCTGTCAGCCAAGAACAGGCACAGGTTCACCGAAACTGGATAGTTGAAGGAAGACTTTTGATATCTGTCTAACAGTTGAGGAAAGACTTTTTTCCTTTAACTGTTCAGTTTCAGTGAGTCTATGCCCACTGAAGCCTTAGATTCCTGTTCCTGGCTGATAGAAGCGGAACCCGATGTGGTTGTAGATCATAGTTTGAGGTGTTGTGTGTTCTGAGATGCTTTTCTGCTCACCACAGTTATGAGCTGTTATTTGAGTTCCACTAGACTTCCTGTCAGCTCAAACCAGTCTGGCCATTCTCGCCTGAACTCTCTCATCAACAAGGCATTTATGCTCGAACAAGTGCTGCTCACTGGATGTTTTTTGTTTTTTCTCAAAATATAGTTCGTAAACTCGAGAGACTGTTGTGTGTGAAAATTTCAGGAGATGAGCAATTTCTGAAATACTCAAACCAGTGTGTCAGGCACCGACAACCATGCCACGGTTAAAGTCGAGATGACCTTTTTCTAATTCTGAGGTTTGATGTGAACATTAACTGAAGCTCTTGACTTATGTATATCTGTATGAGTTTTACTGCTACATGATTGTCTGTCTGTATAGTTGCAGTAATGTGCAAGGGTACAGGTGTTCCTATTAAAGTGGCAGGTGAGTGTACGTGCTATTATTACACAGCCGTCATGGTGATATTTAGAGGACTGATTCATATTTAACTACTGTGTTCATGTGGTGTTTTGGAGCCATTTCTCCCACTGACATCCTGTGATTCTGGTAAATGGGCTTGTATCATGGTAAATGTCTCCATTTGTCTTTTAAAGTTGGAGAAAAACTCTTCAAAGTGAGTCACCGTTATTTCTGTATAGCGTGGTGGGGGTGGCTGGGGCGTCGCCTGAGGGCTGAACAGGAAGAGACAGTGACTCACCAAAGAGAAGAGACAGTCCCCACTTTCAACTCTCTTTTTCACTGTCATCTATTACTTCTGTCATTTCTTCTCCCTTCTCTATCTCTGTCCCCCGCCCCTCTCTTTTTCGCCCACGCTTCCTAAGGTGTCATTTTCAGCAACTTTCTTTGCCATAAAGGGGTTACCATGGAAATCTGTCTTCTTGTTCCTGTGCTGTTAATAATAGCCTTAATGGTCTTGTAGAGGAGATCACACAAAGCACATGCACCAATTAATACAGCCTAAATCACATTACAGCCTAAATCACAACCTAAATTACAGTCTGACAGTAACGTTCCTGAGCAGGAACGTTACTGTCAGACTGTACTTTTCACTGCACTCATCTCCAGAAAGTTCATCTGCAGTTTGTAACTGAAGCTTATTATACCGCGTGATCACTTCAACAAGCAACAGGCGACCATTCATTTCCCATAGCGGTGTACAGTGTGATTCTGGCAACGGCGACAGAGTGACGAGTGGAATTCACACTGAGATTTTCTCAATTCTATGCACGTTCATTACAATACAGCGATAGGTCTAGCGTATCAGTATGCTCACAGGGGTCAGCTAGTTGCATGACACTTACAGGAACAATGTAGAAGTGGTGTCAGGCACAGGATAATATTTTCTAAAGCAAATAAAAAGCAACAGCTCTTGAAGCAGCTGAGATAAGCGTAACTAACTCTTTCTCTTCTCTTTCCTTTTCAGTGTTCATTTCTGCCAAAATTCTCCATCCACATAGAAACCAAGTATGAAGACAACAAAGGATGCAATGACAACGTGAGTACAAGAGCACTAAGAGCTGTGTGTCTGTGAATCTTCTGACAACAAACCTTTCAGGTGCCTCCTCTGTCTTTTTCTCATTTCAAACCGTGCTAATGGGTTTTGTTCTCTCTCCCTCACACACACACACACACACACACACACTCTCATGGCGTGTGTTAGCCCACATGCTCTTAAAAAACTGATTTCTGGATTGAGCAAGCATTTGGCTAGCATACAGTTTAACAGATTCTTCAGCTCGTTTGTCAACGTCTCAGTGAGTGATTCTCCTCAGAATGCAGTCAACAAAAAGTAAATAATTTTGTCAAAGACAAATGACAGGGTCTGTAAGCTGAAGTTAGAAAAATAATAAATCTTTCCAAACTGAGCCAAATTGATATAGTGAACAGATTAAAATTTTTGAATATTTACACAGCCTTAATCTTCTAATTTCTCATCTCGTTATTTATCCGTTTGTATATTAGAAAGGGAGAAAGAAATCAAGACATTGTCCATACTGTCCCTCTGTAGGGGGTTCTTTTTCCCTTCTGTACAACAGTGTCACTTTTGTCCTCTGCTGCAACCTGAGCACTGTTGCCTCACATCCTCCACCCTGCTTTACATTTCCCTCTCACACACACACACTCTTAAACTGTGTTGGAATTATAACACAGTCAATCCATAGTTCTCTTGCCACACAAGAACACAATCTCTCTCCATCTCACTTTCTTTTTTTTTCTCTTTTTGTCTCTCACTCTCTATCTCTGATGTGGTGAGTCTATGTTCTAATAGCTCAGGTATTGATCGTCACTGACCGTACTGGACTCGAGGGCGGTTGAGGCAGCAGCAGAGAAATTCTCACACACACACACACACAGCTGAGATCCCTCAGCCCACATCGTCTCCGTTTCACTCAGACCTTTTACTGTATCTCCTTTTTTTAAAAGGCCTGATGCTGGATACATTTATATTTTGTTCATTTAGCAAAAGGTTTTATTCAAAGTGACTTATAATTGAGGCAGCATTTTAATTTTAACTGCTGTATCCTGGGCGGTTCCTCGGTCCTACCTCAGAACACAGGGCTCAAGGCAAGAATATACCCTGGATTATCATAAAGACATGTACAATCATATCATACACCGATCAACCATAACATTAAAACCACCTGCCTAATATTGTGTAGGTCCCCCTTGTGCCACCAAAACAGCTCTGACCCGTCGAGGCATAGACTGCCATTAGGGAATAGCATTGCCATGAAGGGGTGTACTTGGTCTGCAACAATGTTTGGGTAAGTGGTACGTGTCAAAGTAACATCCTCATGAATGCCAGGACCCAAGGTCTCTCAGCAGAACACTGCCCAGAACATCACACTGCCTCTACCAGCTTGCCTTTTTCCCACCACTGCATACTGGGAACACACACCAGACCTGCTGTTTTGGAGATGCTCTATCCCAGTCGTCTAGCCAGCACAATTTGTCCCTTGTCAAAGTCTCTCAGATCCTTACACTTGCCCATTTGTCCTGCTTCCGACACATCAACTTCGAGAACTGACTGTTCACTTGCTGCCTAATATATCCCACCTGTTGACAGGTGCCACTGTAAAGAGATAATCAGTGTTATTCACGTCACCTGTCAGTGGTTTTAATGTAATGGCTGATCGGTGTATAAACACATTCCACACATACCAGCCTGTTTTTGGGAGGTGGAAGGAAACTAGAGGAAAAAAGAAAAACTAAAACTCTGCACAGTGTAATGGAATTCATCCAGAAGCCTTTCCTCTCCAGGCACCAACACTAATGTACTGGTGCATGATACAGACAGAGGCTTATTCCCACTATCTCAGTCTAGCATTGCTTTGTTGGAGTTTTGGGATTATGAGACTCCTTGCTGTTTAGCTCAGTGGGTGTGAACGTCACATTTGCGGGGGACTTTCTTATACCCAGTGATTTTCTCGCATACAAAGAGCACAAAAGATTAAGGGAGCTATTGTGAGCGGTATAGGCAGTGGGAACCTGTCGAGCTCTCTTCCCTGTTCTCTCTCTCTCCCTCTCTCTCTCTCTCTCTCTTTTTCCGTGCCTGTAGCTGTGTGTTGCCTGTCCTCCCCCGGAGCACAGTGAGATTACTTAGCGTGTGAGCACACTGTCAGCACTGACATTCTTTCAGCCTCTCCGACACGTCTAAACTCATTCTCGTTACACTGGATGGTGGTTATACATGCATTCATACTAAAAGGCATATTTTGTTTTTAGATGCCTTGTATAATGTCAATGAAAGTCAAACCCACATCTCCCTCTAGTGGAAATATTGCTAAATTAATGAGCCATGGAGTTGCATAGAATACCAGTACTGAAAAAAAGTATTGCGTTATCAAATTACTGAAAACAGTACAATACTGCAGGTTTTCTGTACTGGTGCTAATTATCCTGCCACTGAGACACCTTTTCCTGGCGTATTGCGCATCATTATTCATTATTGGACAGTATTATTGGGTTTGTTGATGATCTCCATCATATAGATCACTAAGATCAAACCGGGGACCCTGGATTTTTTTCTAGCATGCTGTAACTTCAGTACTAGTATTGCTGTGCTTAATGTCTTCATCAAGGTCAAAATGTTAAAGTTGAGCGTTCTGATTTTGACTACATGGAATGGTTTAATCAGATGCAGCCCAGGGCATTTTACTGTAATTACAATGATAAATGTTTCTTAGTTACTGTCTTGGTGCCCCAGTTTCTTTAATAAATGAATGTATTGTATACTGTGTTCATTCTCTTCAGTCGTGCTCTGCTTTGGGCTTCTCATCTTCCTCACTCTGTCCTTTATATGTCGATTGTGTGCGTGCGTGCGTGCGTGTGTGTAGATCTTTGAAAATGAGCTGAAGGACCAGGAGCGAGAAGTGTGTTTCATTGATATCGCTTACGATGAGATTCCAGAGCGCTACTACAAGGAGTCGGAGGTGAGCAGTCACTACGTCTCTGAGGATGCCATAACATAACATAATGCAGTGTTTAATATGTATCTAGGATTAACCTGGTAGAGAGAGTTATGGAGATATGAGCAGTTCTAGACATCTAGATCCAGGAAATCTAGGAAGAAACAAATATAGCAGTCAGGTAGTAGTCAGAGTTCGACTCCAGAAGATTTGACGCTCAGTCTAATGTTACATTTTAAAGCAATAGTTCAGCCAAAAATTAATTGTACAAGTATTCCCTGAATGGACACGGTTTAATGACGAATGCTTACTGTATTTATATATGTGTACGTATTGCTGTTTTAAGATTAACAGCTCCGTTAGATTGATTCGAAAGAGAAAACCAACTCCCATTATTTTATATATCTGTTAAACTGTCCAAGTGCCAGAGATGAACACTACATTGTTCCTTAATGTTCTTAATGTAGTCGCCATTACGTTTTTAATCCATCAGATCCTATGGGCTCCTTTTATAATATGTAATGGTGTTATCTTTATCCCCTGCTCATCAGTCATTAAAATATTTACAACATCCTTGATTTAAAAAGGAGCAATGCTTCCACCTCACAATGGGGAACTTCCAAACTTGTCCAAACTGCCATGCTCAACCTCCTTCAAAATGCCAAAAGCCTGTTTATAAGGAGGAATATTATTAAAGCTAGGACGTAGCCTGTTGTAATATTCAGTTCTACAGGTTAATCTGTCATGCACATACACCCTGAGAACCAGTAGGAGAGCTGATCATCAGTAAAAACGTGTCCATATGCAGGATCTGCGCTATTTTAAATCGGAGAAGACGTCTCGCGGCATGCTGCAGGAAGGCTGGCGGGACACGCAGAATCCCATCATGTGCTCCTACAAGCTCGTCACCGTAAAGTTCGAGGTGTGGGGCCTCCAGACACGCGTCGAGCAGTTCGTACACAAGGTACAAGACCCTTTCATGCTTTTTTTTTTTTGTTTTGTTTTTTTTATCGGATACCAAGTGTTTATATAGCATACATAATGTTTCATTAAATAGATACAAGTGCTATTGATAAGTCTGAAATTGCCTTTCATATTTTATTCAACGCTCATCTTTTTATTCTGTAAATGTAGATCAATATCATATAAACCAGCCACTAAAATGTCTCTGTAGTTATTAATTAATAAATGATACCATGCAATTATCTGTGTATTCTCCTTTTTATTGTTTCATTATGGGTTTCTAAATAAATGCATTCCGAATATTCATTTTAATATAACATTGGTTTCAGTGCTTATTCATTATTGTTACAGAAAGGTTCATCATTCCGCGCACATAATTTCAAGCTTAGAGCATCAAAATAATTTCATTCATGTATCAGAAACAAGGGGACTTGTTTATATTCAAGAGTATTCATTCACAATTTTTGAACTGTGCTGTAGTATAAAAGACCTTAAAATTATTTTTTACTTTCTTTTTTCTCCTTGTTCTCCTTTCCTTATGCTACAGGTGGTGCGGGATGTGCTGCTGCTGGGCCATAGACAGGCCTTTGCCTGGGTGGATGAGTGGATCGGTATGTTTCAGAAAGACCTGCATTACACTAATCATGCATATGGCCTTAAAACCTTATCACACCTAAACATTTGAGTGTAAATAGCAGCTTGTTTCAGTGTTAGGTCATGTGACAGGAGGTAAGGATGAAATAAGAGACTGATGCTTAAATAAAACTGCCACTCTCACCATAGTTTAACATGAAATGGCCTGTAGTGTTCCTCTTTTCTTCTCTGAATCTTAATTGAATATTAACTTTCAGTCTCTTTTGCATGATGTAAGATCCTCAATTTGTCTTTGAAGACATGTTTCACTTTTTTGTTTGCCTGGGAATGTTGCCCTCTCTGCTTTAAACTTCCTGTCTGCTGAACCTAAGGGATGGTAAATATGCACCTCTTCAGGTTTGCCATCTCTTTGCCCAGTTCTCCTTTTTTTCTTCCTCTCTACTTTCAAGTAATTTCTCAGATAGTTTTCTCACTGATGCCCATCCCAAGGGCTGAAAAGCTAGATCTAATATCCTCTCACCTCAAGCACTGACTAACCAGCACCGAAAATCCTCCTTGCTCATTCTTCTGGTTCGACCTTTGACCCCGAACCCTAACCCTATGACACCACCATGACCCGCCCTCAGTGTTCCTAACTGAAGATGTCCATGGTTTTTGCCCCACCCTCCCCCTGCCTTTGCAGATATGGCTTTGGACGACGTTCGGGAGTATGAGAAGCAAATGTATGAGAAAACCAACATTAAAGTTTGCCATGAGCAGCAAGAGCATTCCACCAATTCATCTCCATCTCTGGATGGCTTAGGGATCCTTGACAAAGTCAGCGTATGTGTGGACTTCTTTTTAAATATCTTCTTCCTTAGTGAGATCCACCCTTCAGCCCTCATTCACTTTTTATATATCATCGAGTACAGTGATTCACCTGAAATAGAATCTCAGACCCTCCCACTTTCTTGAACATTCCGCTCCATAATCCAACATCCAACAGCCTATACATAACTACTGTGATTTTTTAGTAGATGTTATTAGAACCCTACACCTTATAAAAGCACTTTTATGTTTAAATGCCTTTGCTATTTTAAGTGCTTTTTTGGTTAAAGTGTGAAAATTGCATCATCATCAGATAATGCAACATCAAGAGAAACAACAAACAGCAAAAAGTTCAAAGTTTCAATGAAAATATAATGTATAGATTTATTCCATAAAATCTATACATTCCATAAAAAAGCATACTCTATCTCTATTTGAATATTTGTTTCTTTTTATTTTTAAAGACATGACAATGGATGAGGTGAGAGAGTTTGAGCGAAGGATCCAGGAAGCCACCAACCAGAAGATCGGCATGTTCCCTCCGTCTATTTCCATTGGCGAGACGCCGCTCTCATCTCTGGCTCCCAGCGGCCCCGCCAGTGCTCCATCCACCCCGCTCTACACCGACGCCCCCGAGTTCCTCTCCGTCCCCAAAGAGCGGCCTCGCAAGAAATCCGCCCCTGAAATGCTCACTCTGCCTGAACCCGGCCCTGTTCCAGCCCCTAACCACGCCTCGCTCGGCCCTGCGTCCAGCCCGACGGAGTGATTGGGTCTGTGCCACGCCTCCTTGTGACTTCTTCCTTCAATCAGGATTTTGTAAACACAATTCACTCACTTGGCTACTTCCACTTGCTCCATGTTGCAAATTTCTAAAAAAAAAAAAAAAAAAAACTCCAGTTTCTGACCATGTAAATGGGCTTCCTCACTTCAAGGTAGCCTCTGACTCAACAGTTTATATTTTCTCATATTTGGAAATATCAGAAATGTTAAATATCTGCATTCAATTATTGTGATGTGTTTTTTTCTGTCATAAGTTTAAAAAAAAAACAGACCATAAAGGCTACCTATGAAGGCTTGTTAAAAGTACCTGTTATTTTTATTTCTCCAATCATTTTATCATGAAATCATTTAATATGATTAGTTGACTACCCGTTGTGGCTTAAATACAGTTGCCTTAGCAACTACAAAGCAGGTATCCCTGATTAGGATCATGAACTATCATGAGATGTCATTTTAAAGTAAAAGTTTGTAATTTTTAGAGTTATTTTTCCACCTATAATGTGAAGATTGACATGCCCTCCCTTTCCTTCCTGCTGGCTGCACCCCTCTGTTGAAAATGCCTTATAGATTGCTTTTTAGGGAAAAGGAACAGAGCGGAGCATTTCTGCTTCAGCTGGGAGCGAAGCTATAAATTCCAGATGGAAAAAAATGTAAACGGAAACAGGAAATGGGGGGGGATAGTAAGATTTATTTTATGTCAATATTGTGCATTATATTTAAATATTTAAATATTGTTCAATTATACAATGATTATGGGATAGAAATAATTTTTAAAATTACAAACTGCATCCTTAAACAATGACATCTCACAGCATTGAGGAAAATAAATAACTTAAAGATGGACAGTGGGGTTCCAAAAGTCTGAGACTGCTAATGAAATTGCTTGCATTTTTTTAACATTTGTAAAATTAAGCCTTTTTTTTTCTTCCAAAAGTACAATCTTTACATGAATTTCAGAATTTCTTAGTATTTGGTATTTCGCTTTACTTACAGCATGCACTCATAATATTGAACATTTTCTTTCTTTTGTTTTAAAATTCTCAGATTTTGAATATTTCTGTTTATTTCCAGTTTTAAAGAAAATCCCAGATTTTCAATGTGATCTCAGACTTTTGAACTCCACTGTTTTTTCAAAAAGAACTTATTTCAAAGTTTTTTGTTTTTTTTTTGTACTCACTACCATTTAGCCATATTCACACACATGCAAATCCGCCTAATCAGAATGCTGCTCAGGTCTTCATTGGTGCCAGCCTTTCCAAAGCCACGGCAGGAAAAATACGGCGTCCTCTCTCAGATATTCCAATAACACAGCCATCCAGGATTCCAGGGTTTGTCCTTACAAGCCAGATTTGTCTTAATGGATGTCTTAGATCTACTTTATAGAAGTTCTCTGCAGCCAGTGCTACAAAATGAACCGAAGTTGTAGTCCAAAATTTGTGGAAGCAGCTTATATGACAATCTGACCATTAACCACAGCAGGGGTAAGGGACGCTCATAGAGCATGAGGTAGAAAATCTATAATGTTATAATCAGTACAAAAAAAAGATTTTCTGGATTTTGCTATTTTATGTTTTCCTCATTTGGAATATCAGTGAAAATTAGGATTGAATGTTTTATTGAGGCGAGCATGTCTGTGTTACAGAACATCTGCATGGATGAAATGAATGAAATCAGTAAGTCTAACTAGTCTTTCCTGATGTCCTGTGATGCCTGATGATTTTGCCTCCAGCTTTTATAATAATAATAATACAAGTGAACAGGGAAATACCTTCAGAAAATACCTTTATTTTTCATTTTTATCCGTTTCTGCGGCGGGTTTCTGCACGTTCTTGGTTAGAGGCAATGAAAGTCAGGAGAAACAAAAATGTGACCCAAGGACATGATTGTTCCTGGCTGTACTCATAAAAATGCTTTCTGAACTAGCTGCTGCTTCCCCTTACGTTGTAGACGGGGTTTATCAAAAGTTGCATGGACTGTTCACAGGCTCTGTAAAGTCCTGTGTATATGCATTTAAGAGGCAGGGACTGCTGGTGAGTTCAGTTCGATTTCTATAGACGAAAGCGCACTGAGCATGCTCCGAACTAAACAGCAGCTCCAACAGTGCCTCTGCATGTACATGTAAATACGTCAATCAATAGATCTCTATACAGATGTCTTTACCATGTTTAAGCATTCTTGAAACTATTATGTAGTTTTTCTCCTTCTTTTCTCTCTCTTTTTTTTTATTTTTTATTTTTAAATCTCAATTTCTTTAACGACTGGGAGGAAGTGTGAAGCACCTTGAATTATATTTTACAACTTGCACCCAGAGCCATTTTTGACAAAAGAAGAAAATACTTGACCATGCTGCTAATTGAGTCTTTAATACCGTCCTAAACTATCTGATCCAGGGAAAAGTTTTTAGTTTTGAAACTCAGTTTAAGGGTTTTTTTTTTTTTAATAGGCTACAGAGGTAAAACATTAAAAAAAAAAAAAAATTATTATCGATTAATATCTGCAATAGGCATGTGCCGATAGAAAATGTTTACATCATGGTAATTGCCTAAGTTAATAAACTGTCAACAAAAAAAAGTTATCCTACAGCAGGGTTCTCTCAAAAACCTGAAACTAGACCTGAAACTGTTTTGGACATTGGAAAGCGAGACACCGTTTTTCTTCCTTTTCTCAGTCTTTGCATGGGAAACCATAGTGCACATGCATTTCTGATTTGCAGTATATCTTACAACAGAAATGCTTCTGTACGTTATATACACCGTATGTGTGTACAGTTTCCCTTTGTTTGCCGTAGCCTGTTTGCAAAAATTGATTCAGTTTAATTCCGATTATTTGCTTTAAAACAAGATCTTGGCAGCCACTGACAGCTTTTTAACAAGCCACATAAAACTGACCTGCAACCTTGTTGTAAAACTAGCCCAGTTTGGCGTAATAAATGTGACTCTGGCAACCCTGCTGTATGTTCGTTTCGGTTTAACAAGCCACAGTAAAACTTTATGTACCCTTTCAGTTACACCAGTGGTACTTAAGGTCAAATGATAAGCCCTAAAGATGTACAATTATATTCTTCTTAACTTAAAGAGTTAAAGGTACAGTCAGTGATTTTGAAGCTAACTGGTTTGAAAAATAACTCCTTGGAATAACTGATGTGGAGCAAGGAGGCGTCTGTGCTCACCAGTCTGATGTGCCACAGTTACCAGTTTCAGACATTTTATTCACAGTTAACCAGAATTAATGAGAATTCTTCACCAAGTGGTCTCGTCTAAAAATCACTGACCGCACCTTTAAGTGTTTACCTCCTCTGTACTGACAAGACGGCATGTTCTTGTCATCTTTTCAGAACAGTTTTAGGGGCATGTTCCTGTTGGTGGTAAGAAATTGTTACATTACTTGAGTCGTGTCTACTAAAAAGAGAAGGAACTATTTTCCTTACATATTGTTTCAAATAAGAAACCATAGAGGACACGTGTCCTTCTGCTGCCTTCTGAATTGCAGACTTTGTCCTAAGCAGTGTACAGAAATGCTGCCTACCTATGTTACCACATGGAATGGTGATATTTTAATGTGTTCATGATAACAATACTGTCCTGTTTTTTAATATCAGTGGTTATTATATATTATAAAACATTGCAGCTGGATTGGGTTCTGTGCGTGGAATGTTAAAACCTCTGATGGGTACAGTGATAAAAATGTTTTACCCTCTAACAGATCCTTATTTGCACAGTATTAATAAATCTCTGATATTAATAGATTAATGATACATGCCAATTTTGCAGCAGCAAACTGAATGAGCTAACACTGGAGGTGTTTCTTGAATACATGGACCATCTGCTCTTAAAATTCGTAGCACAATTGCTGAAAATGTTGCCACGGCTTTAGCCATGTGCGTTTACCAGAACAAAGCGTGGTGTTTTATTCCACATACACCAGAGTATTATTGTGGAAATTATTAATATGCTTTATTAGGCAGCAGTTATGCCCAAAAGCATTGAGATAAAGTCTATAAGATTCAAAAGGCAGTAAAGGAATCCAGTAATTCTGTTCAATGGATGAGATGAGATTGTGATATCGTTGCAATTATCATACACCTTTTCTATCAGCACATGTCTGTTTCTACTATTCTAGGACTTACAGCAGATTCTAATTGGCGCTTTAAGAAAATTTCATGTGTATTATTTGTCAAATATGTAGTTAAACACCCTTAAACCTCAGCACAGCACTATGTATGTTTGCACCACGCTGCCAGGAAATTTCTATCCAAACCCACCATTGTGCTTCTGCCTGAACTGAGTTTGTAAATATTAGTTTGTACAGTTTCAGCCTTTTTTTTTTTTTTTTTTTTTTTTTTTTTTTTTTTTTTTTTTTTTTTTTTTTTTTTTTTTTTTTTTTTTTTTTTTTTTTTTTTTTTTTTTTTTTTTTTTTTTCTTTTTTTTTTTTTCTTTTTTTTTTGGCATGTGGATGTGAAGTGAAAACCATTTGGAATAGATATTTTGTTTGTTTGTAAATGGAAGGTTGTTATTTTGAACTTTTCTTGCTTGAATTGTTTTAACTGCAAACGTTGTTTTCCGCAAATGCCTGGATGGTCAACAAAAAATGAGCCAGATGAAATGTATATTTGCTAGCCTTGCTTTCTGTTGCGATATTTCTTGTTTAAAGGAGTAGCATAACATAGACGAAAAACAGTTCAAGATTCTATGATTTGTTTTTGTTTTTTTTGTTTTTGTTATTTTGGGAATTTTCCATTTTTGTACATTTTGATAAGTAGTGATTTTGTCTTGATGTTTTCCGGTTTGCTCTTTACTTCCTCTGTGGCCTGTTTTCTATCAGTAGCAGTGAGGTGATTTAGTCGTAAAAATCTAATCAGCCCTGCTATAGATCTAACAGTTAAAGGCATTACTACTTACTGAAAGTTTACATCGAATTGTAATGAAACACTCAGTGATTGGAGCAATCACAATACCTGAAGTCTAACTGTCACATTTCCCATTTGCCTCATAACTACAATGAGGTGCATATGGATATTCATATATATTTCCATATAATGTTTATAATTCCCTGATTTTTTATTTTGGTTATGATGTTCTCACAAGATTTCACAATATTTACAAAAAAAAAAAAAAGACTGTTTACCTGCCTCACTGAGCAACGTTTTAAACCAGAATTATAGGATTTGCTTTTTGCTTTAAAAAAAAAAAAAAAAAAAAAAAAGTCAAACGATCAGTGTTCGATTTACACTTGAACTCTGGAGCCGATGATGTAGCTGCTATCGGCAGACATTTACAGTTTGTTTAAAAACAAGTAAATGGGACCCTCTGATATGTAGCGCACGTCGATTATTAATAATAAACCAATACAAGATGTTGACTATAATTTCGTCTAATTGGCTTAAACTCAACACGCGTTCCTGTAAATCCATCCAAGACAAGAAGTTAGAATAAACGCTGCCTTCCTAAAGTAGACAGATTCACATCAGTTCACCTCTGCAGCCTCTCTCTAAACAAAAAGCAGGGAAGTGATATATTTTTGAGGATGTCCATGACTGTACTGTGTGTTGAATATTTTTGGAAGCAATTATTTGTCCAAATTACAACGGTGTAAAAAAAAAAAAAAAATCCTGAATTTCTGCTCAGAAGTTTGCATTAAATCTGAAGCCATAACATTAGAAATCCTAATGGGATTTTCAGTTTTGGAAATTGTGCAGTTTTAGCATTTAGCATTTTATCTTTTAAAAATTAGAGTGCTGAATTCTAAAAGTCTTTAATTTTCCGTTTCATTCCTCAAGTCTTGCTTTGCCATCCAGGCCTAGAGGAGAGGACCAAGCATTTTCATTTCATTTTAGCCATAAATTTCTGGTGATGTCATGCTGCCTACCAAGGCTGCCTACCCTAACAGAATCCTCATCCACGACCAAGTGCCGTCCGTTTTGGCCTCTTTAAGTTCCTGTATATTTTGTTCTGATTCGTTGTAATTATTGTTTTCCTAAATCTTGTAGCAAATAAAACCTGACTTGCTATGATGTAGCTTGTGTTGCTCATGTCATTGTTGAGAATGGTGGGGGATGTGATTTCCTGCATGAATGTTTCTGGCAAATTAATGATAAGTCTATAGATAATCTTTAACATCGAACAGCATATTTAACTTATTATTACGTTTATTCACTTGGGAGACTTTACTGGTAAAATGATGAGGTTAGAGCAAAGTAGTACAGCTCAGATAGCTGAGGAACTTAAACCAAATGTCGATATTATCTGGCAAAATGAATGTCTTTTCCACTGCATAGAGTATCAGATTCCTTTCATCTGCTATACACACCTTCATCACTGGGGCAAAAAGCAACATGGATTCTTTGTGGAAGCCATTTACAGAGGATATAAAAAGTTTACACACCCCTGTTAAAGTTGCAGGTTCTTGTGACATAAAAAAAAATTAAACTGAGATAAATCATATCAGATCTTTTTCCACCTTTCATTTGCAATGAACACAATTCTAATGAAAATCAAATAGAAGTGTTTTAGGGGGGAAAAATGTACAATAACCTGATTGCGTAAGTGTACATAGCCCTTAACTGGCACTTTTTTCAAGCACATTTTGCTTTTAATACAACACTCAGTCTTTTTGGTTAAGAGTCTACCAACTTAGCACACCAAGATTTGGCCATTTTATTCCACTCTTCCTTGCAGAAATGTTCCAGATCTATAAAATAGTGAGGGGATCTCCTGTGCACAGCCCTCCTCACATCATTCCACAGGTTTTCAGTAGGATTTAGATCTGGGCTCTGACTGGCACCACCATGCTTCACCGTGGGTGTGGTGTCCTTTGGGTGATAAGCTGTCTTGTTTTTGCGCCAAACAAATCAAAGTCAAAGACAAAGTCAACTTTATTGTCAATTCTGCTATATGTACAGGACACACAGAGGATTGAAATTCCGTTTTCCTCAGACCCATGGTGCAAGAAACCAACATAACAAGACAAGTAATTAAAAAAAATAAATAAATAAAATACAATAAAAAAAAATAAAATAAAAATAAAATACAATATGTACACTATAAACCTACATGGCACATGTGAGTGTGTAGATATTTACATTTTAGTGCAAAACAAGAGAGAGCAGCAGTTGTGGAAGCGGACCTGATTACATTGTAGTGCAACAGAGAGAGCAGCATTAGTAAAAGTGGCTTGTGCATTTGTGGGATCTGGGGTGTGTGTGTGTGTGTGTGTGTGTGTGTGTGTGTGTGTGTGTGTGTGTGTGTGTGTGTGTGTGTGCAGTTACAGTTCGATGACTCTTAGGGCAGAGGGGAGAGAGTTCAGCTTTCTGACAGCCTGGTGGCTGAAGCTGTTCTTCAGTCTTGTGAACCAGCCTGGAGGCTGCAGAATCTCCTCCCCGATGGCAGAAGACTAAAGAGGCCTTGCCAGGGGTGGGTGGGGTCCCGGGGTCCCCCGCTACGCTGAGTGCTTTCTGGGGTCCCCCGCTACGCTGAGTGCTTTCTGGGTTAACTGGGTGTTGTAAATGTCTGTGAGGGAAGGCAATGTGGCACTGATGATTTTTCCTGCTGCATTCATTATGCATTGCAGTGTCTTCTGGTTTTTCTTTTAGAATTATTCCCAAAATGTTCTACCTTGGTCTCATCATAACACCATAACACATTTTGCAACATGGTTTGGGGTGATTTAGGCGTGGACTTGGACGTATTTTGTTTTTGGTGAGAAAGGGCTTTTGTGGAGTAAGTATGCAAAAATTGCTTATCACATTTATTTATAATTATTTCTATCAATATTTGAGCAAATTCTTTTACAGAGATAAGTGGAAAAAATATATTTATAGGTAGAAAACATCCAGAAATGGGAAAATGTACTGTAAATCAGTGTAGAGTGAGTGTGTTTAAACAGTTCTTCCAAGACATTAGGTGGCAGCGTGATTATCACCCAGTAAACGCTCCCAACGCCGTCGCTGATTGGCTCGTGTCATCTCGTTCTGTAATCTCGCGATGTTTTCTAAGTGTCGGGCAGAAACATGGCGGCGCTGTATGAATCGTACACGCTGTGTGGGCTCGTGCCAGCGCAGAACTCCGCAGACTCGGGGATTCAGGGGATCGAGCCGGACGGAGATGAGGACCGTGTGATCGTTACCGACTGCGCGCGATCTGTCACCGTGTACAAGGTAATAAACACACAGCGGAAACAATATGGCAGCGTGGGACAGAGACCCGGCACGCGCTGCTAGCTCGCTCGGCGTGTAAACACAAGCACGACTGCAGAAAGTCGCACGTTCAAGCTGTTTACTCTTTATATAAACTCACTGAGGAGTGAGAAACGGTGTGAAGTACACGTCTTACACAGAGTCACGTGGTATTAATTAACGTTAGCTTTAATAGCTGCTCATGGGTTTAAGGTTAACGCTGTAACGTTAGCGTAACTGGTTAGCTAGCTAAGTTACTTAGTTTAGCAAACAAGAAGGTAAGTTCTGCGTCATTTGGCTGAATCCCAAATAACCAGGAGTTTCTGTATGAGTTCCTTACACCCTAGTTAGCGCACTACAACATCACCAGGATTCAAACTACACCATAAGATTTTCACTATATCACTATCAGTAAGGAGTAAAGCTCTCAGTGTTGAGTGGTTGTAGGAAAGTAATCAACGACAGGGTGTTGTGATGCGGTCTTACTCTAATCAGAGTTGATCTGATCACAAAGTTGATTATTTTCCAATTACAGCATGTTTCAAAGTGTTTTATTTCTCTTATGCTGCAGCAATTTGCTTTTTTTTTAAATTAATGAACAACGGATTGTGCTTTTTATCCATTTATAGTTGCATTTAATGATGTGGAGCATCTCCAAAATAAGTTAGTTCCTGTTATCACTGATATTAAACAGCTGTAAACATCTGCCTGTCTGTTTTTTCTCTCTCATGAAGATAATAAGACAAGAAAACGCAGCTTGTTGTGTAACTAAGAAACCCGTGTCTGAAGACTTTACCATAGTGGAAAATATACTGACTGTTTACAAAGCGCTGACACTGGAGACTCCTTCCTTAAATGTTAAATAAACAGAAAGCTTCTCCGTGGCAATGGCAGAACGTAAACGAAGCATGTTCGTGTTAATGGACAGAAAAACATCACTACCTCAAGCGGAAACTGTTTTCTGGACGATCACGCTGATTAATGAAGTAGTCGTTTTCTTAGATCGTATAATCTGATATGTTGAACAGGTTTTCACACAGTCTGTTATAAAATTCAGCCAAGATTTTACTGGGCTCATCTCGTACAGTGTGACGAGTAATAACTGCTGTCAAACCGGCTTTAACGGCCCGCGTTCATAGTGACATCACTCCATGTGGTTTCACTGTAATGTCAGAGATGATGATTGACGCACGTTACATTTGTCTAGGCTCGGACATCATCAAGAGATGGATAATATTCAGTGATTTCAGTGCTGTTTCTGTAATAATACTAATTAAAATATTGCTTACAGTGCTTTCGGTAATAACAGGAATGTGTCATGGAGCACTTGAACGCAGCATTAATCCTGCTCTGTGCCGAATGTTTGCAGGTTTCTGATCAGAAGCCACTGGGCAGCTGGGCAGTGAAACAGGGCCAGCGTGTGTCCTGTCCTGCTGTCTATAACACACAGACGAACGAGTATGTGGTCGTTACAGATGAAAAGGTAGGTGAAGAGGGGATAATGGAACGTGTAAGGAATAACACTGTTTAATAACTTAATGTTTTGGATCGTCCATGAGACAAGTGAGTTTGTGTTATCACTTACATTATTGCAGCTATAAACAGTTGTTCCTTTAACAGTCTCTCTTTTTTTCTCTCTCTCCGTCTCTTTGTGTTTTGTTTAGATCATCAGAGTTTGGAAAGATGAAGAAGTCAGTCTCGACAAAGCCTTTAAAGCAACAGTAAGTGTGTTCTGGAGTGTAATAATATAAGAAAACACCAAACTGATGGACTCTGTTTGTGGCTTGACTTTATGAAAATTTGCTCATTATTCTTTTTCCCTGTTCTAAACAAACCTTGTGTGTGTGTGTGTGTGTGTGTGTGTGTGTGTGTGTGTGTGTGTGTCTCAGGTGTCAGCTGAGATATACAGAGTGCACTCGGCCCCAGAGCAGGAGCCAGTCGTGCTGTTTCAGCGCGGTGCTGTTCGACTCCTCGACTCGCTCCTCACTGCTCCTCAGCAGCCCATAGAGGAGGTGCTGTCACAGGAGGAGGTCATCAGGTGAGACGAGACACGGGGTGCACTGACCTGGACAGTTAAACTTAATGAAACTCAGTCTCGACTGAACTGTTTACTAGTCACGGTAACTGAAAATGGCCAAAAATGACCCATTTTGTGCTTTAAGCTGAAAGATTAAAAAATACAGTTTTGACTGAAAGTTAAGTTACATATCACAGCTGGTTTAATATGAAATATAATATTAAGCAGTAAATGGTTTTAATTGTTTTCATTCAAATGCAGAGAGAAAAAGCTGAATAATTTTTAAAACACTCATTAAAAATTGAATGCATTATGCAACAGTAGAAAATTAAAAAGATTAATTAAAACTGTTTTTTTTTTTTTTTTAAAAACGTCAAGAATAATTTCACGGCAGAGTCACAGGCAGTACTCGATTCTGATTGTCTAGCAGGTTTTTTTTTTTTTTTTATGTGAATTGTAATCAAACAAAACAATGCTATGTAGTGTCATGCTGTGTAAATAATGGTTTAGGCTAGGCTTATTTCTGCTTTTCTATTACACCTATTAATAGAAATCAAAGTTGAAAAATGAATGACAGGGGTGTGTGTATGTGTGTATGTATGTATGTGTATATATATGTATGTGTATATATATATATATATATATATATATATATATATATATATATATATATAAATATATATAAATTTTATATAAGTGAAGGGTGCAAAATTGTCTTATGTTCTCTGGGAAGGTAAGATGGCATAGCATACATTCATTCCCCTGTCAATCACAGAGCCACTAGCCAATCGTGGGAATCTTTGAGCTCGTGTATGCAGAAGAGGGCAGATAGAGCTTTCCTCAGAGTGTGTTACGATGCTGTGTGACACAGCGTTCAGGGTTCTTGAGTCTCCCCTGTTGGTATTTGTCATATTAATAGGAGAGAGCTGGGTGGTGAGTGGGAATTGACTCATGTGACCAAATTGGGGAGAAGAAGGGAAGAGAGTTGTAATAGTGACAGACCCCCTCAGGTAGCATATGGATGAGGGGGAGGAGGAGAGCATCTGATAAACATAATGACAATGTGTTTGATATTCTCATATCATTGTTTTGTTTCATGTGGAAGCAAACCAACTGTATATGTTTTAAACACTAGGAAGTAGATGTGGTGTAAACAGGATACTTTCTTGGGCATTAGCTTTGTGTACATAAAATGTAAATGCTTTTTTTTCCATGAGTGACATTAGAAGCGCAGAGCGATACAGACACAAGGTATAATCATAACCACTGTGAAGCCATTTTATTACAGCTCATGTGAAACCCGCTGATTGATTTGTGTACAGGTGGAGTACAGTGGTGCGAGCGGAGCAGCGGCTAATCCTTCTTTTCAGCACAGAACAGGTACAGCGCGCACACACACACACACACACACACACACACACACACACACACACACACACACACACGCTCAACTATATTTACCAGACCACTGATTAACTATTACTTTCCCCACGTATCCCAGCATAGCTCTTTTATTAGTTCTCTGAAATGTTTGCTTGGATAACAGTGACTGATAGCCAGCAGAGGTGGCTGCTCAGAGATGGTTTCTCTAGGATATAGAGAGAGTGGTGTCTTTTTGTGTGTGTGTTTCAGAAAGGAGAACACTTCCTGTATGTCCAGAGGTTCAGTCCTAACACTCTATCGAAGCACAGGTTGGAGACGGAGCCCAGTGTGTCGGCCCCAATCAGCTGCACTGCCACTTTCAGAGACGGAAACATACACCTGCTGTACCTGTGTAAGCTTCCGTCTGTCTTCTTTCATTTATCGTCATTTCATCACTTCTTGTTAGGTGTACTCTGTCCTCCTTCAGTCTCTTTTCTGTTCATTTTCACCCCCAGCGTATAATGTGTTACTCCCATAAGTTTATATCAATGTGCTCCTTCTAATACGTTATTGTTGTTTCTATAGTAACAGCTCATACACAGGGAGGCCAAACATAATCTAAGCCTAATAATAAACGGATTTAGACAAATGTGTTATTAATTACCAAAGGGAAAAAAAATGTATAATCATTGAAGTGGTGAAGTATTTTGTTAGGAGACATTTATGTAATTTATGGAAGGAGTCTCCAGTGTTGTAAATGAATGTAAGGGAACATAAAGCACCTTTAAATTTTTCACCACAGGAAAGGTATCTCACTTAACATCTTCATTAACTTCAAGAGAAAGTAATGGAACATTTGTATATAGTAGCTGCTATAACATAAGTGTTAAGAGGAAATGACTTGTTTCACAGATATTCCATGACATTAAAAGTAACTATAGAGGGATAAAAACTTTGTGTCATTGAAAAGTTATTCTTTGGCAAATCACTGTGGTATAAGAGGAATAAAACATTTCAGGACTTGCTGTTATAGGAAAATAATCTCCACTGACTAATAATCACACCACCATGTTGTTGATTATTTTGCTATAACCGCATGATCTGATGTGTTTTTTATTTCTTACATAAAGCGCTAGGGCTGCATTCGGAATTTACTTTAAAGCCTCAGTGATTGCATTGGAATATTTATTAGACATCAGTAGTGCTACACTGTTAGAAATGTTTAGATTGTTGTTTTAATAATTTACCCACAGTAACTTTTTTTTTTTTTTGTCACTGGAATTTAGCTTGATTTTCCTTTTGTGGGATCTGAACCCAAAACACACCACAGTTAGATGTTCACCTACCAGTCAGTCTGAATCCAAAATGGCTTCCTATCCTCTTATATGCTCACTACACGGGGCATAACATAATGGTGTTGTAGGAAGTGTGGTGCACTCTGTGTCCAACAGAGTTCAAGAGTGAATCCAGTATGCCTGGTGGGAAAAAAATGAACTTGCCTGTAGTTATTTTAATTTGAAAAGTTGGCACAGTATTTAAAAAAAAAAAAAAAAAAAAAAAAAAAAAAAAAAAAAAAGAGTCTGGAAAGTATGCTGTAAATGTCATGTATTTATTCAGGCCATTGATTAGGGTCATATGTTTCTGTAATTTGTGAGTCACTAGAAGTACTACATGGAGACTTATATATTCAAATAAGATTTTTTTTCCCCCTGTACTTAGTACTGACCTCTTTTCTCAGTACGTAGCGGTGGCGTGTATGAGAGCATTCTGGTGGCTCGACCTGCAGTTTCTGCTCCAGCTGAAGAAATTCAGGCTCTGCCGCGCTCTCTGCTCTTACAGCTGCCTGCTGGAGACGGAGCGCTGAGCTGTGCCTCGCTCCTGCCTCTCGACCAGGCTCACATGGCTGTGGTGGGAGTACCACATCCCTCAGCCGGAACTGGGAAAGGTACCAGACTCTCTCTCTCTCTCTCACACACACACACACACACACACACACACACACACACACACACACACTTTTAGGCAGATTACTTAATGTTATTCAGAGAGTTGTCTAATCTAATACATGTTACGTTCTTTGACTGTGTCCTAGATGATTATTGAGACATGGCTGCAAAAAAGCCCTCACAGAAATGATCAGAGTGCAAAATCCCACCTTCCGACCTTAAGCCCTTGATCAACCAGTATATATTAGACAAATGGGGAAAAATGTCGAAACAACAAATTATCTGAAACAAACCCAGTAGTTGGAAAAATATGCCTCTACCCTTTTAAAACTGAACATAATCAAGTGGTGTACACCACACTGACCCATGAGTATTTACTGAAGGTCTGCGCTATTTTTAATGTCATGAGACAACGCCTTTTATCAGGACGAACTTTAAAAGACTTGTTTTGTAAGATGGACCCAGGATAAATTGAAAGAATCTTTTATAGAGTGGTTACAGAAATGTCTAACTTTTTAAGCTGAATTGTATTGAATGTTTGATTAGTACCTGTGTTTGCCATGAAGCTGTCATTGAAGCTGGTATGGCAATAAACTCTAATACAAACAAGCAAACTAGATGATTGTCATATTGTCATTTTGAACTGGTTGTTTCTTGTAGATTTCCTGTGTCTGTGGAACACACACTTTCAGACTCTGCAGGCTGCCAGAGAGCTTCCGGGAAGGATATATGGCCAGGTCAGACATCCCTGTGTGTATATATATATGTATATATATATACACACACACACACACACACACACACACACACACACACACAGTGTATACTGTGGACTATAAAGCTCTATTCAGCCTGTTCTATTTATTCGCTGATAAATATGATATCAATATCATCATAATAAATTGTCACAGTTTGCATTTTGGAAATGACGTGTGTATCATAATATACTTTTATAACATTTTTTTCTATTTATTTGGATACGTACAAACTGAAATCAGGAAGCAGCTGATTTGATGTTTTATTAAATGTTTCCTCCTTTTCAGTGTTAAATAATTGATTGTTATGGGCATTAAATAAAAGTATGATTGAACTCCCAGTTTTTTTTTTTTGTTTTTTTTTAAATGCGACACTACTGGCAGTTTGTTACCCTAACATATTAACATGCAATAATACTACATATTGTGTGTACGTGGTCATGATGAGCAAGAGCCTAGTGATCACATTACTGGATCAGGAATTAATTTAAAGCACAATAAATTGAGAGTAGAATGTGAGTATTAAGGAATTTGCTGTCACTTGTATGTATTAGGGCTGCACAGATCAAAATATCGCAGATGTAAATATCGCAGTATGCATATAGCAAGGGCTTGCAAAAACCAAATGATTTTAATACTCCAGAAAGTTACGAGAAGTCAAAGTTTTAGGGTGCCGCAGAAGAACATGAAACATGTATGTAAGGTTATGTTGGTTATGTTATTTTCAGTTTTTAAATATAATTTAAATTGATTTTACATATTTAACGTTATCGCATATCGCATTTTTCTTCTATATCATGCAGCCCCAGTATGTCTAAACCCTCACTTTGTATTCGCATATTCCAGCTCATTTAATCAGCTTGCAGGATTGTGCACTGGTTAATCTTCAGTGTCGTTCTAATGTGCACAGCATTTAGAGGTGTTTTCCAATACAGGAGGCATCTGCCTATAAAATCCAGGTCCATCCAGACAGACTTAACAGGCTGAATGTAGGGGTTATCTTTGTGCTCTAGTGCGATACGGTACACACACACTCCCTTAACTGCACTCAGCCTGGTGTACAGGAGAATCTATTAGTCTGAAGATCTTAAATCTGAGGTGCTGTCTCTTTGCTCATGATGTAGGAAAAAAATGATGACTGGTGTGTTTCCTGTCTTGTCTGTGCAGATGTGGTGCTACTCCAGCAAGCTGTTTGTGTGTCATGGGAAAACGCTCTCTGTGATTCCCTTTGAGTGTCAGAAGTCATCTCTGGCCACCGCCATGGGGAAGCTGAAACAGACCAACACTAACGGTAATAATAACTCCTGCTTACTGCACTAACATTGGTATACTACTGTATTTCTACATTGACAGTTTCATAACATAGCAGAAAAAGTGGGACCACAACTGCTACGTGAGGCTGAAGATTACACAATTACTAGTGTTATACTCGTGATGTACTTTGCAGCGGAGCCAAATTGACCATTATCTACATAAAACACTTTCAGCTCCTTAGCTAAAATAAAATGAACTCACTTTAGCTAGACAAATTTGAAGAAGAAAAAAGTAAGAGTGTATTGTGAATAAGTGCGATTACAGCAGTAGTAATAAGCTCCTTTTTGTTTTCTTTAATTTAGAGAGCAAGGGTCCAGCTCTTGTGCCGTCCTGGAATGATCTGCTTCATGGCAGTGCGACGCAGACACACACACAGGGGAAGAGCCGGGGCTTGTCCACACGGAGGACTGTAAGATATATTCTAGAAATCCTTCTGAAATGATCTAGAAATCAGGCTTATTTTTATAATCCTTTTTTTTTTTTTAGGAAATATTGTGTGACTTGAAAATGACAACCCACCTGGAAATAACTTCAAAAGTTGCACTGCAAGTGCTCTGTAGGTGGGAGGGATGGCATACTCTCGCTCCCCTGTCAATCACAGAGTCATTAGCCAACCGTGGGTGTCTGTGAGCTCATGTATGTAGAAGAGGGTAGATAGCGCTTTCCTCTGAGGGTGTTGCGCTGCTCAGTGATGCAGCATGAGCAGTGGTTCGTAAAGATGTGGTTGCCTGGCTTCATGTGTATCAGAGGAAGCATGTAGTAGCTGTCATATGATTGGGCAGAGTTGCCTGGTGGGTGGGAATAGGCCTAGGCTAAATTAGGGAGATTTTTTTTTTTCCTCTCACAAAGAATAATGCATGGCATCTCTGGAGTCAAATTGAAGCTGGTGTAAATTGCTGATTCTCTACTTCCTCTATAGAAGACAAGCTCAAAGAACCAGCCGTGCCCGACAGTCGAGGAACTGGCAGAGGACATCAAGGTAATCTATCATGTCCATATACAGATACAGTAGCTAATTAATGTTTATGAAGGCTACATCCATGATACTTTCTTATTCAAGGTATAAATAATACATGAGTGTTCAGATTTGGCCTTAAGCCTAGTGCGGCATTAGATGGCATCCATATAGAGCGTATACTTGGCCTCCTGTTCTGCTCGCCTGACTGCGTGTGGGTGTGTAACTTGTCCGTGTCCTGTAGGTGAGCACTGTGCAGGAGGTGGAGAGAAAGGTGCAGGCGTTTCTCAGTGGAGCGGAGCAGGAAGCGTTACACCTCTCAGCCGGGAGACTGGCGTGTGAACTAGTGGCGCGGTGTCAAGCAGAGCCAGGGTTCTACCCACACGCTGCCCTGCTGCAGCTGGTCGACACACACTACCTGTGCCACAGGTGAGAGAGCGGTAGAGAGACACCCAGACACTTTAAATTCATCAGTCACTTTGTTCTTTTAAATACTGTCAGATGTGGCTAGTTCTGTTCATCACAGAATGGACCCATGTCTTTGTTTTTGTGCAGCGTGTGTCCTGACCTGCTAATGCTGGCTTTAGAGAAAAGCGACTTCCGCCTTTGCCAGTTCTGCCTGCAGCTCTTCTCTGATATTCCTGAAGCTGTTACCTGTGCCTGTCTCAAAACTATCCTTAGGTGAGTCACCATCCACGTTTTTCCACCATCCAAGTCATTTGTATAATCCTTTACTGCAAATGAGCGATTTGCAGTCGCCTTAAAAGCATCAACTAAACTGCTCTTTTGAAATTTTATATTTATTATGCATTGCTTATAAGAACAAGTGAAAAATGGGAGCTGAGGCAATCTGTTTCAATTATTTCTGGGCCAAATTAAACAGCACCCTGAGATCACCTTGCCCACAGTGAGGCATGGTGGTGGTAGCATCGTGTTGATCGTTACCCTCAGCCCCTTGGTTGCTTTTTGTTTGTTTGTTTGTTTTTTTTTTTTTTTTAAAACACTGATTTCAGTGGATGGCCTACTCCACTATATTCTTTCCATTTTTAATGTCAACGTCATCTGACATACATCTGTCTATGTATCCCTGAATCATAACCAATATTTTTTAGACCAAATCAGATGTATTATTGCTTTAAGAAAGCTGTTGACAAGCGGAGTGGAAGGCACGGAAAGGTACAAAGGAAAGCACGGATTTTGGGGGATGGGTGCAAGGTCAGCACCTGCAACCATGGTTTATATATTGCGACATCAGACACAGGACTATGCTTGTTTGTTTAGACTCAAAAACAACTCCTGATGTTATTTCAAATGCACGACTGTTCATTTGAATTCATTTCATTTGTGAGTTCATTTGGGTTACCTCTGGTTGACACCGTTAAAACGTCATCGCTGCCTACTGGATATATTTTGAACTGCAGTAACGAACATACTTAAGCGTATGGTTAATTATTCATTCGTTCATTTTCATTCCACTTTTCCTGTGAGATTTAATCTCTCCAGCCTGGGTCTGCCCCGAGGTTTCTGTCTAGATGGACGTGCCTGATGCACTTTTAAAATCTGTCTCTCCTTCTGTCTCTCCAGTGTTCCAGACACAGAATTGGAGCGCATGGACCTGGAGGCAGACAGTCTGCTCTTCATGAGGGCTCTCACTCAGAGCCCTGACTCAGACAGAGACCAGCACAACGGTTTCTGTCCTCCCCCTGCAGATGAAGAAAGCTGTGACATTCCCTCAGAAACCCTGGCTCTCGGCCCCAAACCCCCCAGAGACCCGTTAGCTCTGGATATGAGCTGTCCTGTGGGACTACACAAAGGAGCACTACTGTATCCTAAAAACAGTGGCTCGCCAGCAGCAGCTTTATTTCCCTTCATTCAGGTCATATGGAGGGTCACGGGTGCAGGAGTGGGGGATGACATTTTTGAGACTTTTTATTTATTTATTTATTTATTTATTTATTTATTTATTTATTTATTGGATTTAAAAGGTGCATGTATTTAGACATTCTTATGTGGACATGATAATCAAGACACAGAAGAGGATGGTGTGTTACTAGAATCTTAATGCTTGCACTTAATAAAGCGTTTCAAAATGAGATGGAGCAAAACGTAACAACGTAGTAGACGTAAAACTGTCCACGTGCGAAGTCTTTCCTTAACCTGTTTGTTAGCAACGAGATTCTGCAGACGGCATACAGCGACAATCTGCTCCTTCCCCATCTAAAAGACCTCAGCGTCTCGCACGTTATAGTAAGTACACAAACCCGAGTGAGCTTTTATATGCTGCGTTTAGTCTGTTTAAATCGAACCCTGGTGCGTTTTCCTTCATGGTGTATGGACCAAAAAACTGGTGCGAGATCTGAGCTGCTAAACTGCGCCAAAGGACAGAGCTGTAGTGCTCCAGAAGTGCCACGTGTTCTGGATATTTGGATCTAGGAACAAAAAGAGAAAATAAATAAAATTGGTTAATTATGTAATTACCTGATCGTTTATTGAGCATCAGCTTTGTGTTCTCCATGCTCCATGGGTGATTTTTTGCGATTACTACTCACACTTGATAAACGTTTACCTGCCGTATTTGTTTTACAAGTACGTTTTCAGTGCTACTCACCCCTCAGCCAACTTTTTTTTGCTTTCTAGTTCTTGTAATTGTGCGGTGTGAAACTAAACCAAACAAATAGCAAAGTAAAAGTTTTGCAAACAGAGTATTACTTGTGAAAGCACCCTAAAGCAATGCGTGCTTTTTGGCACACTGTTGATTTGTCTGTGTGTGTTCAGCTCCTCCTGCAGTACCTGAGGTTCCTGTACCTGAAATATTCTCAAGATGCCCACGCTCAGATCCGCACCTTACGGATGCCAGCCATAAATCAGGTCTGATGTACTTCAGTTTCTTTGAACGTGTCCTATTAAACTTAGTTGTGCAATGTGTGTCTTGACGATTGATTTTTTTTTTTTGTTTGTTTGTTTGTTTCTTTGTTTGGACAACACCCACACTCCCTACATTCCTCTTAATATGCATATATTATCCCATATTTATGGATATTTATTATGTTAGCTATTGCACAGCATTGTACTGCACAGACAGCTCCACTTTATTCCTCATATATTCCATACTTTTTCTGCCATCTATCTTTTATATCCCGTATATTATTTTTCTTTTTCTATTTCTACGCTAGTAAATTCTGTTTTATGTAAATTCCGTTTTCATGGCACCGGATAGTCATAAAAAGCATTTCACTGCACGTCACACTGTGTATGGTTTTGTGTGTGACCAATAAAATTTAGAATATTGAATTTGAATTATTACCTTTAATTAAATCACGATCGTGTTCCATTTACTAATTAAAGGGAACTCTCTAACCTGCACAAAAGATGTCTCCTGTTAAATCCTATATTTAGAAGTATAAGTCAGTCTCATTAGTCTTGTGTAAAGAGAATTTATTCATATTCGCATTGTGTAACTTTTTTATTCTTGTAGATTTTGGATTGGGTTTGCTTGTTGCTCGATGCTCACTTCACAGTCCTGGTTTTGGCTCCTGAAGCTAAGAGCTTGCTCTCTGGCCTTCACAAGTTTGTGAGATCACAAGTAAGTCCTCCATTTCCCAGTAGGTTCAACCTATTTTTAAAGGAATACATTTGTTTTTAATTTTTCCGAGTTTGCCCTCATCCTGAGGTTATTGTTTCTATAGTAACAGCTTGCACAGAGACCTGTATGGTGGACTCTCAACATAAACAGATCAAAAAGTGTGTGTAATTGTTATGGTGACGTTTTCTGTGAGGAGGTGTTTTGGCATTTTTGGAAGGAGTCTCCAGTGTCGGTGCTTTTGTAACAGTCAGAGCTGAAGCTGTAACTTTAAGTTTTCCGACATGAGAATGTCTTCAGGAAAGAGAACTAACCGGTTTTGCAGATGTTCCAGAAACGGATAAAATGTGCACAGTGTCGTTCTTAAATAAACATCTCGCCACCAGTTGTTGATTATTTTCCTATCACAGCACAACCTGTTGTGTTTTGTTCCTCATATAGACATTATATGACATTGTTATCTATAAAAATAGACCTATAAATCGTAGCTATATTTATTTTCATAGTTCAAGCCACTCCTCATCCCCTGAAACTGATGCCTGCTTAGAGTAAACACCAGAGTTTAAAAGTGGAATTGAATGCTATAATATTGTGAAATTGTATAAAAACAAGCTCGGGTATATTTTTAGATGATGGTGTGATGATTTAAGCATGCAGTTTACACAATGTGAGCGGTAGCCCTTACCCTTTCCTTAGTCCTGTAGCCCTATACTTCAGTTTCAGACACTAAACACATGGCTTCTTGATCCCATTTCAGATTGTGAAACATTTTTGTCTACAAAGGAATCTCATCTTGTCTCTTAGTTTCCCTTTGACCTGCTAATAACACAACATTTACTTCTAATGATATATATTCAGTGTTTCCATTCAAATCTTGTGTTTTCATCTTTAGGTGAAGTTGTACTCTGAGCTGGGGAAGATTGAAGGAAGCCTGGAAGCACTCAAACAATCCAAGCAGTCCCAGGAGATGGGCCAGTATTCGATAGAGGTGCTCGAGCTCTTTTAGTCGACCTGTACAGATGCTTTTTAATAAAACCCTGATAATGACCTCCAATGAGTGTCTGCTTTTGTCTTGGTTGGCTTTTTTTTTTTTTTTTTTTTCAGTTGTTTTAATGCTATGCAAAAATATTTAAACTTGTTTTGAAAAATAACTGTGTTTAGACAGGCTAATATGATATAGAGATTTCTAAATTGTGTTCGTGTATTTTGAACTATTTCCTTTTTCATAGCAATCAGAAGAAACTGGATTAGTAAGTCATGAAATCAGTGTATTTTCAGTTCACCTGTATTTTTTTTTTTTTTATATTTTGAGTATGTGAAGTATTTTTATAAAGAATTATAATTTTGTTGTCAAAAGCATTTTCTTGTCAGACTGAAAAGTAACAAATTCATGAGCATAAAAGCAGCAGATCTGGTTGGGTTTGTTTGTTTATTTGCTTTAAAATATGCCACCATCCCCCTCAATAAGGATTATTATTATAGTGTTGGCTCAATATAAAGTTACATTTTGTGCTGAGAGAGAGAGGGAGAGAGAAGCAAAAGAAGAGGGAGGACAAAAAAATAAAGGCAGAAGAAAAATGAACAAATAAAATAGTTTGGCATCAAAACTAACACAAACATGGGACAAACAGAAATCTATACATGCATCCACCTACATATAAATAAATAAATAAATAAATACACTGTTACATTACATTCACACTCACCTGAAACACCCTGCTGATGAGAGAGATCAGAGGAGAATTAACAGACTGGTCTGAGCCGACAGGAAGTCTATAGTAACTCAGAAAAGGCACTCTTTACAACCGTGGTGAGCAGAAAAGCATCTCAGAATGCACAACACCTCAAATCTTGTGGTGGATGAGCTACAACAGCTGAAACTGCTCAGCTGAAGACTGGAAAAAGACCAGGTGATTTTGGGTGATTGCGCCCATGATGGCCTCAGATTCTTGTCCTTGGCTGACAGGAGTGGAACCTGATGTGGTCTTCTGTTGTAGCAAACAAGGTTTGATGTTTTGTGCATGCTGAGATGCTTTTCTGCTCACCACAGTTGTAAAGCGTGATTATATAAGTTACTATAGACTTCCTGTCGGCTCAAACCAGTCTGGTCATTCTCCTCTGATCTCCCTCATCAGCAGGGTGTTTCAGCCTGCATACCCTCCGCACACAGGATGTTTTTTGTTTTTCGCACCATTCTCTGTAAACTCTAGAGACTGCTGTGTGTGAAATTCCCAGGAGATCAACAGTTTCTGAAATACTCAAACCAGCCCATCTGGCAGCAACATCCATGCCACGGTTAAAGTCACAGAAATCACATTTTTCCCCATTTTGATGCGAACTTTCCCTGAAGCTCTTGGCCTGTATCTGCATGATTTTATGCACTGAGCTACTGGAACATCTTTGGCTGATTGGATAAGTGCACAAATGAACGTCTGTACAGGTGTTCCTATTAAAGTGGACGGTGAGGGTATATAAAAAAAAGACGGGGAAATACATTGCAATGGGAAACAATTTGAGCGAAAGATACAATTACTCGGTTTATGATTATACTTTGTGTATGGCAGCTTGTTCTTTTGCATAATACAGAATTAATACTTATAATTAAAGTAATTAGGATCATCCGCATTAGACACGTGAACGGCGGTCAGATTCACGTGTGTAAACTCCCATGCAGTTAGAAAGCACTGACTTGCGCGTGAGCGCCTCCTAGTGGACATTTTAAACACATGATCAACATTCACCATGTAAAAGTTAAGGCAATACGTATCTGTTATAAATGAATACATCTGGAACAGATGTATACATCCTACATCCTACATACATCCTAAAACAGAGGAGTGGTTAACTGTGCAACATGGAAAACAAGGTGTCTGGTAAATGAATACAAGAAGTCTGAGATTGTTTTTTTTTTTTTTAATAATTGGTTGATTTAGGAGAACCAGGACACTGTATATAAGGTTAAATGAAAAATAGCCCTAGATAAAATAATCCACTATAAGCAGTGCAGGAATTAGTTGTTGTTTTTAGCTCTAAATGATCGGCTTATAGGCTTGATGTATACTGTTATACAGTGTTTATGGCTTTGTAGTTATGACGCTAGCCAGTCTATTTATATCCGAGATTTGTTTTGTAGTATTGTTGGAAATTGTGTTGCGAATATTAAACTCACACTCTGACGTAGAGTCTGTGGTTGTGTGCAAAAAGTGAAAAGGAGTCGTTGTCGGCAGGATTCGAACCTGCGCGGGGAGACCCCAATGGATTTCTAGTCCATCGCCTTAACCACTCGGCCACGACAACTTGCATGCAACTGCAGCTGATGGCCTTTAGGAAGTGATTACTAACCCTAACCCTTTTGTTTATTATCAACAATGATATTAAGATGTGTTCGGATATTGTAGGATATCGATTTTTACCGTTATACTCGAACTCTTTTAAAATATAATGATGATGATAACATAACTTTTTGTCAATTTAAACTCCACCTTCACCATTCTGTTTTCGTAATATAACATTTTTTTTTTAAATGCTATTTTAAACGAAATCGAAATTCTAGGAAACTAGATAACGCAGTGATAATAATGCTGTTGTAAATTAAAACAGAAATGTTTAGTTGGTCAGGGTAACCGAGGGCGAAGGGAGATTTTCATTCACTTCTATCTACAGAAATGGCTGGAAACTTAAACGCACCATTAATCCAGGTACTGATTGCACTGTAGCTCAGAATATAGTGCACAGTACAGCTTTAAACTGCATTTAACAACAAACCACAGCTTACATTTTACAAAATGTCAAAACATTTGTTTTTTTTTTTTTCACTAACCAGCTTTGACCCAGCTTCACCTTGTACAGAAATAAGGAATTGGCCTTAATCATATGGAGTGTGCTGTTACAGGAAAGTAATCAACGACAGGGTGGTGTGATCCTGCCCAAATGAAAGGAGTTACTTTTACCATCCAAACTTAATTGTTTTCCTACAACAGCAAATGTTGTATTCCTCCTATACAACAGCAAACATCCAGGAAACAAGTTCCCATTATCCCTTTTGTTATAAACGGTCATTCTCTCACCAGCCTCTCCTGTCTTTTAAATTAATAAGACAAAAATGCAGCTAGTTACATTGTCCTCTGTCCCGAGGACTTTGGTTTCAATAAAAAAAAGGAGGAACAGATTTATCTCAAAGGTTTTCCTCCATGAAAGTTAAATAAACTTCTCCTTACAGAAAGATTCACCAGAGCAATGTGTTTTTAGTTGTTTAGCAATGTGTTTTTAGTTGTTAACATATAATCTGTCTTTTGTTATTGTTAGTCTAAATGATGTGAACATCCATCATACAATTGTAGTCCCTGTTTAATGAGTTGTTACTATAGAAACTTATTAGACCGCGGGGATTAATATACTGTATACCTGTCATTTGCCTTTCAGCCGGTACTATTGTCAGGGCTGTACGGTTATAGAAAATTAATCAGTGCTGTGGTATATGCTGTAGAAAATGTCTAATTTCCCTACAGCATAATAACATAACATTTCACTGCAGTCTGGTAACAGCTTGGCCTAAAATCTTCTTCATTCTCAAACGTTTCATAAAATGTTGCAGAAAATGTCATTATGAATTATGTCCAATATGAAGCTATGTTCAGACTATAGTTTAATTTTTTTTTTGGTGGCCCAAGATGTTTTATTCCTATAAACAGTGATGTGAACACTGACACATATAGCAAAATTAGGCATTTTATACAAAATATTATGATAAAAGTCTATGAAGAAGACTTTGGGCCATACTGCAATGAGTTTTTGGTGGCCCAAGATGTTTTAATCCTCTAAACAGTGGTCTGAACATTGACTCGTACCCAAAAAAAAAAAAAAAGCGGCAATTATGCAACACGTTGTGATACTTTTAATGGTGAAGAAGACTTTGGCCTAACCTGGAATCAAGTTCAAGATTCAAGATTCAAGATTCAAAGAACTTTATTAATCCCAGGGGGAAATTGCTTTGCCATGTTACAATTGCTCTCAAGACGAAAGAAAGAAAAGAAATAAAGAAGAAAATAAAATAAAATAAATTTATATCTATACAGTATATAAAAAAAGTAAATCAATAAATTAAAAATGCGTAATGAAACATACCCATAATGATGTAAATGTTGAGTATGATAAGTCCAGTGTGGTAACGGTAATTAAGTACAGTCAGGTATGTAGTCTATATTGCACACTAATCTAAGTATTAATAAATAGTCGGTAATAATAATAAATTTTTATTGCACATTAAAGTCCCTTATTGCACATGAATTGAACATGTGTTGCATATGCATTACACATGAAAGTCCCAGCACTTATAGAGAGGAGTTGTACAGCTTGATGGCCACAGGGATAAAGGATCTTCTGAAGCGCTCAGTGGAAGACTTGGCAGTGATGAGTCTCTGGCTGAAGGTGCTCCTCTGGTCGACCAGCACACTGTGTAGTGGGAAGGGTTGTCCAGGATTGCGTGGAGTTTTGACAACATCCTTCTCTCAGCCACAACGTGAACAGGGTCCAGCTCCGTGCCAAGTACAGAGCCAGCCCTCCTGATTAGTTTGTCCAGTTTATTTCTGTCTGCCATCTTCATGCTACTTCCCCAACAGACCACTGCATAGAAGACACTAGACACCACAGACTCATAGAACATCTGCAGCATGATGTTGCAGACATTGAAAGACCTGAGCCTCCTCAGAAAATACAGCCTGTTGTCCAAATTTGAGGAAATACTTTTATTTCAGATTGTTTAGTGCAAGAGTTTACTGGCTCAAGTTTTGATATTGAGTGGTCTAAACAGTGATATAGAAAAATTAGGCATTTTTGTACCACATATTGGGGTATTGGGGGGTATTGGGGGCAGTCGTGGCCTAATGGTTAGAGTTGGACTTGCCACCTGAAGGTCATGGGTTCGAGTCTCGGGCCAGCAGGGATTGTAGGTGGGGGGAGTGAAATGACCAGCGCTCTCCTCCACCCTCAATACCACGACTGAGGTGAGACCCTTGAGCAAGGCACCGATCCCCCAACTGCTCCCTGGGCGCCACAGCAAAAAAGGCTGCCCACTGCTCCGGGTGTGTGTGTGTGCACTTGGATGGGTTAAATGCAGAGCACAAATTCTGAGTATGCGTCACCATACTTGGCCACACTTCACTTCATGTTGTAACAAATTATGCTATTTTATGAAGCTCTATTCTTTAAGGTTGTTGTGAGATTTTGGGGGCCCAAAATGTCTGAACGCTTTAAACAGTCATCTGAACATTGACTGTTAGGAATAGGAATTTTACACAATATACACTATATGGCCAAAAGTTTGTGGACACCTGACCATCACACCCATATATGGTTCTTCCCCAAACTGTTGCCACTTTGTATGTTGTAGAATTAAGATTTCCCTTCACTGGAATTAAAAGGCCCAAACATGCTCCAGCAAGATAATGCCCCGTGTACAAAACCATGAAGACATGGTTTGCCAAGGTTGGGGTGGAAGAAGTCAAGTATCCTGCACAGAGCCCTGACCTCAACTCCACTGAACACCTTCAGGATGAACTGGAACTCGGACTGCACCCCAGACCTCCTCACCCAACATCAGCGCCTGACCTCACTAATGCTCTTGTGGCTGAATGGGCAGAAATTCCAACAGCCATTTTCTAAAATCTAGCGGAAAGACTTCACAAAAGAGCAGAGGCTGTTATAACAGCAAAGGGTGGACAAACTTTGGAATGGGATGTTCAACAAGCAACAAGCTATGATGGATAGGTGTCCATACTTTTGGCCATATAGTGTATTATGATATTTTGAGAGTGAAGAGGACTTTGGGTCAGGCTAGAGACAAATTATCCTAATTTAGGAAATACTATTCCTTCAGATTTTGGTGATGGTTTAAACACTAGGTTGAACATTTATTATTTTATTATAAGAAGCTTAAGCCTCATTTCTGGTCCCTGCTGGGGAAGAAAAAAAAAAGAAAAAAAAAAAAAGAAAAAATCACAGAAATTCTAATAGTTCCCACTACAAATACCATTACAAACAATCAGCTAACTATTAAAATCATTACCATTACCACTCCCTAATGGTATCCACTAGACATAACAATAGAAGGCAACAAATGACCAGTAGAGATCCACAGGGACCATTAGAGTTTCTATTAAAACCAATACAATTCCCACTATAAGCATTAAAACCATTACAAATTCTATGAGGATTTTATTGTTGTTGTTTTTTTCAGCAGCAGTGTGGAGAGTGAGAGTCCATGCAAAACATTATTTCTGGATTATTTTCCTGTTTTTCTTCAGATTAAATGTGAAATGGAGGTACATCTTCCTTTTACACCCACAAACCCTGGAGAGCTCAGAACATGGCACTCAGCTGTACTTTCCTTCTGCTGGACTCCTTTACGACATGTTCCCTTCATGTACCTAGTTCACAGTGTCTGTCGCGAAAACAGGAGTTAGTACTGTTAAAAACAGGAAATAAGTCACATTTCTTGCTCAGAACTTGACGGCTGCGGGATGTAAATAAACCAAATCAGCGCTTACTACTATGGTCAATAATTTTGTGATGTCAAGTGACGCCGCAGAAAGTTCATTGTGAAGCGAGACACGTGACCTCGCATAACTACGTTTAGTGTTATTTTTCCACCAGCATTCGGACAGATCCAGCCTCGTGCACTATGATTGGTTATTATTCATAACCAATCCGCTGACTGGACAAAATTACCTTCAAACGAATCAACTGCGCAGAAGGCGGGATGGTTCTAACCAATCATAGCATAGAAGGCGGGGTTTGTAGGAATACGGGTGGAGAACAAAAAATAACGCCCGAGCTGGAGAAGGCCTGCTGCTGTTTTCAGTAGGGAAAGAGGGGAAGAAAAATGGCGGCTGTGTGCGACCCGGAGCGGGACACCGGCCATTCCGTTCGAGCTTTCTCCCGTTAATCGAGTCCGCTGCTTTGTCGGACTTTTGGAAACTGGTTTATGGAAGGGTGGGCTCGGAGTTTATTGATAATTGCGTGCTTTTGAGAGATTTTTTTCTGTAGGACTCGTGGCGCCAAAGAAGGCTGTAAATAAAGAGAAAACAATAATAAAATATTGTAACACATCCTGCTACAAAAAAAAAAAAAAAAAAATGAGAGGAAGAAGAGGCAGGCCGGCTGTTCGGGGACCAGTGCCGGAGGAGGCATCTCCAGCGGCGGCGCGAGGCAGTCGAGGCGGCCGGGGCAGAGGAAGAGGCAGGGGCAGAGGCAGAGGACTGTGGACGCTGGACTGTGAGGTGGATGAAAACTACCAGCCATCGAAAAGGGGGCGACGGAGAGGAGTCTCGTTACCGAGGGGCAGAGGAGGCAGAGGCAGCAGGGGTAGAAGAGGAGGAGGAGGAGGAGGAGGAGGAGGAGGAAGGCGCAAAACATTGAGTAAAATAATCTACGACGACCACGAGAGCAGCAACGAGGATGAAGAGGACGCCGTGAGTTTACAGTCCGAGGAAGACCAGGACGACTTTCTCCGCCGCTCTGACGATGATGCGGATTATGAAGAAGATGATGAAGAAGAAGAGGAGCATTTAGATGATGATGAAGATGATGATGATGAAGGCTCTGACTATGTGGAACAATTACCGGAGGAGGACGACGCGAGCTGCAGCAGCTTGCAGAGCCGGAGCAGCACCTGCGGGGACGCACCGGGTAAACGCGTGAACGTTAGCTAGCAATGATTTCTACTTAACGTTAGCTTATAAGCTAATGTTTTGGCTCATCACACTGTTAAAGCGCTTAGTGCGCATGCGTGGGTTCAGGTGGCTCCCGGTGCCAATCAGAGTTCCATCGATACCGTTATTTTCCTGTTCTGGATAAAAAGTTAGCAGCTTTGTTCAAAATGGAGGCCGCTTCTGTTTCCTCGGGATGTGGTGCATCAGCGTCGTCTGTTTCTTAGAGAGAGTTTATGTGATTGTTTTGCAGCATGCAGTGTTGTCAACTCTTTTCAGGGGAAAGTAGTTTTAACACAGGCTCAGAAAGTCCCCCAGTGACGTCATGTGTTCATTCGTGTATTCATTCATTAATTCATCAGGATCATTTGCATCTCAAAACTTGTTAAGGTGCTTTCACACCTATTAGTCCTGTTCCTGACTGCGAATCAGGGTGAAATTGATCTTTTTGGTTTGTTTTCACACCGCACACGTTTAAGCGCAACAATAAGCAGAAGAACTTTGCCTGAGGAGTGTGTAGGGTGAAATATGTAGGGCATGCGTTAAACACCTTCGTTCGTTGGTCAGAAATATGACGACGCAAAAAAAATAAACAAACCTTTGCCAAGTGTTCGTAGAAATCACCCGAGCACAGAGAACACTGAGCTGCACTTAAGAGTCCAAGAGGAAATCAAACTCCTCTGCTCTCATGCGCCACAGGTTTATCATGTAGCTATTCATGTGGGAGGGTGAGGACGCAACGTAAGCACTGTAATATTGCTCCTATAAGAAGTTATTCAGCGTGTCATACCCAAATGGCTGACAGCAAAAATAAATACGATTCCTGTTGACACACAGTGTAACAATAGATATGTTTCTTTTCACTGTACGCTGCCTGCCTCTCCCCAATCAATACTTCCTCCACATTTTAGTACAAAACTGTGACCGTCACATGATGGACAGCTCTTGTATTTGTTTTCATGAGAAAGCAGGATTTGGGGATCAGCTGCACTTCAGCAGGGATCTCTCCAGGTGAAAGATCGTGTAGCGTGTGCGCCTCGTCCGCAAGCAATTGCGTAGTGTGCACACCGCTACAACACCAAACAGCCAGTTCAAGTCGTGTAGTGTGAAAGGGTCGGCGATTCTTAGATTTTGAAAGTGTAGTGTGCAATCAGCATAACGATGAACAAAGAACTGCACTGCACCAGTGGGACCAATGAATGGTGCTTCACTTTATTTACTTGTAAATAAAGCCAAGAAGAAAGTTTAAAACAAATAACAAAGAAGTCTGCATGTAGGACAAACAACGATGATTAGTAATTGGTCTTTGTTTAAATTGGTGATCAGGGATTGGTTGTTGGGAACAGTGGTGATCAGTGATTGGTTGTTGAGAAGAGTCGTGATCTTGGATTGGTTGTTGGGAACAGTGGTGATCACTGATTGGTTGTTGAGAACAGTGGTGATCCGTGATTGGCTGTTGAGAACAGTGGTGATCCGTGACAGGCTGTTGATAACAGTGGTGGTCAGTGATTGGCTGTTGATAACAGTGGTGGTCAGTGATTGGCTGTTGATAACTGGTGGTCAGTGATGGGTTGTTGAGAACTGTGGTGGTCAGTGATTGGTTGTTGAGGACAGTGGTGGTCAGTGATGGGTTGTTGAGAACTGTGGTGGTCAGTGATGGGTTGTTGAGAACTGTGGTGGTCAGTGATGGGTTGTTGAGAACTGTGGTGGTCAGTGATGGGTTGTTGAGAACTGTGGTGGTCAGTGATTGGTTGTTGAGAACTGTGGTGGTCAGTGATTGGTTGTTGAGAACTGTGGTGGTCAGTGATGGGTTGTTGAACAGTGGTGAGCTGTATGTCGTTGCAGTCAGCTGTACTGCCAACATGAGTCAGTTAGCTAGCCTGATCTTTTAAATAACCAAAAACCAAAACTAATTAAGGGAATTCCTATTTGCCATAATCCCAAAAATCAGACAATTCCAAGAAGCCTTAAATTTCAATTGTGAGTTCAGTTAAGACCAGGACAGGTCAACATAGTTCACACTCCATGTTGTGTTTATTACTTTTCTGGACAAATAACTATCCAGGCTTTCTGCATCACTCTAATCATAATCCTCTAAACAAAGACTTTCTGAGCTACTCATATCTGAAGCGTGCTTACTGATATGACCCCCTGAACGAGACCATTTGGTCTTATTTCTTGAAGCTGTACTCGGTAAACAATGGAAGGATTTTTCCCCTGCACTCGAGGGAGTGTGTGTTGTGGGAACCTGCTGCCGTGTTGTTACATATACTCAAAATGGAATCACGTTGTTCTTAATCAAGTGCTGCACTTGGGTTTTTCTTGCTAAGAGCTCGTGTTAGTTTTTACATCAGCTTGAACAGAATGCGCTAGTCTGTAGTTTTGATATTTCTCTGTGAAAGTAGGAAGAGTTCTCTGGAGGTTGAAAGGTGGTGACTTCATTTCCCATGAGACGCACTTGTTAACACCAGCCCTAAAGCCTGGTAATCTTATGGTAATTTAGTTTGTTTGTTTAGTTTTTCAGTTAATTTTATTTTTGTGGCACCATTTAGCTGACTGTTGATATCGTGTTTAGAGAAAGCTGGGAAATGACTACTTCCTGCTACCTCCAGCTAAAACACTGATGAAGGTTTGCACCTCAGTAGCTGACTATCTCAGTAGCTGACTACCTCTGTTGTACTTGTGGAGAATGTTAGCAGATATTGCTACTGAAAATTTATGTGCAGGAAAATGGGAATAATGGCAAACTGATTCGTTTCCTCCACCGTGCTGTACTACACTATCCAATAAAGAAGTGCTTTTAAGGGCCCTTATTTTGGACAGATTTTTCTAGGTCATTGCTTGTGTCCTTAAAGCTACAGGATGTAATATTTTGGAATTTCGCTCTGTTAGAAAAATGCAAGCTACTTAGTGGAAGAACATTTCATAATGTGGCTTGTGCTACACTGTTCCAGCAAGTGTACACATTTAGATCAAATTCAAGGCTGTGTCTCAAACCCCACTTTCTGAGCTACTCACGACACCAGTGGTGTAGTGACATGCTATTTAGTACTATAGTATGCAGTTTGGGACACACGTATCAACAACTCTGAGCAATTGCTTAGTATTATATAATAATAATAATAATAAATAAATAAATGCTTTCAGTGAGGAAAAGAAAAACGTTGTCAGCCCTGAATCTTTCTTTCCTTTTATAGTGTACTGGAGCCTTTCGCTCTCTCCATCTCCCTCTTGATTGGCTGTGGCTCCTGCCAGTCACCGTGTAGTCAGACCTCTTTCATGCCTGAAGTTGGGGTGTGGTGATGTTTGATGTATTTGAACGTGTATGATGTACGCGTATGAATTCTGTTCACCGAACAGAGATCTATAGGGGGGAAAAAAACCCTCTTTTTAAAAATGATAATAGCTTAGGCACTTGTCATGACGTGAAAATGTAATTTCACAGTATGATGCCGCATTCTTACAACAACTATCAAAGTAGTTTAGCATTTGCTGCATCAGCTCTTGAGCTGTCTGTGCTTGAGCTTTCATTTTGAATAATTTGGCATCTTCATGCTTGCGCTGTGTTTGAGCGAGTAATGCTGATGAAATGTTTCGACGGAGCTGACTAATGGTGCCAGTTCTCATTCGAAAAGGAAGCGTGTTGAAGTATCTGAGTGACGTAGGCACGGCTTCTGCTTTGTGTTGCTCAGCCAAGTGTTAACTTGTGAGTGACGGGACTGTGGCCGCGCCTCATGCGAGTATAATTAGAAAAGAGAAGAGAAGGAAAGAAAAGTTAGGTCTTTGTGGTGCAGACGGTATAAAAGCGTGCGAGGGTTAGCAGTCAGCATGAATATATTAATAACTGAATATTGAATTCCAGCATTATAAATGTGAACTCGATATTGACTTGTCAAGTGTCTCACTGCCTGCTCGGGGTTAGTGTCAGTGAAACACATATCATGTCAGGTCATGTGACCTCTCAGGGAGAAAGTGGATCAGTATTCAAAAGTATGAGAGATTCATTTAGTTTATTATTAGTGTTATGGGTGTAACATCACATGGACAGACAAAAATGTGTCACCTACTGCTTATAATAATGAAAGTGATATCAATGAGCACAAATGATGTTTTGTTTTGTTTTTTGTTTGTTTTTTTTTTAAATGTGTTTTGTATGTATTATTGAGGAAAATCAGACACTATGGATGAGACGTTTTTGTATCGTTAATGTGATATATGTAGATTGTAGATAGCAGCCGATTACTGTATAAAACAACTGAAATAGGAATGAAATTTTAGCACTTGGCCTTCATTTATCTCTATCTGTTACACCATCAGTCTATAAATCGATCCACATATCTGTCTTCCTGCTGTTATTCCTGTGTAGCTGTCTCTATTTTTCTGTCTCTCACTGTCACGCCTTCACTTCTTTATTTCATAGTCTCTCTGTTCATCATCCATCCATCCATGTCTGTCTGTCTTTTTATCTTTTATCTCTCTGTCTGTCTGTCTGTCTGTCTATTGTTCTGTCTGTCTTTTTATCTTTTATCTCTCTCTGTCTGTCTGTCTGTCTGTTCTCTCTGTCTATAATCTATCTATCTGTCTGATGCTTGGTCTATGTATTTACATCTGAATTTATTTGAACTGTCTGTCTACATGAAGAACTTCCTTATCCAACAAGAGTAGCTTTTTCTTCCACTTTGCAGTGTAACTTCTATACTTATGATCATTTCTGTTCCTCCAGGCCGCAAGAGAGCTCGTGTGCATCGTCCGTGTGCCCCTGTCTTCGAGGAGAAGAACGTCCCCCCTCTGGAGCTCCCCAAGTCATCTGACGATGTGCTGGTGCCAGCGACGCACCTCCTCAAGGCAGCCTCCATCTATGAGGTGCTGCGGAACTTCAGCACGGTGTTGCGCCTCTCTCCGTTCCGCTTCGAGGACTTCTGCGCAGCTCTGTCGGGACAGGATCAGTGCACGCTGCTGGCCGAGACGCACATCTCGCTAATGAAGGCCATCCTGCGCGAGGAGGACACGGCTAACACAAGCTTCGGCCCAGCAGATCTGAAGGACAGCGTGAACTCAACGCTCTATTTCATGGATGGGATGACGTGGCCCGAGGTGGTGCGGGCCTACTGCGAGAGTGACCCCGAGTACCAGCATGTTCTGAGCGTCCAGAACCAAGACGACTTCCCCTACGAGCCTCTTGGGAGCAAGCTGAAAGGTTGGTGTATATCGCGCCGGATGGTTATGATCAGAGTATTATGAATATTTCGCATCAGCAATATTGCATGTTTTGAACCTTATACCACAGAGCTGTTGAACACTCGATTCTGATTGGTCAGAAGGTGTTGATTTATTTTCTATAACAGCAGCTCTGACAGTAGTTCCAGCTGCAAAGCTGTGAGGTTTATATCAATATGCTTAGTTTATTACGTTAGCATTTCTATAGTAACAACTTACACATAAACAGATTACAAAATGTGTATAATAGTTGATACGGTAAGTCTTTGGACACTGGAAGATATTTAGGCCAGAGGACTTTGTAGTTTCTCAGTAACATGACAAGCTGCAATATTTTTGTCTTATTAACAACAACCTAAAACGAGGAAAATAAGGGAGGCTGGTGAGGGAACAACTGTTTATAGCTGTTATAATGTAAGCAAACTTGTTTTCATGGACGTTCCACAATCTTGAACGTACCCGTAAACATACAACATGTATGTCGTGCTATTCTTTATTAAATAAAATTGTTAGCTTTGGCAAATCGCTGTGGTATGAGAGGAATAAAACGCTTCAGGACAGGTTATGACTGGACACTTCACAATCAGACTGCATCGTGCCAACACTTCATTGATTATTTTCCTATAACAGCATGCACTGATGTGTTTTTTATTCCTTATTTGTATCCTTACAGATTAACTGCTCATGCTATACATGTACATTGTGGCTCATGACAGTTCTATATGGATGTTTAGAAGCTCAGTACAGAGTTAGAGGGTTAATATTAATGTTTAGGATGGACATTCAGGGTGTATGGATGTGTAGAGGATCAGTATGGATATTAACATACACGAGTATGAACGCTTGGCATATGAATACAAGGATAAAGATAGAGACAGTTAGACAGTTTGAGACATATGAATGTTTTACATCGGTACATATAAAGCTGCTGTATTGTTTTAAGGATCAGTATGGATGTTTATGAATGTTTTGCATATCTCCTCCATGCAGTCCTACAGTTCCTGGTGGATCAGTACTTGGCGACCAACGTGGCGCGGGAGGAGCTGATGTCAGAGGGCGTGGTCACGTACGACGATCACTGCCGCGTATGCCATCACCTTGGCGACCTACTGTGCTGCGAGACCTGCTCCGCCGTCTATCACCTGGAGTGTGTAAAGCCACCGCTGCTCCAGGTGCCCGAGGAGGAGTGGCAGTGTGAGGTGTGTGTAGCTCACCGGGTGCCAGGTGTGGGTGACAGTGTCACAGAGAGCCAGAAGACCCGGCCCTACATCAGACACGAGCCAATCGGATTCGACCGTCACCGGAGGAAATACTGGTTCCTAAACCGAAGGATCATAGTGTGAGTGTAAAGCAGGAGCAGTGCAGCAATTTCCACCTGACATCACATGGTTTGTCAGTTCCTTTTTTTTAACTTTAGAAATAACCTTTTCCCTCCTTCTACCCCGTGGCAATGAGAGAGTTTATTTGCAACTCTGAGTTTTTATAGCACATCTCATACACAGAGGTAATCAGAAGTGGTTTACATAACTATGCCTAAATAATGAATTAACCTGCAGTTTATAATGTTTAAAAGTGCTTTTGATAAACATACATTTTCAAAGATGCCTTTAAATATAGTATTTCCTATATTGCCATGCAGTGGATCTCACTAATGTCTTTAATTCAGGCTTTTGTTTGGAAATGCCTGGAAATGAGCTCTCCTTGTAGAGCAGTGCTGGTCAGCTAGGCCTGTTTTCTTTACGCTTGTTGCGTTTGGAAAGAGTAGTGTACTTGCAGCATCAAGGCGCATTGTTCCAGTGTGACGTATGTTATGTTTAAACACTCATAATAGTCCAACTACGAATAAAAAAAGCAAATAACTGGGACATGAAATCTGCTTGGGTGTAGTGCCCGGCCTGGAATATTTGTCTACCCCTGCTGCACTTACACATAACTAAGACCTCCTGTTAGCTGGCTGTGAGTTAATTTATTGCCAGTTTAGTGCCATTGTGACCAAAGACAAAATGCTGGCTGTGTCCGAAATTTTCGATCAAAGTCTGAGTGTGAGCACTGCTGTGATGTTTGTCTAAAAGCCATCAATAAGGGGACGGCAGAGGATGAAGCAGAACTCACAGGACAGCTACAAATATGGAAGGCAATGGTGGAAGGTAAAGAAAAATGCTAATGGACAGAAAAAATGTCCCTGTTACCTCAAGCTCACCTTGAAGGTTTGTTTATACAAGCTGTTTTTCTGCACAAGCCCGGATCACGCTGACTGATGACTTAAGGTGAATTTTGTTAGAAGATTTTATTGTTAAAGTACTACACTGTTAGACGGTTATTTACAGAATGATAATAGCTTGTTTAGATCACAAAAGCTTAACTGATGTGAAATGACCATCTTCAGCCTTTTGTTTGGTGCTGACTGTAATACCCTTTACAGTGAGGAGGACGGTGAGCACGAGAACAAGACCATCTGGTATTACAGTACCAAGGTGCAGCTGGCCGAGCTCTTAGACGCGCTGGATAAGACGTACTGGGAGAAACAGCTGTGCGCCACACTGGAGGAACTACGAGACGAGATCCACACACACATGGACATCACGGAGGAGCTCACTAACAAAGCCCGAGGCAGTAACAAGTCTTACCTGAGCGCAGCTAATGGTAAGGATCAGATAGGTCATGCATGGGGTTGGTTAACTGTGATCAAACCCTGGTGCACTTTCCTCCTTGGTGCTATCACACTCGCCTGTGGCCAAAACAAGGGGTCAGAGAGCGTCTAAGCGAGGTGGCGAGTCCGGTTCCAAGTGAACTCTGGCACACTTTTCCATTCTGAATCGCCACAACTGCAGGAAGTGAACCAAACATGATGTGTATTTTGGATTGCAGGCGACATTTTTTTTTTTGTAGGTTTTTGCGAGCTGCTAAACTGATCCGTGATGCGATGTGTCACGTGACAGATCCGAAGTGCTGCGGAAAAGTGACGTGCAACGATTTAAATGAACCGAGGCAACAGTTATAAATCGATATTATTGATTATATTTGATTCTAAATCGACTCTTACAGAAAAAGGACCGATAAATAGGGATATTTTTGAAACTGATGTGTAAATAAACTAGCAAAGTGATTTTCCCATAACTATGATAATTAAAATAATCTTCTCTGCATCATCATCATTTGCGAAATGAATGGTGGGCGTACCCCAGATTCTGAGCTAAGTTAGGCACATATCGATCTGAGCCTACTAAACCGAATTGTATCTTTTTTTTGTATTGTAGCAGTTTCAGTGATTTTGTCAAATATCGAATCATTGCCTTAATAATCAGAATCGTATCATATTATATAGAAAGTTTACACCACTATAGTGTTCTGGATATTTGGACCAAAAAACAAAAAGTGAAAATAAATGGCGGACACGTACACAATGTTGTGAACTACTCTATAGTAAATTATTTAGTGTCGGTACAGTGTTCTTCATGCTCAGGTGATTTTTTTTTTGTGATTTCTACTGACACTTGACAAAGTTTCATTTACCTTTTTTTTCTTCACCGTATTTCTGATCAAGGATTGAAAGAGTGGTACATTTTCAGCCCTACACACTCCTCAAGCACAGGTTTTGAGTTGTGGTTTGTTTAATTACGTGCCGTACGAAAACAAATAAAGCCAAATAGCAGATGAACCAACGGTACCAGTTTCTCTCTGGCTCAGATTTGATAAATAGGTGTGAAGGCATCCTTATTGTCTACTAGAGATGTTCCCGAACTAGAGATCATGACTCCATGTACGGTTGCTTGAATTATAAATGAGAGAAACTCGCAATCTCTTCTTTTGTTTCACTCAGTTATGTTGCAAATTAATATTAGAAATATTGAAGACGGATTTTGCGTACGAATATTTTGAGCTGTTACTGGAAGTTGACAAAATTCCCCGATTATCCCCGACTATTACAGATAGTGTTTGCATGTTAAAAACCTCTCATGTCTCCATCAAACCTACCGAAAGGTCTGTTTTCAGCCTGGAACAGTTGCTGTTTTGCATACCAGTTTTCTGGATTTACTAGATTAGTAAACACTTTACTAATCTACTAAGGTCAGAGTTTTCGATTTGAGACAACAGTCATGATGACAGTGGAAGGTTTAAAAGAGAGACAGAGCTCGTCAGCGTGTTTAACGTTGATGAGCATGGAATCGCCAAACTTTTTCGAGTTCGATTTGGAAATCTGACAGCCTGGGATTTTTTTGAATCTGACGTGTCATCTAGTGTTGCTTTTAAATCTTCCAGATGTACATAGTTACGCAGTAAGTGTGCAAATAATACCACTCAAATTTAAAATTCATAAATTCATAATGCCAATTTGAGGTTGTTTTTACACAAAGTTTGGGAACCCGATGTAGAAACCTGTACCTTCCCATGTACTGCACTGCACTGCGCCGGTCATTCTGTCACTCTGTGTTCGCGTACTTCGCACTTTTCCTGCTCTTAACGTCCTGCGTAGTCCTGTGCGCAAGGCATCACATGTTCCACTATATATAGGTAGCAGCAATAAAAAATGACTTGACCTGACTTGACTCGGGTTTTATGGATGCCTTGGGTGGTTTATGAGTGGCTTAGTTAGCTGACAGTGTTTATGAAGCACGGTAGGGTTCTCCTCTTTTATGCATGACTAGTATAAAGTTTTGGCACTTAGTGAAAGCGTGTGTTAATTGTCTGTGAAAACCTAGGATTTATAAAAAAAAAAAAAAAAAAAAAAAAAAAAA
>CM040976.1:28125614-28144764 GCA_022985145.1 Pangasius djambal | reverse complement strand
GGGATTTCTTTGATGAATCCAAAATTTGAGTATTTTTCTATGTTATGTTCATGTTTATGTTCATAACCTTTTTATTTAATAAAATATGTTTTCATAGTTTGTGTTGTCCCTTATTATCAATGCAAAATGGTCACTAACTAAAGAGGATTTATGCTGATATTGCCCAAAAACCCTATTTTGTTCAGGCGTTTCCAAACTTCCAAACACACACAGAGAAGAGAGAAGAAAGGCTGGTGGCAGAACGGGAAAAAAGCACTTAGGAGCATGCTCTGGGAAAATAAATCAGCTTCCGGGTTGTAACAGTAACTCTGCTTCACTTTGGGCCACATCACAGCACAATGTCATTGATTATTTTCCTATAACAACACATTTTATTCCTTACTTAACATTTCTCTCACTCTTTTCACACTTTCTTTCTTTCCTTTGGGCTATTCTTTTGTACACACACCTTCAGTGGCAGCAGTGGCTTGGTAGTGATATTAAAGTAATAGTTTGGTAAGAAAAAAATGAAACTTGCACTCCATTCCCGTCCACACAAAAGCAGTCGATCAGTCAAGGCATGTTTGCTATCTGAGGTTTGCTCCATTGCTCCTTTTTCTGGAACTATACTCTGGTTTGAGGTGTGTCCCAAAGATGGAATTATGGATGTTATTCTGCTATGTTCTGAAATGTTTTCTCCCGATATTAGCATTGTATCTCCTGTGGAAAGCCATGGCTTTTTTTCCTGAATGATTACATTAACATTAGGGGGAAATTTCATTCTTGATCGAACTGTTCCTTTAAGGAGGTTTTGTGCATTTGTGTGTATGATGTAGTGAATTGACCAGAGTCGGGCTACAGGGTTTTGCTTCTCTGTAAGGCTGCCAGGATACAGTAGGCACTCCTATTCATAAGGACTTAGTAATCCTGATAGAAAGGGGGAAAAAAGCAGAGAATGAAAGAAAAAAGGGAAACATCTTGTCTGTCAGCTAGGTTGGAAACAGGTGACGGGATTAAATATTTGGCAATATACAGGAAATAGGGTAATGAATTGATGCACCACATTGCTGTGTTCATGATACCCCTCTGATGTGTATTGCTATCTAGGCGTTTTGGATCTGCAATGGGTTAAACCAGATCATTTCACCTCCTTCACCCTCTCTGTCTGTTTCTCTCAGAGGAGATCCTGGAGCGTGTGAGAGCCAAGCAGGAGCAGGAGATGGAGCAGGTGAAGAGGAAAGCCGCAGAGGAGCTGCAGAAATCCAAAAGGGAGGAATCGCAGGAGCAGCCGTCCACCGCTGAGAAAGAGGAGTCTGAGGCCCCTGAAGACAAATCCCCACAGGCCCAAACAGGCACTGAGGAAGCTAACCCTGCAGGTAGTAATGAGTGCATTTCAGTTCAGAGAAAAGAGCTCTGCTCACTTTCCCTTCACCCTTCACCTTCAGTTTTTATTTGGAAAGATGTGTGTTTCACGAGACAATCAAACATTAAAGAAGCCATTAAAGAAGAATTGGGCCCAGGGCCCATGATTGACAATAGCACAGTCCGACTCAGAAAATGGAGGAAATTCAGATATAAACACGATGTTTAAGAGATTATTAGAAAATAACTGAACATATTGAAAGTTTAAGAAAGTTGTCCTTAAACTAAGCGAATTTAAGGACAAGGCTTTACAATTATTACAACTAAGTGAGGAAGAAAAAAACATGATAGGATGTGCTGTTATAGGAAAATAATCAATGACATGGTGGTGTGATATGAAGCAGAAGGCTGTCACCACCCCCAAGAGTTGATTATTTCCTATAATAGCACGTACCCTTCTATAAGTGTTTTATATCACAGCGATTTTGTAACACTAATAGTTTTTATTTATTAAAGAGTGTGTACATTTTCTGTTTATAGTTAGGCATAATGTTGTAGAACATAAGAGGAACTAATTTGTTTATTTATCACTTACACTGTAGCAGTTGTAAACAGTCGTTCCCTCACAAGCCTCCCATTTTTTTCCCCCCTTTCTTGAAGCTACTAAGGCGAAACAATGCAGCTTGTCATGTTCGAAATGAAGTCCTCTATCCTGAAGGTTTTCTTGTGTCCTAAAACTTAGTAACGTCTTTACCTCTGACTGTTGCAGAGTGCTGACACTGGAGACTCCTTCCATAAATATTATGAAATGTTCCATAAATAAATGTCTCCTCACCGAAAACTTTGCCATATCAGCAGTTAATGTATTTTTAAATCTGTTGTATGGCACATCTGCCATACTAATCAGTGTGTAAGTGATAGAAATGCGTGCATTAATATAACCTCAATTTGCATAAAAGTGATGCTGTATACTTGTAGCCATGATTAGTAATGTAGCCAGTAAAAGTGACACATTTCCTGTGGAAGGGGAAAATTGTTGGAGTCTGTGTTTATGTAGTGCCTCAGAATAGATGCTGTTGCAATGTCCATGTCCTATTGAGACTGAAATTTGTACACACTAGGATCAGGACAGGGTGAAGTTAAAGTTTTCCTGTTCTAAAAAAAAAAAAAAAAAACCCTGGTTGAGCTATAAAAATGGCTCATGACCTGACCTCGTGTATTTTGCCCTCCTGGTTCAGAGTTGCTTACACTTTGTTCAGGATTTCATAAGAAAGTGCTTGATACAACAGTGTGTGTTCTTCTGTAGCTGGGGCATCCTGTGATTCAGAGTCCCCGGGGGCTTCTGTGTCCTCCGTCCCCCAGCTGCCGGGGCCTTCTGATGGGTCAGCTGAGCTCAATGAGCCCCAGAAAGGGAGCGGTCTGGAGGACCTGCCCGAGATGGCAGGTACACCGCAGGAAAGACGCGCTTTAGCTGCTTGTTTACTTTCCATGCACTCGGATTACCCCTTCGCCCTTCTGAACCTTTTATTTTTCAATGCATTTGCAAGCCCTCATGCTCTGGAATTGTTCGCTTGCTGTTTTTGGCCTGCTTGCTTGTCCGTTTTGTGCACGAACTGCAAGCATGATTCATGGCAGACTGCTGTGTCCTGCATTCAAGCTACACGCTCCATTCCTTTGTACGTCTCATTTTACTCTGTTTCAAGATGATAACCGCTCTGTTTTTAAGCAATCAAGCTTTATTATTCGTCAAACATTGTTAATGTGGCTTCACATCATCAGAAAATAGCTGTGATTCTCTCTCTCTCACTCTCGCTCCCTTTTTTTGTCCATTATTCTTGCTTGTTAATACTCTTGTGGTAACAGTACATGAGCAAACTGTTTTCATCTGTTCTCCTACAGATACATCCCCAAATTCAGGCGCCAGTGTTGAGGAAGGGCCCCTGTCCCCACAGACTGCTGATGAGAACAGCAGAGGCAGTCTGAAAGGAGGAGACGATCCAGATGCTGCGGGGAAAGCTTGCATCTCCAGCCAGGACGAGAAGGGTGAGAACATTAGGAGCTAATACAGAACCCCTCAAACCTGCTTCTTGATATTTATTCCAGTCTAACACACTGGCTCAGATATTTAAGTGTTAGGAAGTAATATTTTAATCTTGACTCCAAGAGGTCATTACCTTTAATTATTGTGTATTATAGGCATGTGCCAATAATCAGTTATATGATATTGTGATAATGTTGTTATATTCAAAATACAAATCAACATACTTCTTATTTTTAGGGTTATGTTGCAATATGCACTATTCTGTAAACTTGTATTGTTTGGAACTCATCCGTAGTTGTAGTGCACGGAAGATACAACTGGAAGATACAAACATTAGTTTTATTTGTTCAAGGTTATTTTCAGATTCATTCAGGTGTGTTGGTATTATTTCAAAACAGTAAAATATATAAAGAAAATTGAAGTATTGTGATGCTGTCCTGTTTAAACTAGAGCACCATTTAAACCATTTACGTTTGTAAAACATGGAAAGAGGAGGCTGACCACCAAAAGTTGGTCACCAGCCAACAAGGAGGGCATTAGTCAGAGGAGCAACCAGGAGGTCAAATCACCCTGAGAACATGATCTACCCAGTGAAGCATGCTGATGGTAGCATCACGTAGAGAGTTACCCTTGGTCTCTTGATTGCTTGTCTTGATTCATGACATCATAGCGACATTATTTGAATTTACACAAGTTTGTTATCTTATGTTAGGCAGTTATCTTACCATGAAAATTTAACATCAGCAGAATATTACTTGGCTAAAAATCCGTTATATTTGGGGTAAGGGAGATCTTCTGTAAATTTGAGCAGACAAGACCTTTCTGGTGTCCAACATTTGATATGTTAGTTCTTTTTTTTTTTTTTTTCCCCTTTCTAACAGTCCTTTAAATCAGCTATGGTTACATGCATTGATCAGATGATTATTCTATATTCAGAACTGTAAAATCAGTTGCCATTCAGTCTGGGCAAAGAGAATTAGTGTGATTTAATTTGCACATATCGTCCAACATCTGTGTGTGCGTTAGGTGAATTGAAGGAGAAAGGAAGCGGTGAGACGCCGATAGGAATGCATGGGACCTTGGCAGCCACACGCATGGTGACACGCCTGCGCAACCCAGACAGCAAACTGAGTCAGCAGAAGAGCCAGCAGGTGGCAGCAGCTCTCCATGAGTCTTACAGAGTGTTCAAGGAGGGAAAAGATGTGAGCATTGTGGCTGTCGAAGATGTGGTTGTTGGATTCATCTTTTACGCAGTTGCTCTTACTGTCAATATATATGATGTTATTTACCCTCATATGAGTTCACGTTATACTCACTTGCTCTAAAACTACCTACTGGTTCTGGTAAGTTTTCTGCATACACTTCTTTACATCTCCTTGCTTCAGGTTCTAATGGTAAGCCAGCAAGCAGAAGTAGCCCGTCTCAACTCGCGCAGCACCAAAGACCTGGTCATGAAGGGTTCCTCAGGCTCCTACTTCCGCCTGGGTCAGGAAGGCAAGTACCGCGTCTACCAGAACCAGTATAGCACCAACACTCTGGCGCTCAACAAGCACCAGCACCGAGAGGACCACGACAAGCGCAGACACCTCTCACACAAGTTCTGCCTGACCCCTGCTGGAGACTTCAAATGGAATGGCTCAATTTATGGCTCCAGGATGCTTACCATGTGCACACTGAGGCTCACTATCATCCAGCTGGAGAACAACATCCCAGCACCATTTCTGCACCCCAACTGGGACTCGCATAGGTACGGAACCTCAGCCAGTTACAGTGATATAGAAAGCAGGGCTAGAAATATTACAGTTTGTCTCTTGTAAATATTGTAAAAGTATGTGCACCCACTGTACATAGCTGATCCTGTGCTTAACAGCTTAGGTTAGGTAGCTTTCTATAGCAGTGAACTGAGTGAAGCGACAGGTATGAGCTGTTTGGTTCCCTGTGTCAGCAGGTTACTGTATGTCTGTCTTCTCTCAGGGCAAACTGGAGCAAGGCTGTGCAGATATGCAGCAAGGCAAGGGAGTTTGCTTTGGCTTTAGCCATCCTTGAGTGTGCCATCAAACCAGTGGCCATGCTGCCTGTGTGGAAGGACTCACTGGGGCACACGCGGTAAGGCACACTCCTGGTGGTTCCATGCACCATGGTACATCCAGAAATGTGAAATATGCTTGAATCATTGTATTACTCACATTACACATCATTTATTTCCTGATATATTGTAAAGCCAGTGAAGAAGATTACAGACTGACTCACACACTGTGCATTCTTTCACCTGGAGGAATCAGCAACAAACATCAGATGAACAATCCTCCCTTATTTTTCTGAGGCCACTCAGAATCTAATGATGGTGCTGGGTACATAAAGCATACATACATTTCCCCTTATTAAAGCTCACAGCAACATGACAACAATGCGCAAACTTTTAAAAGCAGTATGTAGAGCTTCGTTTCAAAATATTTTGAGCATTGGGCTAGTTTTCGGCTACTACTTAAACCCTGTGAAACAAATATCCAGAAAAATAGGAGTGTAAATAGTGAAAGAGGCACAAATGCAGAAGAGAGAAATGTTGTGGTTGTAGTGTTGGTTTGTTTTGCAAAGCAAAACCGTTATGCTGCTTCCTCCAAGACCGTGCGCAAACAGTGGACCTGGAAATCAAACTACAGCGTTATAGTGTGATGCAAGCAACCGTGCCCTATTTAAGCCAATCATAGACTCGGTGGTTTGAAGTTCTCTTTGAAAGCTCATGAGCAACTCGGCATACAAACCAAAACAACCTTAGCTTAATACAGATTATTAAAATGTCACGTAAGAGAGTTAGTCATTCGGTGAAGCTTGCATTTGAGCAGTCGGTAACATTCAGTATGACAAGATCCACCACAGTGTTTCCTGGTCCCTAGAAAAGTGCTTACACTGGAGCAGAAACTAAAAAGTTATCAATAAAATTCACATCTTGTTGCCTCACTCATATTGGCCTTGCTAGTTTCATTCAAATAGCAGTTTTGTTTTGTTTGTTTTTTTTAACTAGATGTGTGTCCTTGGTTTACTTGATGTAGTACTCTTTTGTAGGTTAGCCAGTTTAAAATTACAAGCTTGTAGGGTCCCCTTCAAGGTGTATTCCCATGCCCAGTGTTCCATGGATAGGCTCCAGATTCACCAAAAAAGCGATTACTAAAGATAAATGAACGAGTTTATGGGGAAGTCTGTTTACTGGAATTATCGGAGTTAGTTATTCCATTGCCAAGAGCTTTAAATCAGTTGCAATGCAATATTCCAAAACCCTCAAAGTTCATGCCCAGGCAAGGACTTTATGTGGTAGATGAAAGCAAAAAGCCCCTACAGAAAGATGACAGGAAATTCAAGATCAACTGTGTGTCAGTCTAGCTGGTCATGATTCACATTTAAAGCCAACATAGTAAGACTTGTTAGGTGTCTCAAGTGTGTATGGGTTTCTCTTATTTGCCTTCTCCGGCTGCTTTAAATCAAACGAAGCAGAATCCTGTTTAATCACGTTTTGCTGGAATTCTTCCTCAAAGTCACCCGTGCCGCATGCGATTCACGCAAGGATGTTTGCCGAGCATCAAAGGTGCAGTTTGTGTTGTAAACCAATATTTGCACAGAGTGCTTGTTCCCGGGCACAGCCCACTTAAAGCCAGGCTCACAGTGCACACATTTCCGGCCCTGATCCTTTGGCCCCAGGGTTAACGGCTACACGAGCCGTGTGTTTTCCTCCGCAGACCCACCATGAGCTCTTTAAAGTAGTGTTGGGACTGGCCGTGTTCCAGAGAAAACCCAGGAGTCACTCTAGTGGCTCTTTCATCAAACTGTGAGGGTGTGTGTGTGTTAGTGAGAGAAAGTGGGTTGGTGGGCTGAGTGCATTTGAATGTGTTTGTGTATGTGGCTGGTTTGCAGAGCCCTGTTTTGATGCCTGTGTGTGTGTGTGTGTGTGTGTGTGTGTGTGTGTGTGTGTGTGTGTGGGGTGCAGGCTGCACCGTATGACGTCTCTTGAGCGGGAGGAGAAGGAGAAGGTGAGGAAGAGAGAGAAGAAGCAGGAGGAAGAGGAGACCATGCAGCAGGCCACTTGGGTCAAATACACCTTCCGTATTAAACATCAGGTGAAGATTTGAATGAGCTAATGTACATTCGCGTATACAATGTACACTACAGATACAATTATTTTTTTTTTTAATTTTTAAACACAGTTGACTCAGTGAAATGAGTGCAATTGCGTACTTGGATTTGTTTTTTTGTTTTTTTTTTGTTTGTTTTTACAAAATGGTCCAGACTCTGTTTTCGAATTTTTCCAAATTGTTTTGGTGAACAAGAAAAACCTGATTACTGAGTCAGGGGACAAAATAAATACTCTATAATATTATGTTACTGAGGTACTGTGAGTAGCCCTGAAAATCCTGTAATGAGAGTAGAAACAAACAGAGTCTTATATAATAAAAGAGTATGGATTCAGTCGTGATGGAGTTTTGGCTTTTCCCTTGTTTGGTGGGAAGCTAGTGAGCTGAATTATTATTGTTGTGGAATTTGTATCATCACCCAGTAGACGAGTGAGAAACTCATTATAGTTAACTCCTTATACTAATAAAATATTGATATCGTAATAAATTGTGTCACAGTACGCTTTTCAGAAGTAAATTATATAAAATGTACAAGCTTGATTGCAAACTGAATGGAAGCAGTTGATTTGATCTTAAAATTTTGTGCTTAATCTTAAAAATTGTAAAGTCTAAACTTTTTGCACTATTTTGATTTTTTTTCTCCTTTTCAGTGTTTTCATTTATATATAATAAGTCATACTTTTAAAATCTAAAAAAAAAAAAAATCATATTTTAGACATTGTATAAATCATGTAACATTTTTTTTAATGCAACATAAAATGTATTGCTGAGTTTGTGAGCAAACCTATACATCATGATATGATTTTTTTTTTTTTTTTTTTTTGTCATATCACCCACCAGTAATAGTCGGCTAGCGGCTAACAAGGTGTATTTAATGCATTATGTGTATTTTTGCATTTCAGAATCAGTTAAATTGGGCATGAGCAAGTCAATTGATGCTTCTGTTCGCTCTTGGTGTGTGTAATTTTGACAGCTCCATGTCATTTATTATTTAATTAATTTTACTTTGTGTAATCTTTTTAATTGCTTTGCTTGTGCATTTCGACTATACCAGGGGAAACAGCAAGTAATCAACCTAAAAATCTAACAAAATCATGGTATTATATAATTGTGTTTTATGTCTTTGTTTGGCGTAAAGGTTTGGAAACAGAAAGGAGAGGAGTACAGAGTGACTGGTTATGGGGGCTGGTGCTGGATCAGTAAGACTCGCGTCCATCGATTTGTCCCAAGGCTTCCCGGGAACACCAACGCCAACTACCGGCAAGAGATAGAGGGTAGTTATAGCATTATTTGATTACTAGTACGGTCTGTTTCCAATTTATGTGTCTTGGCTGCCTGAATTAAGTATTTGATTTCACTTGTACTGTTTACTTTTAGTTAATTACCCTTTAATTGATTCTTTCCTTTATTTTGTTTTTTTTTTTACACGCTGATCAGATGAGAGATTAATTTATTAAAAATAAATTATTAAAAATACATTTTGCTATTTTTTTTCTCCACTTTGTGATAAGCTGGCAAGAGTGTCAAAAATCCTGGAGACTCTAATATCACAAAAAGTCTAGAAATGTCTGAGAGCAGCAGAGCAGAGGAGGGAGATAAAAGAAAGACAGATCAAATGAAAGAAGAAGAGGTGGACATTGAAGCGAAAGCACCTGGTACTCAGCTGGATGATGGAAAAGGTGACAGCTTTTCATATTGATTTTTACATATATTACTTAATTTTACATAGTTAATATGGATACGTGTGATGCAAGCCACTCTAAAGCAAAACCGACTTTACTGCATTTTTGATAGCCTTTATTTCAGGTGTTTATTTTATTAAGTTTAAGTTCAGTTTGATATTCGGTTTATTATTAATCAAGTGAAAATGATATTTTTTCACATTCCTGTAGTGTTTGCTGCGGGCAGAGACCATGCAGGTTCAGATGATGCCACTGTTAAGCAGGAAAAGGAAGGACCCAAACCTTTCTTCTATGATGTTGTCAATGTGAGTGAGGGCTTTCTGCTCCGCACAGCTTACAAGAAGAAGGTCAATCCTGCCAAACTGGATGAGCTGCTTGAGCACCGGGTCAAGCAGCAGGCCATCGAGGAAAGACAGAAGAAGTCAGCTATTTGTGCCAATCCTAAGGTTGTGATCCAGAGGCTCAAGTTTAAAATGGAGCCACATGGAGCGGTAGCATGCATACAGCCCGAGGTTAAATCAGAGGTCAAGAAGGGGATTACAGGCACGCAGGAGTCAACCAAAGAGCCCGTTTTATCTTTGGAACATTCTTTTAGCCAGGAAGCCGGGACAAATGGGTCAACAAGTGAGTGTATAGGGCAAGCAGAGCCTGGTGGAGGCAGAACCACGCCCAGTCTGAGCCTGTCTCAGTCTGGTATTCAAAAGACTATGCCACTTTTTTCAGGGGACACTCATAAGCAATGTGTTAATATGGATAACACAAGCCAGCGTGAAAGCGGTGCTGTTCTCCCATCCACTGGAGGCAGCAGTGAGCAAAAATTAATTGGCACAGTGAACCAGCAAACAAGCGTAAGTACACCAGCACAGGTGAATAATGTGGCATCATTAGGAGAGAATGGGGATGGGTACAGGGACCCGGAGAGCAAAGGACATAGTCCTCTTTTCTTGCAAATGAACGGACAGGATGTTAAGGAACCAGGTACCGAGGACAGTCTGACCAATAGTGTGGTGAACAAGGTGAATGACAGGAGGACAGAGGACGATAAGAAGGCACTGTCGCTCAAGGATCCCCTGAAACCTTTAGTGAATGGAAGTAGTGTTCTGGGTGGGGATCTCGGGAGAATCAGCAGCACAGACACAGCAGGGGGAAACCCAGAGTACATCCCCCCACAGAAGGTGCCCCGTCTTGGCGTCACCGTCGAGGATCTGGCACTATCCTCTCCAACCATCCCCAAGTCAGAGCCTGCGTTGGATAGCAAAGAGCACAACAGCATGGAAGCCAGGTTGGACGGGGATGACAAAGTGTCCCAGAGGACAATCGTTCCCTCTCCGGTGCTCTCAGCGGAGGAATCAAGCCTCAGCAATGATTTTGTAGAGAGCAACTGCTGCAAGGGTTCTCACACAACAACGGTGGTCACGCAAGTTACTACCAACATAACATCCACCACTGAGTCTCAGACGATTAGCAGTGGTACAGTGACCGAGAGCAACACCGTTCCCACCCTCACTACCACAACCAAAACCACAGTGACGCAGGAAACGAAAACCACCGTGGCACCTTCATCAACGGAAAGCTCATCCCCAGTAGTCTCCAAGGCAGTAACGCGGGTGCAGTCCACACGAGAACGGGTGCAGCTCATTCGCTTTTCTCGCACCAAGAAGGTGCGATCTGAAACAGCCCTTCCAACTTACCGCAAGTTTTCCACCAAGAGCTGCAAGAAGAGCATCTTCATTCTTCCCGGTGAAGAGCTCAAGAAGCTGGCACGCAAGGGTGGCTTTAGGGAAGTGTCCGTTTTCAGCTACACTGCCAAACCAGCCCCAGACATCTGGCCATACCCATCTCCCAGACCCACATTCGGCATCACCTGGAGGTGAGTTGGCATGTCCTTGGAAGATAGGTTAGGGCATTGTACTTTCCTGAGAGTGTGTGTGGGTAAAGTTATTTGCAACAAGTCACTTTATTGCTAATCTCTGTGACAAGTAACCAAATGGATGTTTTCCCTTTTTGTTCCATATTAAATAATTAATATTTTTATGCGTTAACTAATAATACTGTTAATTCTAGCGGCACCACATCCAACATGGTGCCATGTTAATCAAAGTGGCCTTTACACCAGACACTGGCGTTGTGCAGAACAGCCATCTGAAGTAAAAATAAGTACAGCACAGTCATGTTTATAGCTAAAAACACTACAAAATACAATATTCATGCTATATTTTACTGTGTATGCCCATAATCTGTCTTGCACATCGGTGATATTTAAGTCTGTAGTCAGCTGAAGCGGTGTGTGCTCCTGGCATGAAAGCTATAACTGCCACAAAACGTAGAAGTGAAAATCTCTGGCTCAGATTTATAGATTTTATATTTTTTTGCACATTACATTTATCAAACCGGTGCAAAAAAAACCACAGAAAGCAATGCTCCACCCTAGATCGCCATCCTGACTTTAATAAGCTGCAGTGTGACGCACAAGCCCAGTCCTGCCATTAGATGCAGTAAATGCAGAATTTTGGAATCTGACCCCTTAAAATAGGGTCAATGGGCAAAAAAAAAAAAAATTGTTGAAAAGGTATGGGTGATTATGCAAAAATGGATTACTTCCATTTAATTTTCACTTGGCTCCATTTTCCCTCTCAGATAAGAAGTCTTGAAACTTGCAATGTCTTTGGGTTCTGTTGATGTAACAAGGTTCTGTTTTGGCCTGGTCCCAGTTTGTATCATCACTATAGTGACATGCACTTAGTTTCATAGACAATATGCTCAAGACTCTACACTCATTAGTCATTTTCACTTAATGCTCAGGACGCACCAGTGGAAAAATTCAGATGTATTTTCCTTCCTTTATGTTATTTTTTTTCTTCATATTGTGTTCTGTTTTCAAAACATGAAACTTTTTAAATCGCCCAAGAGAAATAAATGTGCTTGTAGTGCAGTGTTTTACTTTGGGCAAAGCCAAAATTTGATGTATTATTTTACTGATGCAAATGCCAAGATCAGAAAGGAAAAACAGCAAGGCAAAATGTGCAGGAGATGAGATACAGCCTAGCAAAAGTTCAGTTTAGAATTGAATCAGTCAGAGTTTCTGGTAACAATTTGAAATGGTTCTTGTTGGGCTTTAGGTATCGTCTCCAGACTGTGAATTCGTTAGCAGGGGTGAGTCTGATGTTGCGGCTTCTTTGGGCATGTCTTCGCTGGGACGACATGGCTGTAAAACCTTCCTCTAATGCTGGGACTACACGCACGGGTAACTTCTGTTTATGTTGTTCATTTTCCTTGATTCAAATTTGCTCAAAAAACAAATTCTTCTGACTTCTCAGTGTAACAAATAACCAAACCGTACCATCAGTGTTTGAATACTTGCTCCTGCATTTGCTGTGTATTACATTGCATGTGCACACCCTTAATATACTGTCTTCCTACAATCCTGTCTGTGTGTAATGCAGAAACATCTGAGACTGAGATCATCACCACAGAGATCATCAAGCGCAGAGACGTCGGCCCTTACGGTATCCGGTCAGAATACTGCATACGGAAGATCATCTGTCCTCTTGGGGTCCCTGAAACGCCTAGAGGTCAGAGTGCACTTTCTTATAATATGAGCAATTATTTTTCCCCCCAAAACACCAGTGGGAAGATTTTCAGGTTCCAACTAGTCTAAAGTTTGATTTAGTTTATGTGTATGCAACTATGATAATGACAATAATAATATCCAAAATCCTAGAAGCAGTAATACAGTGCACTATACTTGGACTGCAACTAATGATTATTTTGCTAATCAGTTCATCTGTTGATTATTTGTCTGAATAATCAAGTGACGTAATGCATGCCAAGGCTTTCTTCATAACATAGACCAACTAGCTGATAATGAAATTTTGTTGCCAACTATTTTTGTTATCGAAGTTGTCAATTACTTGCTGCAGTCCTGGACAACACCTAGTTCTGGATAAACACAAAGTGGCTGGTTCCTTTACAGTAGGCATATGCTGATCATTAATTATATAGCATAATGTTTGGAGTCTATGTGGTATATTTTAAATTCCATCCATCAGGCAGATGTTAACAGGAGTCTGAAGTTGTGTCTGCTTTCGTCTACAGCAGAGACGTGCACGCCGCAGAGGAAAGGTTTACGCTCCAGCGCCCTGCGGCCCAAACGCCCTGAGCCTGGCAAGCAGGATGGCCCAATCATCACCGAAACCTGGGTGCCTGAAGAAGATCTCCACTTGTGGGAAATCCGAGCTTTTGCAGAGCGGTACAAGTTACATACACACAAACACACGATTGACAGTCTATTGCTTAATATTACCACATTTTGGGCATTTATATTATCACTTTCCATTCTCAACATATATTTGTTTTTTATCGATTATTTTTTTCCTCCCTGCACAGCTGTTCCTGCTAAAAGAATGTGGACACTGTTTTTTTGCTTTTGTCTGTGTATTGATTTTAAAATTGCATGCTGTGGCTTTGTGCCTTCAGTTTAACGCATTGCTCCTTAAAGACTCCTGATACTTTTGAAGTCACTGTAGATCACACTGTTTCCTTGGATAACGTACCGTTTTGTTTCTACGTCCGATTCAGAGCGGAAAGAGAAAAAGCCCAGGCAGCAGAGCAGGCCAGGGTTAGCGCTCGGAGGAAAGCGTTGGAGCTTCAGCAACAGGTGGGAAGACGGTGAAAGGTTTATCATGAACAACTCATCACTACTTCACAAGTCCAGACCGGTTTCAGTTCATATTAGGATTCCATGCTCTCAAGCGTGACAATACTTGAATATTTTGTGAAAATACAAATGAGCAAACGTTCAGTTAACATGCACCCAAACCCCGCTAACATTTATGGCATTTGGCAGATGCCTTTACCCAGAAAGTCTCTGTCAATAAATACATTCTCATACTGGTTCAGTAGGTCAGGGACTAAGAGTGCTATCAGTCTAAGAACTCTGTTGGGGAGGTAGTATAGTATGAAAACACAAGACAACAATAATTTTTTTTTTTTTTTTAAATAACAAAATGCTAATTTAAGTATTTCATGAAGAGGTAGGTCTGTAGTCGCCATTAGAATACAGCCAGTGACTCAGCTGTTCGGACATCTAGAGGAAGTTCATCCCACCACCTTGGTGCCAGAACAGAGAAGAGCCTTGATGCATACCTTCCTTGTACCCTGAGAGATGGTGGGTACCCTAGTCGAGCAGCGCTAGAGGATTGAGGGTGGAAACGTAGTGTAGTGTAGGGTGTGCTAAATGCTTTAAGCTAGATGGGTGCTGGTCCATATTTGGCTTTGCAGGCAAGCATTAGTGATTTAAATCTGATGCAGGCAGCTACAGGAAGCCAGAGGAGAGAGTGTAGCAATGAGATGGTGCGGAAGAACTTTGGAAGGTTGAAAACAAGTCATGCAGCTGCATTCTGGATCAGTTGCAGAGGTCAGATGGCATGCAGAGGCAGACCTGCCAGCAGAGAGTTGCAGTAGCTCACTCTCGAAATGACATGGGACTGAACTAACACCTGAGTGGCCTCTGTGGATAGAAATGAATGAATCCTTCTAATGTTGTAAAGGAGAAATCAGCATGAACGTGTCAGTTTAGCAGTGAGAGGAGAAGATAAGTTGATTGTCCAGATCTGAGCATTTTCCAAGGAGATCACAAGATGTTTACGTGGAGATGCATCTCCTGGGATGAAAAGCAGTTCACTTTTGCTGGGATTAAGTTTCAGCTGATGAGCTGCCATTCTTGATGAGATTCAGTGTTATCCATGAGAGTTAAATCCTATGTGAATAGGAAACCATTTGAGATTTGAAGAATCAAGATTAAGATCAGGCTAAATGGTAATAAAACAACATTACTCTTTGTAAATAAGTAAAAACTAATCGTAAATGTTAAATTGCATCTTAAATCCCCCAGGCGAAGGATTCTTGAAGAGAGTAAGAAACTTTGCTAGACAGTCACTACTAGTGTTTTCCTGAAGGTTTCTGGGGATGATGGGTAGTTTGCAGTGGTAAAGCCTTATTACTCATAGCTGCCTGGTCCGACATTAGTTTGAACCATTACCCTCTCTCATTCTAGAAACGTCAGGAACAAAAGCAGCAAGCCGCTGCAGCCTCCACTCCTTCGGCCAGCCCTGCCACCCCCAGCACTCCCAAAACGACAGCAGCGTCCCTCACCAGCCAGGTCACACCTGGAACCAAAGTGGTACTGGCCACCAAGATGGGCACGCCGGTCACATTCCAGCAAAATAAAAACTTCCAGCAAACATTTGCTACCTGGGTCCAAGGCCAAGGTAAGGAGCATCATCTTCCTTCTTATAACATAACTGCCAGGTCTTACTCATTGCTCTTATAAACCTCCCTATTTCAGCATAGTGTGCATAAAGTGGAGATGCATCATTCACCGTATTGTGACTTTTCTGTGACATTTAAATGTCAGAATGTGGTCATTTCCATTTTCATTTTAGATCCCTGTTTATTTCCATAACCCCTTGATTTTGCGTTCCTAAACCATTGTGGCTAGATACTCCAAAGCACAGCCATGCCTGCTTAACCCTCCAGCCATATGCAGCAGTTTGTTGTCATTGAATGAGTGGAACGTTTTACGACATGGCTTGCATGAGATGATGCACCGCATGCTAATGCTGGCTGACCGTTGACTGACTGTTGCCTTTTCTTGTCCTATGTTGTGATGACTGTAGAGCATGTGTGGCGTCAGTGGCATCTTGTTCTGTTGCTCATGGAACTGCAGGGCCTTATTCAATCATTCCATTATGCAGAGCAGTCAGAAACACTTCCCCATCATAAATTGTAATTTACAGTAGTAAATTTTACACTAGTTTGTACAAACATTGTGGGTGGTTGATCGAATAGGGGCCTCTTTCTTCTACTCCCCCTTACTCCATCCGATCTCCTCAGTACTTCTTTTAAAGTTCTCCCCTCCTCACTGATTTCTCACCACTATTTTTTAAGTAAATTATATTTCTTAATATGACAGTGTCCAGCAGCACTGTTACCACCGTTTCCACGACGACGGGGCAGACCTTCCAGATCTCAGGCAGTCCCGTGTCTGTAACTGGCAAAGTCATCCCACTTCCCGCCAACAGCAAGATCGTCACACTCAGTGTGCCCAACATGCAAGGAGGTACTGCTGCTGCCTGTTACTGGCACCTACTGACAATTACTGATGGCTAGTACTCAAGAGTACTGATGCTCTAACTGAGAACTACTCATTTTTATTTACAGCTACTCACCGTTATTAATTTTTAGGACTACAGACCATTATTCATGAATTCTTGCTGTTATTTAGGGCTCCTGACCTTTACACGAGACCGTGGAGTGTTCTTGAAAGCTACTGACTGTTACACAAGGTTATGGACTGTTATTGAATGTTACTGACTTTCACAAGGCTACAGATTGTAATTGAAAGTTACTTACTGCTAAACAAGAATATGGACTATTTTTCAGGGCTACTGACTATACATAAGACTATGAATGCTTATTGAAATTTACTGTCTATAACAAAAGACTACAGATCTTTATTGAAAGCTACTGACTGTTACACAAGACTATGGACTGCTGTTCAGCACTACTGACTGGTACATAACGATATGGACTGTTCCAGAGTTACTGACTGTTACACAAGGCTATGGGCTGTTACTGAAAGTTACTGATGGGTACACAAGGTTATGAACTGTTCCAGAGTTACTGATTGTCACACAAGGCTATGGGCTGCTATTGAAAGCTACTGACTGTTACACAGTGCAGTGGGCTGTTTTTGAAATCTGCTGACATAAAGAAGAATATGGACTGTAAATAAGTACTACTGACTGTTATACAAGGCTATGAACTGTTATTGAAAGTTACTGACTGTTATTGCAACTTACTGACTGTTAAACAAGAATATATACTGCCAGTGAAAGCTACTGACAGTTACACAAGGCTGTGGACAGTTACTGAGTGCTCCTGTCTGGTATGCAAGGATATGAACGGTCATTGAACGCTCCTGACTGTTACACAGGGCTATGGACTGTTCCAGAGTTACTGACTGTTACACAAGGCTATGGGCTGTTATTGAAAGCTACTGACTTCAACAAGAATATGGGCTGTAAATGAATTCTACTGTCTGTTACACAAGGCTATGAGCTGTTATTGAAAGCTACTGGCCATTAAACAAGAATATATACTGCAAATGAAAGCTACTGATGTATACACAAGGCTGTGGACTGCTACACAAGGCTGTGGACAGTTACTGACTGCTCCTGACTGGTATGCATGGTTATGAACTGTCATTGAAAGCTCCTGACTGTTACACAGGGCTATGGACTGTTCCAGAGTTACTGACGCCAGCTGCCTCTTCTGATGTCTCCTGATTATTACTCAGATTTATTGACGTTATTACACAGACACAGGTCTTTACTGATGATTAATTACTGATGATTGGCTCCATACAGCTACTGACCATTAGTAATGGCTACTGACTGTCACTCATTGTTAACCCTTTCGAGTTTCATTCCTCTTTACTTGTGCCTGCTGAACTGTTGCTCGTGCCTATCATTGACAGACTGATACTTTCAGTGTCCAATTGTTACTCAGGGCTACTGACTGATACTGACACAAAGTCACCCTTACATTGTGTCTGACCGTTACTCACGGCTGCTACTCATTATTAATACGTATTGCGTGTTATTGATGAATACGGGCAGTTGCATATTACTTACTGATCATGGCTATCAACTAGTATCCGTGGCTACTTACCGTATCTCAGAGTTACTGACCATCACTCTATGGCTCGTCATTTACAGCTGATACCCAAAATGCATAGATATACAGTATGTTTCTGGTTCGTCATGGTGCAGGCAACTCAGACACGTACACACGTACAGACCTGTTTACCAAACCCAGACTTGTAGAGATTCTTAGCACTGGATTGTACAGCCTTGTGGATGTGAACTGACAACCACAATTAGTTTCTCCCACCATGAATGACTGAAGCCCAGGCTGTCTGTTGCCTGATGCATGTATGTTTTGCCCATCAGTGTAAGTGAGATCAAGAGTAAGAATGAAGAAAAAAAAAAAAGAATGAGAGCAGGAGAAATAGGAAGAAAAAAAGTGCGAATGGAAGAAAAAGAAATGAGAGAGAACAAGAGAAAGAAAGAAAGGTTGAAAATGAGAACAAGAGGACAAAAACCAAAGAAAGAAATGTGAAAAAGAAAGGGAGAGAGAGAAAATGGATGAAAATGTGAGAGAGAGAGAGAAAGTAAGAGAAAGGGTGAAAAAAGAACATGAGAGAGAAAGTACAAGAGGGTGAAAGAAATTGAGAAAAAGAAAGAAAGGGAAAAAGACTGAAAGAGCAAGAGAAACTGGACAAAAGTAAGAGAGAATGCGAGAAAGAAAGAGAAAGAAAGAAGCTTGAGAAAGAGTGAGAGCAAGACAGAAAGGAAGAAAGGAAACGAGAATGAAAGAAATAAAGAGGGAAAAGAATGAGAGGGCAAGAGGAGAAGGAAGGAAGGAAGGAAGGAAGAAAGAAAGCCGAAGAAAGACGGAGAGAAAGAAAAGATAAAAGAATGCAAGACCAGGAGAAAAGCAAAAGGAAAGGAAGGGAAGAAAGAAAGAAAAAGTATTTAGGAAAAACAGAAAGAAAAAGAATGGATTTAGGAAAAAGGACAAAAGAAAACATTAAGGAAAAAAAGGATTGTCTGTTACTACTATCAGTATTTCAAACCTTTGAATATTATTTTATTTTTTCGGTGACCAGAATTTCGTGTAAACATGGCGTCACAACCACTTCTAGTGCACTGTGGCAAAAAAAAGGCTAAATACAAAGGTGTTGTAGAGAGATTTATTTATGATAATACATATCCGTATACCGCAGCACTGTTCTCAATTCTGATTGGTCAGAAGGTGTTGATTAATTTTCTATAACAGCAGCTCTGACAGTAGTGCCAGCTGCGGTACTAGTCACAGGTTTCTTTTAATGTGCTCTT
>CM040976.1:28094691-28125514 GCA_022985145.1 Pangasius djambal | reverse complement strand
TTTTTTTTTTTCTTTTTTTTTTTAAATTTATTTAAAACAACACTAATGCTTCTAAACTGTATACACACTCATGACTGTGAAGACGTGTCAGTGTATGGAGGCTGCTAGGCACTGAACTCCACTGCTGTGTGTAAATGCCTCCCAGCTACACCACCACCCATGACGAAGGCCATTAGTCACTGCACTTAGCATCCGAGCAAAGCAGCGACTTGTTTACGTCCTCTCAGTAGTAAGAAACTGACCAAACTCATCCTAATAAGAATGTTTTCGTGACCTGTTCAGCCGTGAGCGTATCGTCTCGGAGAGAGCGACGCCGCTGCTGCTTGGTTACATTATGTGGGACGGTAAATATTGACGGCTGTTTGGGGTTGCCGGTTTTTTTTCCTTCTTCTTCCCTGTGTAGGATTTTTCCAGGCCATTACAGCACCTGGTTATGTGCTTACTGACACCTCACACTATGGAGCAGAGGATGTTTATATAGCCTTTTGCACTACAACAAATGCCCCATCCTGCACTAGGCGTTGTGTGTATAACACCTATACCCCGGCGATGTTTACCTATCCCCAACTGCATGACATACGGAGCGTAGTGTGAAGAAACCCAGATCTGAAGCCAAGTCTAGTTCATTCAGTTAAATTTGATTTGTATAGCGCGTTTAACAATAGACGTTGCGACAAAGCAGCTTTACGGATGTCCTGGAGATGGTTTTTGTTTAGATCCCCGACGAACAATTCAATTGTATATCACAATTTATAGAAATACAATCACCGTATTATAAATTATAAATTATAAATCCCTGTACTTTTTAACTGTTTTGATTGGCCAGCATTTTAACCAGAATGTTCTGACCTGTAAGATTTACAAACATTCATAAACTGAATTGTAGGTTTGCCTTCTTCGGGAAGGATTCATGCAGTGATGGAAAACAACTGAGCAGAACCTCTGCCTCCACACGGAGCCTCCTCCTGAAGGGAGAGCAGGTTTAGTGACAGTGTCACAATAAGCAAGTGCTGAAAATCCATTTTCATATTGTGATGATGATGTAAATAACAAACTGCTAATTGGTTATTGCTGTAATGTGCTCTTTCTTTTACCCTTTTTTGTTTCTCTTTTATATATATAAAATGTGAACTTTGGGGGGAAAAAAAAAATTAGAAATGCTTTTGTTTTTTGAAAAGACAGAAGGGAGAAAGAAAGGAAGAAATGTGAAAGAAATGAAAATGAGAGAGGAAGAATGAGAGAAAGTGAGTGAGAGCGAAAAAAAGGAAAGAGAGCAAGAGAAATAGGAAGATAATGTGAGAAAGAAAGAAAGAAAGAAAGAAAGGCTGAAATTGAGAGAGCAAGAGAAAAAGAAGAAAGAAAGTGAGAATGGAGGAAAGAAAGAAATGCGATAAAGAAAAGGGGAGAGAGAGAAAATGGAAGAAAATGTGAGAGAAAAAGTGAGAGAATGTAGGCGAAAAGAGTGAAAGAAAGAAAGAGAAAGAAAGAAAGAAAGAAAAGAAAAAAGAAAGCAAGACCAGGAGAAAAGCAAGCAAGAAAGGAAGGAAAAAACAAAAAGAAAAAGAACGAAAAGGAAATTAGGCAAAAAGGAAAGAAAAAAATAATGGATTTGGGAAACAGGGAGAAAAGAAAACATCTAGAAAAAAATAAAGGATTTGGGAAATATAAAAAGGAAAGAAGGGATTTAGGATAAAAGGATTGAGGGGAGGAATGTCACAGGTTTTAGACAATGATAAACAACACAACCATAAATAAAAGCTGTTTTTTTTTTAGTTTAGTTTTTTCACATATTACACTGATACTGAATATCACATGAATATCAGTGTGGTGTTTAACTAATTTTACACACACACACACACACACACACACACACACACGTGTAGTCCATGATAACGCAGTGTGTGTGTTAAACCTCAGCATGATCACCATGCCTGATGATAATGTTAACATGTTAAAGTTAACTTTCGCAAACACAAATTGTGATTTCTTCTTCTTTAAATTGCAAAAGATTAAAAACCAAGTCGTGTATTATAGCTTCATACAGGGATTCATAAACTGTGAGGTTTTTTTTTTTCCCTTTGTGGTAATTATTAGTGTCTCAAATTACTAACTTTTTCTCTATTTATGGAAAAAATGAAGAAAAAAAGCTAATAATTAACTCACACACACTACATCACACAACATGACTATCCACTATTAAAGACCTCTCTCTGTTTTAAGAGTGGAATTTCTTAATTGCTCGATAAATTCGGCTCCTGCTTGGCGTGTTTTCTTAGCGTGAGTGTGTGCGTGTGCGTGTGTGTGTGAGGCTGTGTTAGTGTGCATGACGCAGAGAGAGAGAGCCCAAGCTTGTAACACACAGAGGTGTGTTTTTCCAGTCCGGTCGTTTCAGGTAGTGCTGTTTGTTCTGGAGACAGCGGAGGAAGTCAGCATGAAAACGAGTTTCCCCCGGGCCGAGGAGTCTGGTGCAGGTAGCCCAGGCCGCATAGAGAGTTTCCTTCTGCTCTTTCCGTGTCAGAGAAGCGTGTCTCTTACCTCCTCTTCCAAGCCACCATCCATCCTCAGGGCAGCTGATTGATGTCAGGATGGAGGTGAACCCCACCCCACAGCCACCTTCAGCTCTCTGAAATGGGGCATTTTCAAGGTTCTCAGTTGATGACTTGTGGCTGCGCTTAAACCACCGAAGAAGAGGCGATGAAAGGATACAGCTGGAGTTTTTTTTTATTTTTTTAATTTACTTTTGTTTGTTTTGTCAAGAAAACATAAGACATGAGGTGAAACATTCCTGTTGTGTGTTCAGGAAAACAAGATGGATTGAAGGCATTAATGCATCATTCATAAATTTCTCTGTTGTTCCCCCGCCCCTCCTCAGATCTCATTGCCCTTTGAAGGCGCCTGTTTACCTGCTCTGGCGCTGTTTATCGTGGCAACCATCAAAGCGCGTTAAAAGAGAGCCGTCAAACAAGTAATCCATTGAGTCATGGTGTAGGTTCAGACCTTTCAGAGCTCTGTCGAGTGAATTGGCCAGTTAAAGCACTGCTTTGGGGTACAGAGGTGGCCGAGATTCAGGTTCGAGTCCCAGGAGCCCGTTAGGAATGCGCACGACTGGGTCAGGGCATGTTTTGCCCATTGCCGACGATGTTGAGCGCTAACAGTGTGGGTACAGATAACCTATTCTCAGCTGGCAGTGTGTCACCGTGAGATTCCTGTAATGCAGCTTCTTTTGTATGTGGGTGGTCCTGGGATTGGGATAAACCATGATACACTGGAGCTTGTTGATGGAATTTTTATGGGTGTGTATCTCAAGAATCAAAGGTCTTCAAAAGTTAAATAAAATTAGAGAGTTTGAACATTCTTCTTTGGACCTAAACTGCTTTATCCTGCGTTTAATCTAGCAAGCGACAAGCAACCATTCATGTGCTATGTGAGCGCGCAACACGGAGCTGTAGTTCTGGCGACAGCAGCAAGCAAGATGGAGACAGTGCCATTTTAATTAAGTGACCTTATTTGACATTTTCTTAAATCTGTGCAAATTATGTTGCGGTCAAGCAACAATTGGCTCCAGTGAATTCCTACAGCATGGGTTGTCCGTTCTCCCCGAAACCTTCACCCCTTAAGTTCCTGCTCATGTGTAGCTCCCATTTAACCACGTTTGGCACTTAGAAATGGAAGAAAAGCCACTGTCTTGTATTTTCCAAGGTTTACATTCAGTGCAAAACAATCAAGGTTGTGTATGAAGTTTACAAAAGAATGTTTTAGCTACCACTGTCACGTATTGGAACTCTTAAAAGTATGACAGGACACTCCCACAAACCAAAACAGTGGTTGCCATGCACGCTTATAGAAAAAACCTCTCTGGGTGGAAGGGGTGGCGTACTCTCTCCCGCTTGTCAATCACAGTGAGTCTAGCCAATTGTGGGTGTCTGTGAGCCCATGTATGCGGAAGAGGGCGGATAGCGCGTTCCTCTGAGTGTGTTGCTCTGCCCTGTGATCATACAGCCACAATCATACATTCACTTTGTATGAATGTTACACACTAAATTACAAAATGCTAACACCTTTAAGAATACAAAATGCCGGCTTTGTGACAGAATTGAATGTAATTACCCATTGCATTGCATTTATTTTTGTCAGTTTGTTGCAGTAGTAACACACTGAAATGCAGTCACTGTCCAATCACAGTTGTAGTAGGAGAAGGGCCTGAAAGTGTAACATTCCAGGAGGTGTTTCCATCCATATTAGAACATTTAAAAACAGCTGTTAATTTATATTGAAAATTCACATTCTCGTATTTTCCAGATTTAACTGATAGTTCTGGAAACTGTTACAAGCTGAATCAGGTGTTATAAAACAGGGGAATGTACATTATAGCCTGTCTGCTGGGTTAGGGCTGAGAAACACCTTTAATAGTGTCTCGATGTCTGTTTTTCAGGTGTACAGCAGAAGGTCGTGGGCATCATTCCATCTGGTACGACAGGCAACCAGCAAACCATCACCACACTGCAGCCCAACACAACTACAGTCAACATCGCAGCCAAGGCACAGGGGACAGCTACACAACAGGTGCACACGCAATGGCGTAAAAATAATCTCACATAACACCTAAGACAGCAGCTTGCTAAGGTTGCAAGCCAGCTCACTAACATTAGCTCGATGACTTCTTGTTTTCCTGTTATTCAATTACCTACAATTACCTACAAAAACACAACCTTAAAGTTGTAATTTTTTTTTTTTTAATTTAAGGTGATCGCGACTGGAGGACAGTTAAGGACGGGGATGACGGTTTTACGAACGCCTACACAGCAAGGAGCTGCTCTGGGGAAAACCATCCTCAGAACCCCGATAGTGGTGCAACAAGGTGTCTATAGCACTGATCTGACATCAGTTAAAATTGTTAGATCTGTCTGTCTGTCTGTCCTTCAATCTCACTGTGTGTTTGTGTTCCTCTCCCTCCTAGGTCAGGGTGGTAAGGTGGTGACACAGATCATCCAGGGACAGCCTGGCAGCCCTGCGAGTGGCACACAGATCCGCGGCGCAACCACGCAAACTGCGGCCAGCCCCAGAGCACCCCAGGGTCCGGTCAAACTAACCCTCGCTCAGCTCACCCAGCTCACCCAGCTCAGTCAGGGGACACAGGTGAGACACACACCCACTGCAAACTATAAATCAGAGGTGTCAAATTGTACAGCCAGACTGCTCTCATACTTATTATAATAAACTAATAAAACTCATTAATGTACACTAAAGTAAATTTAAGTATGGTGACGCATACTCGGAATTTGTGCTCTGCGTTTAACCCATCCAAGTGCACACACACACACCGTGAACACACACCCGGAGCATTGAGCAGCCTTTTTTGCTGTGGTGCCCGGGGAGCAGTTGGGGGATCGGTGCCTTGCTCAAGGGTCTCACCTCGGTCGTGGTATTAAGGGTGGAAGAGAGCGCTGGTCATTCACTCCCCCCACCTACAATCCCTGCCGGACCTGAGACTCGAACCCACGACTATTAGGCCACAACTGCCCCATAATAATAAAAATAAACAAAAATCAAAACAGAGTGCTCTCAACGTTATTACAATACACTAATAAAAAAGGATTAATGTAAACTAAATTAAAACAGAATAATTAAATAATTAATTAAATAATTAGTTTAATTGAATCATTTGGTTTTATTATTAATTAAATTAAAACAAATCAACTAAATGGAAATATTCACTCAAAATATGAAATTCTTTGTTTGGCAGCATCCACATGACTTCAGATTTTAGTTAAAGAGCATGGCCGCTGACTGGAAGAGTGTGTGTCTGCATATTCCAATGGAGCTACACACGCTGTGCATCAAATTAGGGGGAAAAAATCTCGTCATAAAACCACTACAGACTAACATACGCTAATACAAAAGTGAAATGTAAATGAAGAGCGATGTTGCATAAAAAAACTAAACTATAACATGTAAGTGGTGCAACAGGCATCAGATTTCAGAATCAGTATTATATACGTTTGTTTTTGTCTGGTTGAAATCCATCTTATGAAAGCTAGTGTTTTTTTGCACAGGGATAAATGACAGTCTTTCGTCCTTTAAAGAGCAGCTGAGAAGTTACAGAAGCGAATGTTGTCTGAAAACAGAAGCCGACATGACACATGTCCTGGGTCAGATAGGGAAAAAGTGACTCAAATTAAACACCGAACACGCATTTGAAACATTCCCCAACAGGTGTTTCCCACCACACCGCCTGGGTGTGGACGATTCGCGGTGGACGCAGACTGCCCTCAGCATGTCATCTAATAACAATATGTTTTATTTGTGGCCAACCTGTGCCTTTCGCTAAAACTTTTCCATAGCCCGTGTGTGATGGAAGCTTAAATGGCTATAATCTAGTGCTGGTCTAATTTTCCCTCGGTTTGTTTTTTTGTCTCAGAAGCAGCAGGGAGCAGCAGTGGAAAGCCAGCCGGTTAGTACTATTTCTTACAGTGATTGTGTGTGCCCTGCTTGTGGTTGTTGTGTGTGTGTGTGTGTGTGTGTGTGTGTGTGTGTGTGTGTGTGTGTGTTTGATACTGTTAACACTCAGTGGATTATGGAAATCTCTGTGACATCTCTGTGTCTTTCTGTCTGCAGGGGTTAACTGTGATGGTGCAGGGTCAGGGTCAGACAGCAGGTCAGCTGCAGGTCATCCCTCCCGGCGTGACCGTGATCCCGGCAGCTGGCCAGCAGCTCATGCAGGCCGTCTTACCTAACGGCCAGGTGCAGCGTTTCCTGTTCACGCCCACTCCTGCTTCACCTTCCACACCAGGTACCAGGGGCTTTGATTTATACCTAAGCTTTCCCATATGCAAAATTTAATCCATTTGAATTGAACTCAGCTGTGAGCACAGCTATAATGGACCAAAACACTTAGTCTTGGACTTGGATTTAGGTGGATTTAGACTGCGTTTTTTTTTTTTTTTTTTTTTTGCGCAGTAGTGAAAATGTGTTTATTGCAGCACGTAATAACTATCTTCCTCAAGTACTTTTCTTATGATGCCCAGTGATTTGTGTACTTGAATTTGTGTAGTGTGAAACTGAACAGGACAAATTAGAGTATTCATTTCTTTCTAATTCAGACTACGCAAACTGACTAACAGGTGAGAAAGAGCCTGCAGACTCTTCCAGTTTTTTTTTTTTAGACATCGTGAAAATGTCTGAGAGATTAGGAGAATTGGATTTGACTCAAATCCAGGGGACTGTTCGCAGTACAGGCGCAACTTTTTGTTCAGATCTGCTCTGTCTGTCTTCACGGTTCACCTTTGTGTCTGTAGCGACCCTGTTTGCGTTGCATGTAAACAGACCTCTGCCAAACAACTCACATGCGTCAATTATACATCCTTAACATATCATAATGTCTTTTTTCTCAAAGTATATTTTTTATAAGAAGTATATTAAGTATAAATTTAAATATATTTTTATTAGAGGTTGCTGTTTGATAGTAAATTGTGAAATGAACATCTGTACGTTTAAGCTCATGCTCTCTTTCTTCTGTTTTTCTCTTTTTCTCTTTTTTGTTCCAGGTCAAACTCAGCCGGCTCTCAAGACATGCACTCCCTCCCCTGCTCAGCCGGTGCAGGCCGGAGCTTTCGCCCCCCGCACACCACCAATGACCCACAAGGCCCAAATGCCAATCCAGTCTCCTGCCCCTCTACAGGCCAAAGCTACAGTGAACCAGATGGCTGTAAAACAGCAGCAGGTGAGGCCCCAGGTGCAGCTCCACCAGGGGGCCCAGGTCATTGCAGTGCCAGGGTTACAGTTCCAGCCGGAGCAGACAGTTAAACTCCACTTGCCCGTACAGATCCAGCAGCAGGCTGGTGCAGCATGTCAAGCAGGCGTAAAGTCCCAACAGGTCCAGAATGTGGTGACGTTACAGACGGCCAGCGTCCAGGAGCAGCTCCAGAGGATCCAGCAGCTCCGTGAGCAGCAGCAGCAGAAAAAACGGCAGCAGCAGGAGGCAAAGAGGGAGCAGCAGCAGCAGGCCATCAGCCAGAGCGACCTTATCCAAAAACAGGTGAACTGCACCGCAGGGCTCGGTCAAACAAATATACAGCACATGTGAGAAAAAGGCCTCATGGCCAAGCTGCGCCACAGAGCCTATTGAGTTACACATGCACCAGAGCAAGTTCATACGACTCAGGTCAAAGAGGACCCCAAGGAAAGCACATATCCTGCTGAAGTGGCAGAGCAGGTTCACCCAGATGCACATTTTAGGTGAGGGATATCCCAACAGTCGAGATGCGTCACAGAGACCACTGAGTGCTTCTCGTCCAAACAGTGGCAGTGACTCACATGAGCGAGGTCACGCGTCTGTGTTTATTTTCTGCCCTGACTGCTTTAAGACTGGCTCTATATGTGTAGGTAGAGATTTCTGCACGTATATGTAATTTTCCACATATGTGTACATAAAGATGATTTACTGTATGTATATAGAGAGTTGGGTTTCAGCGGGGTGGGTGTGTATATATGTATATAAATATCTGATCGCGTCTGCGTGTTTTGTTTTACTTTGTTTTACCTTGCACTGTATGTGTGTGTGAGAGCACGAGGGTTCACTGTGTGTGCGTTCTGCAGGTGGTGATGAAGCAGAACGCAGCGATTGAGCAGCTGAAACAGAAGAAGGCCATGACCCCTGCAGAACGAGAAGAGAACCAGAGGTGAGCTTGGCACCACGCTACAGAAACCCTCACTTATCCTCAGCTTACGCTGGCACTGCTGCGCAGAAACAGGTCCCTTTCTAACCCTCGGACTTTTGTATGATGTATTCTTTATTTGCAGGTTACAGTTTTAGTCTCTGCATACAGATTATTTGTTTGCCAGTATAAATCATCATCAGGCTTACTGTCTGAGTAGCTACTGTGACCTGTAGTTTCTTATACATTCATATATTTACTTTGCAGGTAATTTTTTCCCCAACACAGCTGAGTCACTGAACATCCTCAAATAAATAGTCTAATCTACCAAATCTACATAGGAAGCTAGGGTTTCTAGAAAAAATAAACCAGCTAATTTACTTAATGATTCTTGAAGTGATGCTGGAAAGTAAGTACACACATTTAAATCAGTGAGTCACTTTTAACTGGAAGAAGAAAAAAAAAACTACTGGATACATATGGTGTCAGTGGACTTAAAATAAACAGATTTCTAAATAATGCAGATGTGTGGCACATTTTGTTTTATCTGCATTATTTAGAAATCTGTTTATTTTAAATCCATTGACACCTGTTCAGTTTTCAGCATGGAGAGTGATTACCAGTTTGGCCTCCAGTCACATTCACGTCACTGTGGCTCAAAAGATGTCAACGGCCATCTAGCTCCCTAATATGTTTATCTGTGGAGCAAATGGTCTGGGAAAATACGTTGACCTCTCCCTGTCCCTTCATACCATTTGGCACTTGCGTGTCTACAACTTTGTATCATCCTTCTCCATTTTACCCCATTTCTGACCCACTATGCCCACATCGTGTCAGACGTCTCACCCCCACCACCGCTGAATGAAGCACGACTGCATGGTGATGTAGAGGACGTGATTTAACCCCTGACCACAGCAGGGAGCCACACACGCCCAAACTACACCTAGGACTAGTCTTGTCTATGGTCTGTCTGTAGCCTGCCCTCTGTTTGTTGGTGCCTATCTTTGGTATGCTTTTACTGAAGCATTTTGCAACTTCTAGAGTATAGATACAAGTATATTTTGGAGGTGGTACCATATGATTATATTTGATTAAAGTATATGGTAATGCTCACTAGGTGAGATGCCAGTCCATCCACACATTCACACTTAGGGATAATTTACCATAGTCAGTTCACCTACCTGACCACCTACCAGACTAAGAGAAAATGATTATTAATGTGTAGGCTAATATATTTCCATAACAGTATTGTTTAGCATCAAAAAAACAAAAACAAAGCTCAAACAGAGGTCAATTTACCTAAAAATTAACAGCTGTTGCTTAAAGGCTAGCTCGGGTAGTTTGCATGTTATGGCAGGGCTAATTTAAACTCTTTCACAAGTATGAGTCTTTTAATGATAAAACCAGAGAAGCTCCACTACACCGTCAGTCACTGTCAACACTGGTAAAGGAGCGAAGCAGACAGTGCTCCTTTGTATTTGCTCCTCTCCTCGAGATGGCCATGTTATGTCATTTATTTGTGTTCAGCCTGGTAATATTCCTAATAGTCAACATGTTTCACAGTAGTAGCACTAGAACCTGCTGTCTTTTCTTGGAATGTATAATAAACTACGTCATTATAACAGGGGCAAAGTTGTGTGCTACAGACCAGACGATTGTAAGCTCAAATCCAAGGTCACACAGGAAGCCACTGTAGATATAAAGGAGTAATCTGTATGTATTGAGGAGCTCGTAGAACGATGTAATCACAGGAGCCACCTGAAAACTATGCATTTTTATTTTTTTCAGATAAAGCAGTGGTCAGAACAAACTGGCAGTTACGCTAATTCACTGAAGGAGAAAGGATGTGGAATGTAAAAGATACGGTTACTTTTACAAAGAAAAAAAAAAGGCAGGTGTCCAGGGCTCCCGAGTGGCACAGCAGAAAAGCCTAACCCCTGTTTCTCAGGATATCACGAGTTCGAACTCCGACGTCACCACCATCAGTGGCCAAGAGCTGTCTGTGAACTCACGTATGTGGAAGAGGGTAGATAGCGCTTTCTTCCGAGTGTGTTAATGCTGCGCTTTGAGGCAGAATGAGCAGCAGTTGAAAAGATGTGGTTGCCTGGCTTTACATCTCTTTACAAAGGAAGAGAGGAAGAGACCCAGTTTGTAGTAGTTGGTTGTTAGTGGAGAGCTGGCTGGTGGGTGGGAATTGGCAGGTGACCGAATTGGGGAGAAAATGGAGGAGCCTGTAAGTATATAGAATGGAGATTAGAGAAGAGAAATTAATATTAATAATAGTGACAATCATAAGGAAGTAAAATAAAACTGGTTGTCTCGTCCGCCAGCATTTCTTACTGTATTTCCTCTCTACCTGCTAAGATTTCCTTTGTTTTTGAGATATTTAGGGTTTTCTGGCGATTCCTTTTGTTTTTATATATGCAAAAGAGCAGACTTCACTTAAAAATGCTGGAAGATTTTTGAAACTTGAATCTTCTTAGAAACTTGATTCTCTTTCTTTATCTCCGCCTGCATCTCTCTTGCACTTCATGCTGTGTCGTGTTGAGTCTGGGAATTACGATTGCCCTCTGACCTCCACAGCTGGTGATCCCTCCATCTCAGCCCCCTTCCTTTTCCCACATGCGGTCAGTGTTGTGAGAGCTGCGAGAGCCAATTGAAGAGTATCTGTCACAACCCCGCCCCCCCACCCACCATAACATATTCCTGACATGAAATAACAAAAACGCCCAGCTAGTGGACATACTTTTTCTCTGCCTGAGCTGAAAATTCAAGTCCATGAGTTGTAATAAAGCCTAAAATGTTAATGTGGCTAACAGTGAGTGGACGATAGTGAAGTATGCATGCCTCATGATAACTCTTTCTGCTTTCCTAACCCGCAGTGACTGTCCTTTGATCGTTTAAAGCCTGGTTTCAATCACTGCTTTCTTCCTAAGAATCTGTTTTATTGTTGGCTATGTTAGTATTGCCATATGAATTTTTTTTAAATTTATTTATTTATTTATTTATTTTGCTGCATTTGCAGCGGGATAAAGCATGCATTTGTAGTGACAACCTTTAGACTAATGGCTTTGGAAGAGTATTTGAGTGCATTGTAATTGACTAAGATCATAAACTTGAAAGGTACTAAAAGTTCAGGACAAACATAAGTCAACTAAATTACATGCTTACACATTTTGTTTGCATCACACTGCCTTTTATAATCATTCCAAACATGAATTTAATCAGAGATGAGATTAAATTTCTCTCAGACCCTTTAGCACAAAGAAATCGAGAGGCTTTTTTTAATTGTCTTATTTTCTACTCCATCTGTTTTGGAGACTCAAGCTGTTAAGATCTAATCAATTGTCCGTGCCATCATCGGACACCAAACATGTCTTTGCATATTCCGTAGGTTACTTCTACCGTTTAATGCTTAAAACTCAGTAATCCCAGGCTCAGATGATACACTTCAACTAAGATGTTCAAAAAAGAAAATAATAAGTTGCTGAGTAAATGGGTAAATGTTTCTGGTTTTATATTGTGTTCATTTAGTAGAAATAGGTTTGAGTCACGTCACTATTTTTAATTCTAATTTTATTGGTTGTAAGACTAATATTGGTAATATTATGGGTAATATTCGTAAATATAAAATGTAAATATTTATCAACCTGACCTTTATCTCTTTAAATTCCTGAGTTAATTTCCTCAGATACAGAGGAAAGGGTTTCAAATACACTTGAGATAAGAAGAAAATTAAAAATTTTAACGCCAAACCACTTCATTAGTTTGAAACGGTGATGTATAAAGCAGAAGCAGACCATTAATTAACTTAAGCCACATATTCTGTATCCACATATGCTCTAGCAAGAATTAAGTCTGGATTTAAACTTGTGTGTCCAGGATGATCGTGTGTAACCAGGTGATGAAGTTCATCCTGGACAAGATCGACAAGGACGAGCGGCAGGCAGCGAGGAAGCGGAAACGAGAGGAGACGGTGGAGCAAAAACGCAGCAAGCAGATGGCCGTGAAGCTCTCAGCCCTGCTCTTTAAACACAAAGAACAGCTTAAAGCGGAGATCCTGAAGAAGAGAGCGCTGCTGGACAGACAGCTGCAACTGGAGGTGCAGGTAAGCATGGGATGATGAGTTTGCCATAGCAAGACCTCTCACTGCCCACGTGTGTAAAGTCTAAACAGACGTCTCTGTATGTGTTTTTTTTTTTGGTTCTGCAGGAGGAGTTGAGGCAAGATTTGGAAAAGATCTGTCGGGAAAGACAACAAGCTCAAGCCGCCACTGCTGCTGCTGCCACTGTCCAGGTCACAAGCACAACATCCCCATCAACTTACAAACGCAAATATGAGGACGAGAACACAGCCAAATCGAAGAAAAAGAAGATGATCACAACTACCTCAAGAGAAACCAAGAAGGACACAAAGCTGTACTGCATCTGCAAGACGCCGTACGACGAGACCAAGTAAGATGTTTCCACCTCAGCACACTAATGGTGTGGATAAAATATGTTTTTAGGGCATGACAGTACTCACAGTTAAGCAATGTAAATCCTTTAAAGGAAAGAAAAAAAAAATCTTTCCCCAGATGTAGTCAATCAGCCAAGACATGTTTGGTGCCTGAAGCTTCTTTAGTTTTGCACTGGAGCTACGATGTTAATGTAGCTAACAAGTAACACACAACTATAGAGTCCACTTTAGCATCATTTATATGCCTAAGCAATTGCAAAATCAAAATCTACCGACGATGTCGTCTCACTCTCTCTCCGTCTGCTGTTGTAGGTTTTATATAGGCTGTGATTTGTGCACAAACTGGTACCACGGTGACTGCGTGGGCATCACAGAGAAGGAGGCGAAGAAGATGGACGACTACATCTGTGCAGAGTGTAAACAAGTGCAAGAGGGAACCACAGAGGAGCTCTACTGCATCTGCAGAACTCCTTACGATGAAGCTCAGTGAGTGTGTATGATTGTGTGTGTGTGTGTGTGTGAGGAAAGCACCAAAGAGCTCTCTGTTTATGTGTTTCAGAATGAAAAATCATCCTAATTTAGTAATGTGGGGTTCGGAAGAACAGTCTCGCAGTGTTTGGTTAAGCTGTATGTGTAGTCACCCAAGGCCAAGGAACACGTGGGGTTCCATGTGGGAACAGAACAGGGAGAGAATCGAACATGAATTCTCAATTTTTGGCTCGATCTCTGGTTAAGTATCTGCACCTGTGATCAAATTCTGTTCACAAAAGCAGTCACAGAACCGAACTAGCAATACACAACAACCAGGGAAGGATAAAATGTGCTTCCTCCAAGACACGTGAAGCCAGCCAACCGCATCTTTTCAAATTGTTGTCAAAGTACAGCATAACGTGCTTAGAGAAAAGCGCTATCCGCCCTCTTCTGCATACATGAACTCACATGCGCTTGCCATTGGCTAGTGTTGTGTCATTGACAGGGGAGAGAGAGAGTATTCCATCCCTCTCACCCAGAGAGCACGACCATTTTTGCATATTCCAGCCACGGATGGCTGTGACATCATCAGGATTCAAACTCGTGATCTTCCAACTGTGGCCCTTTCTCCTTTTCTTTCAATATTAATTCCACTGTTTTTTATCTTTGAATTCAATCACGTTTTCAGACTGAGCCGGTGAATGCTGTTATTACCTTTCAGTTCTAACTTAGTCAGGAGATCATTGAAGCTGATTGGTGTTATTTGGTTTTTATTCTTAAAAAAATGACATACTTAAGGTTTAACTGCTCTGGTTGCTGTCAGGTTTTACATCGGCTGCGACCGCTGTCAGAACTGGTATCACGGTCGCTGTGTGGGCATCCTGCAGAGCGAGGCGACATACATCGACGAGTACATCTGCCCTCAGTGCCAGTCCACTGAGGACGCCATGACCGTCCTCACACCACTCACAGAGAAAGACTATGAGGGATTACGAAGGATTCTCCGCTCACTACAGGTCTGCTACGTGTCCAAGTCTCTATCTCTCCCTTTCTCTTTCTCGCTCTCAGTTTTCTCTTGCTACCTCCTTCTCTTTATCTCTCACTTCTCTTGCTGCCTTTCTTTCTTCCTGATAGTAGAAGAAAACAAATCTGGTACTGTTTTCTTCTCCTGCATGCTTTATCTGATCAACCTGAACTTTGGAAGGCTTCCCAGGAGCGGGTGTTGTCTTTCTTTTCGCTTTCTTCATCCCTTCCTTCTTCACTTTTTCCTTTTCTTTCATTCTTACTCCCATGCCCTCCTGTTGAGGAATGAAAGGGCTTTAATTTTCTTCAATGTTGAAGCAGCTGCTTCCAATACACTGACTGACCATATGTGTGCTCTTGCTATATCTGTCTCCAGGCTCACAAAATGGCGTGGCCCTTCCTGGAGCCGGTGGACCCTGAAGATGCCCCTGATTATTATGGAGTAATAAAGGAGCCTATGGGTAAGCAGCTGGCAGAAAATTCATGTATGTTAAAGGACAATTTCAGACAAAAATACAATGGATATAAAAAGTTTACACACCCCTGTTAAAATGACAGGTTTTTGTGTAAAAAATGAAACTAAGTTAAACCATGTGAGAACCTTTTTCATCTTTATTGTGAAATTGCAACATATAAAAATCAAGTGACAAACACCCAGAAATATTCTAGAGGAAAAAAAAAAGAAAAACTAAAAACTTCCAGTACACAGCTTACATAAGTGTCCAGACCCTTTTATAACTGCCAATGTGGCTGTGTTCAGAATCAACCAATCCCATTCAAACTCATGTTAAATACTAATTAGTATACACCTGCCATCAATTAAAGTGACTGATTAACACCTATAGAATTATCAAATAATCACATTCTTGGAAAAAGAAAACTGGAAAAGCCCTGGGCTGCAAAGAGCTTACAAAGCAGGTACGGGATCTCACTGTTAAAAAAATATCAAACAGGAGAGGGTTGCCAAAAATTTCCAAGGTATTGCATATACCATGGAACACTGTAGAGACAATAATCAAGAAGTAGAGAAAATATGGCACAGCAGTGACATTATTAAGAACAGGACATGGCTCTAAAATTGATGAGAAGACCAGCAGAAATCTGGTCAGGGAGGCTGCCAAGAGGCCTACAGCAACATTAACAGAAATGCAGCAATTTCTGGCAGGTCCTGGTTGCTCTCTACATGTGACAACAATCTCCCTATTATTTTTTTAACCAAGAAAAAATACAAATACATCCAATCTCTCAAAATTGTATGGAATAATGTGCTATGGTCTGATGAGACCAAAGTTGAACTTTGTGGCCATAATAACAAAAGGTATGTTTGGCACAAAAAAAAAAAAAAACAGCACATCACCAGAAGAGCACCATGCCCACAGTGGAGCATGGAGGCGGCAGCATCATGCTTTGGGGCTGCTTTTCTTCAGCTGGAACTGGGGCTTTAATCAGGGTGGAGAGAGTAATGAATAACTCCATATACCAGTCAATTTCAGCACAAAACCTTAAGTCTTCAGTTAAAAGACTTTAGATGAAGAGGAATTTCACCTCTCAGCATGACAACGACCCGAAGCAAACCTCCAGTTCAACAATGGAATGGCTTCACCAAAACAAGATCAAGGTTTTCAGAATGGCCCAGCCAGAATCCAGATCTAAATCCAATCAAAAATCTGTGGGGTGACTTCAGGAGATGCCCAGCCGATTTGACAGAGTTAGAAGGCTTTTGTAAGGAAGAATGGCAAAATATTGCTAAGTCAAGATGTGCCAAACTGATAGACTCTTACCCAAAAAGACTGAATGCTGTGGTCAAATCTAAAGGTGCTTCAGCTACAGTAAGTATTAGTTTAGGGGTGTGCACACTTATGCAACCAGGTTATTGTACATTTTTTATTTTTCATTTTTTTCCCCCCCAAAATGATTCTTATTGTTTTTCACTTTAGTTTTGTAAAAAAAAAAAAAAAAAAAAAAATGAAATCATCACAAAAACCTGCCAGGACCTAAATTATTTTCTCAGTTTGGATCATTTGTACTCAACACATTTTGAGGCAAAACTGTATCTACAAGCTTGTCTTACATAATGGCAGTAATGGCACCATTATCCTAGTAGCTCCAGTTCCAAACTAAATAAGCAAAGTTCAGACACCGAATATTTTGGTTAATAGACTACATTTGATGTAAGTACAGTAATGTGTCAATTTACTTTTTTGGCTGCTTCTGGATACAGGAAACCTTCACAGTGGGTTTAAAGCCACTGCAGTAACTCTGAAAACATTATTATTATTATTAAAGCTATAATGGACGGAAACATTGCCCTTGTTTGAGTCACAGATGAAGGCCTCCATCTTGAATGAGTTAAAATCAGGCCATCTGTGTCGATCACTGACCTGTGCTAACTCGCCTAGTGCAAACCGACCAACAAACAGATGCCTAATGACTCAGCAACACGCAGAAGACCATCATGTGTGCCGTCTTCAGAAACACAACAGAGCTCTGTGTCTTAATCCTGATGTTCTTAAAGATTCCCTGTGATGCGAGTGAGGAAGAGGACGAAAGATGGAGAAGAAATGATGAGAAACTGAGAGAGAGAGAGAGAGAGAGAGAGAGATGATGAGAGATATAAACAGAGGCAGAGAGAGAGAAGATGAAAATTACAAAGCAGAGATGTCTGCCTCTGTGAGGTGTGAACATGATCTGTTTATTTGGATGTGCCTCTCTGTAGGTTCTCTCTCTCTCTCTCTCTCTCTCTCTCTCTCTCTCTCTCTCTCTCAAAAGAGCAGCGTAAATCACGGTCACACCTTGAACGAAGTATAGAAAATATATATTATTTTATTTAATATTTTATATATATATATATATATATTAATAAGAGAAAATCTATTTGTACTTTTCCACTACTGTGGTAGAAACAGGATTTAAAAATTCCCATTTTTTTGCTCTGGCTTCTCATTTATAGCCACAAAACTCCCAGTTGACCTCTAAAAAATTTTACAAGGCCTGAATTTCATTGTTGTCTCATTTGTATGGATTGAGCTTGGTTGTCAGACAGACCAGCACACACACGTGTTTTAACAGCCTGGGAATGAAGTAAGCCCCGCCCCCCAGTATTTCTGCATCAGTACAGTGCTCACTCTTTTGTTTAAAATGAATCCTAATAACCGAATAAAATTCTCTTCAGTGCACCTCAAAGTCACAGTTTAATACTGATCACAGTATGCACTACAGAAGGCTGAATACGCGGTGACTCCGTGCGTTTTATATCCGTGCCGTGTTTCAGACCTCTCGACGATGGAGGAGCGCCTGCTGAAGCGTCACTACAGTAAGCTGACTGAGTACGTAGCAGACATGACCAAAATCTTCGATAACTGTCGATACTACAACCCCAGCGACTCGCCCTTCTATCAGTGCGCAGAGGTGCTCGAGACCTTCTTCGTCCAGAAGCTTAAAGCCTTCAAAGCAAGCAGGTAACACAAACACAGTCTCTCTTCCTAGCCTTCCTTCCCTCTAATTTTCTCTTTTGCTTACATGCACATTTTCTGTCTTGCACTCCATTTCTTCTTTCATTTCTCACCCTCTCTGCACTTAGAAAATTGGTACTCAAAGGTTCTTTGTTTAGCAAAGGGTCCTTGACTTTAAAGGTATTTTGCTTGGACTCCTGGCTAAAATGGAGCCATTAAGGGTTCTCGCAGAGGGACAAACCAGAGAACCCTTTAATGGAAACTGTTTTTCTAAGAATCTTCCTTCCTTCCTTCCTTCCTTCCTATCTTACTTTCTTTCCTCATCCTTTCCTTCCTTCTTTACTTCCTTCCTTCTTCCTTTCCTTCTTTTCTTCCTTCCCTCCATCAGTCTGTCGTCTTTCCTGGCCTTCCCTTCCTCCACTTTTTTTTTTCTTTTCCTCCCCTTCAACTTCCTTTCCTCTGATCTGCTTTTCATGTTGTTCCTGCCCCCCCCTTATCTTTTCTAACCTCCCCTTCCTCCCTCCACCACTTCCCCCGTCATCTCCTTTCCTTTCCTCTCCTCCTGTTTCTTTCTTATTCCTTGCCTTTACTTTAGTCCTCTTCCCTTTCCTTTCCTCTCCTTCCACCCCCTTTCCTCTCATCTCCTTTCCTTCCCCTTTCCATGTCTTTCCTGCCCTCCCCTTCCCTTTTCTCCCCTCCCCTTCCTCCCTTCACCACTCCCCTTTCATGTCTTCTCCTCTCCTCCACTTTCCTTTCCTCTCCAGTTCTATCCTTTCCTCTCCTCTCCTCTCCTTCCCTTTCTTCACTCTACATGTACATTCCTCAGGTTTTATTTTCTGTTTCATCTCCGTATCTTGTATCTGGGTGTTGTTTTACTCTCTCACGCAAAGTGCTTCCAGTTCTATTTTACATATTCACATATTTTAAAAGGCCCTTTTCTTTATTTTGCTGTAACACATTTTCATTATGTAGTGAGTTTTGCTGCAGAATCGGTCGCATGTAGTTGTTCAGAGGAATGCTTATTCTGCATGCTGTTGCTATCATTGTTAGCATCATCTCCACTTGTGCTCTGCATGCATTCACTTACACCATCCACTGTCTCTCTCTCTCTCTCTCTCTCTGTCTCTCTCTCTCTCATTCACAGATTATGATGGCATAGGTCTTCAGAGCTGGCTGCCCGGCTCACTGTAAACTAGCCTATCATGGAGCACCGCTGTGTTTTTCTTTAAAGCAAAGAGAAAACAGCATGAACTTTTTTGTATGGAAGCACATAACTTTTGTATGGAAGATTGGACTGTTGAGTGATTTAAAGCAGGAACTGTGTTTGTACTTCAATCAGGGGAAAAGCTACTTTTTCTAGTGTGATATGTCAATATTGAAAATAATTATTTACCTTATCAAGTTAGTTAACCAGTGCATTTCATGTGTCTGTAAAGGAAATATTGTGTCCATTTTATTTAGTTACTTCATTTAGAAACGTTGCTGAATAAGCTTTTGTTATTTTAAAATCTCACACACGAGGTTAGAAAACAAGCTCACCTCGTACATACTGTAATATCACTGGCTTTCTGTGGATATTTGGGAATGTTACATTACTAATTGTATTAGACTTTTATCTCAGTTCGGAGTCATGTGTATATATATGATATTTTTATGCATTTAAATCCTTTTGTGAAGGAGCATTACAGAACTGTAGACTGGTTCAACAGGAGAGTGGATGTCACAGATGCTGCCTGTGTAGCGAATCTGGTTCATGTTCCGATGAACGCCATCCTCATGTGGGTTACAACAGTATGAATTATCGTCTATAAATGAACAGATGAACTCACACCAGCATGGCTGCTATCTTTTTTTTATTTTCTTACTTTTTATTAAAAAAAAAAAAAACTAAAGAAAATGACCTACTGGCATCCTGTTTTCCTTTTTAATTAAAAAAAAAAAAAAAAAAAAGGTTTTTAATAAATAAGTTATCTACCCGTTTCTCCTTTCTGCATTCTGTAGGTCTCATAACAACAGACTGCAGTCTACAGCTTCCTAAACTACATTGCCCATAAGCTCTTTGGTAACTGTAACCAGGAAGTTGGTTCTGCTAGGTGAGCTCCTGCTTCCCACATGCCTGTGGGAACCAGAGACACGCTGCGCTGGAGCTCCTGCTCTTACAGGAAGTGAGAGATCAGTGACGCAGGATCCAGAAGCAGATGTGAAAGATGAAGGTCTTTTCTAGCAGAGGATGGACCATCGCCTGAGGATGTACTAAACTACCCACACTGATCCTTTACAGTGTGCTAAAGCAGAACGTGGGCCGTTATGCAGCGTTCCATTGTACTCAAAATTGGGGTGTTTTATTTCTAGTTGAAATGTGTTCTAAATGCATTCCAGTTCTTCTTGTTGAGGGGTCTTGAGAGGTTCTGCAGTTGTACAAAAACGCAAAAACAAGCTTCATGTTTTGGTCTTTATTAACCAAATGTAATGCATTTAGTAACCAAAAATGTCTCAAATTTTTTTTTTTTTTTTTTTTTTTGCTGTTATTGGGAAAATAATCCATGGCAGAGTGGTATGATCCTCTAACAGCACATCCTGAAGTGTTTATTCTTTTTTCAGTTTGCCAATGATTGCAATTCTTTCATTTATTAATCATACTTTAAACATTTAGCATTGTAGAGCATCCGTGTGACAAGTGTGTTCCTGTTATTAAAGCAATCTCCTCTTTCCAAAAGATTTCCCAGTGGTGGAAAACTTGCTGACTGTTACAAAGCGCTGACAATGGAGACTCCTTCCCTAAATGTTAAATAAACACCTGACCAATCAGATTTGAGATTTCAGCAGGGCTGTGGTATAAACATATCTACACTGTAAGAATGTTGACAGCGCATGCCTTCGATGGCACCTCTTATTTAATTCCCGTTAAACTTATTATCTGTGCATGTAGCACATCAAGTGCCTCAAGAAATCTAGTTCCTCAAACAGCACAACACCCTTTTCCCCATTTTGCAATTCTCTAACAAAGCTAACGAGAGGACTAGTAGGCCATTTCATGGAAGGTGGAATCAAGTATCACCCAAAGTTGTTGTAAATGGGAACCAAAACCATTGTTAAAACACAATTTCGACTGTAAGATCAGCAGTGACCAAGATCCATTTCAACTGGGGCGGAATGTCTCACTTATTTCTGAGTCAAAGGTTGAGTCCTCAGGTTTGGAGTACAATGGAACCCAGCATTACTCTAAGATTTCTATTGTTCTGTTAAGTGACCTGCATAATTTATACAAAACTTTTAAACCTGTGTGTCTACTTGTTCCCACCTTTGTAGTCATCTAACCACTGTCACAATAATTATTGGTTTATATCAGTGGTAGTTGTTATTTCTGTCTCAGTAGGTGGACATTCACAATCACCATCATTCTCAGCAAACTCCTGGACTCGGAGACTTGGAGCCTGGAAAACAACCCAGAGCTTTATGGCCATTTTAAAAATTTCTGTATTACAGACCACAGGCCAGAAAAAATATGTAAACTTGTTTATATATATATATATATATATATATAATTTTTTAATATATAAATGGTCTATTTTTAGGTATTTTATTATTTTTTTGAGTGAAGCATTTTACATTGAGGAGAAGTAATGCAGAAACATTTAACATTTATAACTGAAGCTATTTTGACCAGTGAAAGGAAAGATGGTTCAAAATCAAATAAATGGTTAACGAAACCTTAATGTAAAGATCTTGAAATGGCTCAGGAGCTTTTGGGACACACAATGTTCATGTCATAATACCTCCCTCGCCATTTAAGAGTCTTATTGTGTCTGAATGTGGCTCGCGGAGACTGTTTTACTGCTGTTTAATTTTGACTTCTTATGGTCACACGTGGAGCTTTATAACCTACACCTCACACAGGCACTCTGTTGGAATTTACTTAAAAGGAATAATAATAATTTTCAGCAGAAAATCAGATCGTCAAGATTTCAGCCCTTTCCGTGAATGTAGTCAATCAGTGCTACAAGGCTAATGTAGCTGACAAGTAAACAAAGTCTACCTCACACAAAATGTTTTCTGTAAATACAAACCTCATGCCATGAAACATTCTTCAGTAATGTGGTTTAGTGGACAGTATGATGTTCTTACTTTAATCTATAAACACGAACAAACCTTCATGTAGCGAGAAGCTGTAGGTGGATGGAGGCAGCCATTTTGAAGATATACAGATGATAATGGGGCTGCTTTTTGAAGGTAAAAGAAAACTCCACCCTGTAACACATCGAATTGAAATTTTTTCGGAGAGGTTTAGCAATTCTGGTGCTAAATTATTGGTTGGTGGTGTATTTTCATTATTCCTGTCTCAAACAACCTCAAATGCCATTGGCTGCTAACTATTTTCAACAATGTATAATGTTATAATTACTACTGGTTAAGTCAACTAAGAATTGAGTCATAAAATAAATCTTTTGCCAAATGAAGGTGACATTTTGATTATAAAGTCTTTCTGGGTGGATTTTTCCTTTAAAATGTGTAAATACAGGCTGTCCCTGCTATACTACTAATTTCACTTCAATTTAATTGTATAACACTTTTAATAACAGACACTGTCACAAAGCAACTTTACAGAAATCAGATTCAAATCATACAAATGAGATACTTTAATGTTGTTTTGTTGTAAGTATGTAGGGGATAGATTTACAGTACTTGTTAGCAGTAGCTTCATAGCTGTAGCGCAGCTACACATTTCAGATATTAGACATGTCTTGGCTGATCGACTACATTTGAGGAAAATTGCGTGAGACTTTTTTTTTTTTTGGGCTAACCTGTTTCTTTATATCTCTTCAAGCTGTTGTATGTGACCTGCAGATGCAATATAAGGTTAATAACACTTAGAAGACCTTGGGCATTTTATGGTTTGTATTTTTAAAAATCTCTCATATTAAAAAAAAAAAAACACCACCACTCCTTACATCTTTGACATGTATTTTAACTTACTCATTTGAGTTTTATTTACCCAAACCTCTTCTCAGGCATAAAAGATTATAAAAAGATGGCTATGTGATAGCCAGTGAACATTTTTTTTTTTTTTTTTTTTGCTAGATAAAACTGTTATACTGACACTTCAGAAATTACGCAATGGACTAATTTGATGTGTAGTGTTTAAACATTTTATTAATGATTTAAAAAAAAAAAAAACAGCTGTTCATTTCATGAAGCAAATTAGCAATGTAGCTTAAGCTAGTTGCCTGATGTGTTAAAATTACGTAACTAGTGTTCTTAGCCACCTATTTATCTTCTGCCTCTTTTCCACTTTTATTTGTTCCCTTACATAGCCAGTCAGAATTCTTTATGCCATTCGAAGATATTTGAGTAAATACCAAGCCTGTGAGCATTTATGTTTTGGTGAAATTATCCATTGCATTAAAATGCTGCATATTGTGGGCGTAATGAAGGGACGACTTTGCTAAGGTGTTTTTGTAAAGGCAAACAAAGCCAGTCTTTTCTCATCATAATATACTGTATACTTTATTTATCATATCTCTTGGATGCTTCCTTTATAGTAAGTCGAAGAAAAGCTACAAGGAGTGAGGAAAAATATGTTTTTAATAGAGTGCATCAACTAAGAGATCTTTTGTACTTTATAGAACATTTCCTCCTAGATAATAAAACGTGAATGACAGAAAATCTCATGTGTTGTTTGTAACGGTGATCCTGAATGGCTCTGGTCCGAGTGTATTGCGTGCAGCAATGTTACTGGGGATTTTTTAAACAGCCTAAATGTCACTGCTGAGTTGAGAAATAGCCAGCCAACATAGGCATAGTTACAGCTACAGGAGAGGCAAGGCCAGTCCAGGAAAATGTCAAAGCTCAAAGTGCACAACTCCCCCAAAACCTCTGATGAGTAGTGTACAACGCTTTACCAGGAACCCCCCTAAATGGGGCCCCGTCTCGCTAGCATGTGAGACTTGCGCAAGTTTATTTTAAATGGTCACGCTTTTCAAAATGAAAAGAACCTACCTGTCTGGAAGCCAGAAACGAAGATGAAAACAAGAAGAAGAGGAAAAGAAGAAACAGAATTGTGGTAAGTGCTGGAGATAATCTAATATCCAAATAATCAAGGATGACAACTGTAAGTCGTAAAGTAATGTAATGCTCGCTCAGCAGCTAGATAGGAGTTGGCTCGCAGTTTGGAGCATGTGATTATTAATAATTTTGCTAGCTTACTTATAGAATTCATCATTTTGCTCAAATTGTCTTGATACTTTGGTCTTTTAAAGTATATACAGAGTATAAAAGCCAGCCCTTTATTGTTCTATTGTAGTTCTGCTAATGTAATGATGGTTTATCTAATTGGGAAGCTTGATCTAGCACTACATGTAGAATGCAGAATATAATGCTAACACTTTCAGACAGTTATCCTGATTCTTGTGAAGGAATCTGGGTAACTTAATGGCAATGTAGAGGGAAAAAAAATGCCAGGAGGACCCCTTGCATTTTCCAGCCTGGGGCCCCCCACAGTCACTTCTGGGTCAGCAGCAGTGCTGTGGTCAGAAATTGATAAAAGTCAGAGAATGATTCACACATAGACACATACTGTGTCTATGAAAGTAGCTTTAGTCAATATGTTGGGGCTAAAGTGGCTATTAAATGTTTGCAGCAAAACAATAACACTGCTGCACCTAATACACTTCTACACCAATGTCAGTGTCACTGCTTTGCTGAGATTGTTCTCTACCCGAATGATGCCAACATATGGTGGAAACATTAAATTTTTTTTTTTTTTAAATCCAATTTTCTCCCAATTTGGACATGCTAGTGCCCTCCCATTAGCTAGCTCTCCCTATCACATGACAGCTACCAACCAGGGAAGGTGAAGACTAACACATACTTCCTCTGAAACACATGAAGGCAGCCACTGCTGCTCATGCTACACCACAGGGCAGTGTAACACACTCAGAGAAAAGCGCTATCTACCCTCTTCCACATACATGAGTTCACAGATGGCCCTGATTGGTTAGTGTTACTCTGACATGGGAGACAGTAACGCCAATTTTGCTCTCTTGGACTCCCAGCCACAGATGGATTTGAACTCGCAGTCTACCTACGATAAGGTGAACGTGTTTCTGTTGTGCCAATCGAGAGCCTGTGGTCCTTTTCCTTTAATGGACGGAATAGAAAGCTGATAAATTGTGCGTAGCTACAACCAAGCAATGGTAAACGAGTAATAGTATACCAGCAAAATGATCTTTATGGAATTATGAAACAAATGAAGTTTGTTAGAAGCTCCACCTTCCTCGTAGCTAACTTTCTGTCCATTTCGTTCATCTTAGCTCCGGAATTTCCACACCCACTATATCCCGGTCCTCTTTATTGAATGACTCTTACCCAAGACCCAAGTTTTCAGTGTTCACTCGCATTACAGTTTCTAATTCACTCTCTTTAACACGCAGCTGAAGATGTGGGCGGCACTCGCTATGTGGTAGGTGTACCTAAAAATGGGCAAGGAATGTTAACATTTCTACTGACCTTGCATCCTGTCAATCATCCTGCGAGTCTAAACCAGTGTTCTCGAAGCCCCAAGAATATGTTTGTAATTTTTTGGGTCACTTTGAATACATCTACCATCTTCACCTTTTCACACCTTCAACTTCAACATGTGATCTTACACTATGTGACCTATGACACTGTGTGACCTTACACTATGCCTCAGATTGCATACCTATGTACTATTTTAGGCAATATTTCAGCATATATAACTGTCCATTTTTTTTACACTAAGAGATACAAACGAATGATCTGTACATTAAAAAAAAAACGCCCAGATGATGGACTATATATTTGTCACTACTTTTGACTTATAAAATCATATCTCTTAAGTATAAAGTGCAGTTAAATGACTTTAATGAAGAATTCTACAGTACCACAGCACTGTTGAATTCATAAATCTAATTGGTCAGAAGGTGTTGATTCATTTCCTATAACAGCAGCTCTAAAAAATAATACAGGAATTCACAGGGATTTGTGATTTGTAAGTTTTCAACCACCGGAAAGACTAAAAATGAAGGACTTTGCATTTTGCGGTGTCTTACTAACTTCAAGATAAAGTGTGGGAACTGTTTATAGCTGCTATAACATAAGTGATAACAGGAACTGGAACTGACATTTCAATTGACATTCCACAACATTAAATGTAAATATACCGTAAACTATGAAAATGTATGATGCGTCATTCTTTAATTAACTAAAAATGTAACATCTGGCAAATTGCTGTGGTATAAGAAGAATAAAACACTTTGGGATGTGCTGTTATAGGAGAGTTACCATGTTGGGCCACATCACGCCATCCTGATTGTTTTCCTATAGCAGCATGCCATTACTTAATACATTGTGGATCATTTTAATTATTAAGTCATTGAGCAAAATTTCTCCTCATTCAGAAAAACTGAAGCATGAGGACTTCAGACTTCAGGACTATAATACAAGTCTAGTGTCTTTGATATTGATGTCTCTGTGCAATATGTTTTTAAGGGATAGCTTTTCCTACTGTCTGGCTGTGCCATGCCATTGAAAAGTCCTTCAGAAGACACTGATCAGATCAGGTGTGTTCAATGTGGGTCAAAACAAGACAGCAGAGAGGCTTGGTGACCCCTGTCTCGGTTTTGTGGCTCTCAGGCTGTGTCTTTGTCACACAGGAAGAGATTCTCATGATTTCTCTAAACCCTCACCACCTCTCTCCATGAGGAATGTCCCCCTGCTGTGAGGAGTCTCTGGCGGAATCCCAAGTAGCCTCCTTCTCGCTATTTAAGTTCAAATACAGTATGAGATAACAACTTCAGCATCCTATGTAGTGAACTACATGTCCTAGGGAGCCATTTGGGACCAGGCCCCTGCTTCCTGCTCGCCTCAGCATGGGAACTGAGCGCCGGATATGGCTACAATAGACCATATCGGCTTGAAATGAGTTTAATTGTTGTTATGATGGTTCTGAGCTTGGTTTATCATAGTGATCTGTTTCTGGACTTCAGGAACTGTATTTTTATAGATGATATGAACTCTACACATGCTTCTTTATCACTGGGAACAATCAGTAAAGTGCCCCTAGCATGAAAAATGTCACTTTTTTCAATGGTTAACTTCTCTTGGATGGCTGATTTTGGTTGCATAGTTTTTGTTAATGCAGCATTAAATTCACTTTTTTTTTAACATTTGAATAATAAGACTTTTTCACTACTTCTGTAAAAAAAAAACTGATTCAAGGAGAATTACATAAGAGTACAGCTTGTGATGTTACAAACTTGCCTATAAACCTGTCAAACCTATTCAATATGCCGATTATGCAGTAACATAGCTTATGGCTTATGTTACTGATAAACAAAATTGTGATTGTCTTGTCATGGTATATGACACAGGTTTGAGTGCTGTTAAACAAATCACCGATAATGGGACAAAGTGAGACTCTACTGAAATCCTACTTGTGTCTAGCTGTGGGAAAAAAAAGTGAGCTAGTTTACTAAACTATCCAGCTAACTATTTGGAGTGTCAGAGGGACATCATGGTGTTTACATATTGTACATATTCTTAGATCTGGGAATTTTTATAAGGGAAAAGGGGGTAAGTCATCTTTCATATTTTTGGTGTATTTTAAAAGTTTTAACATTCAGGTGTATTTTAAGGAATAGTGTGTACTGTGAATTGTGTGTATAAGGAATAGAAATTTGACGATCCTTTCATATTGTACAATAGGTAGGTTCTTTCTGTCATAAAATATTTCAGGAATAAGTGAAATACACCAGGTAGAAAAAAATACTTTTTTTTATTTAATAAGACATTTCAGAATGACAAACTGTGCATCAGCAGTGCATATGAAAGTATTCCCTGTTTACCTTTCAGTTCCACCCATTATACACTTTTGACTCCTGGAATGGAGCCTGAAGGAACACATTTCTTTAAATCTTTCCTTCTCTTTCACCCAACATGCCCATAAAGCTCCTCTTCTTTCCTGCCCATGCCTCTCCCCTTCTGCTTCCTTTGAGCTTGAGCCAAAAGCCTATGTGTGTGTATGTGTGTGTGTGTGTGTGTGTGTGTGTTTGTGTGTGCGGGCAAACATTCGCCATAGGTGGCGTTCCATTACGGCTCCTGGAGCGTCTGTTCCCTGAGGCCCTGGCCCATGTTTTTGCTCACAGGACCCTAAACAGAACCGCCCTCTTTCATGTAACCAGGTGCGTGGAGGATCAGATTACTATCCGATTAGGGCTCAACACGAATGCATACACACTGGCCTTCTCTTTCTGCAGTCTCTCCTACATACAGAGTAAAAGTATCCCAAGGTACAGAAAATAACCTTGTCTTAAGAAAGGGATTTTGTTAAAAAAAAAAATGTTGTTTTGTTTTTTTCCCCCTCCTCATTCCAACCCCTTTAATTCTTCCTCTCCTTCTTTTGAGCATAACAGCACATTTCCTGCATACTGATATCATTTAAAGGAGAAATACAAAGTACGGGCAAAATAAATAGGAGCTCTGTTTTGTTGGTTTGTGCTCTCATTCTGTGCTGCTCAAACAGTTTGAATGGGAAAATAAACAGACATTAACTGAGATAATGACACATGATGTTTGCAAACTGGAAAAATATGAAAAAAAAAAAAAAATCTGCATACAGGACACTGGACGCTGGATGCTGTGTAGAGACGAAACCTGTGGGCCCAATTAACATCAAAAACTGTAAAGCAAAGTGCACTATATAAGGTATGAAAAAATTGGCTTCTACACTCTACATAGTGCACAAAATGTATTTTCTAAGGAAAGTGCACTTATAGGATATATAATAGTAACTTCTGCAATGTGCATAGTGCATTACATGTTCAAAGTCACATAGCGTATTCTGTGTTTTGTAAAAGAAGTACGTGGGTTATGGAATATGAAATGAGGGAACATAACTGCTTAGAAAAATCTGACGCATCCGGATGCATGACTTTTCTCATTTTCCTCAACGAGGTTGTTTTGCAACACCTCTGACCTTTCCAGTCTTTCCTTGTTGTTTATGAGGGTAAATGTCCACTGAAAACACATCATGGTTCTTGTGTGTATATCAAAAAGGGCAGGGTGTATAGGGTATATAAACACATAAAAACTTTCATTTTATTGCTTTTCTCTGAATATTTCTCGGAGGAAATATTTAGCCGGTTCCTGGTTCATGTTTCAGACATGAATCAGATCCTCCGCCAGTGGATGGAATCCAGCGGATTTCCCTGGAGTCGTCTATGAAAGAGGACAGGCAGAAAGGCAAGCATTGTACAGCAAGCAAAATATCCCCACTTGGAGTGGATTGATCTATTACTCTCGGACGCTTGGGCAGGGGTGGACAGAGACGCCTTTGTCTTCCTGTCTATCTCCTCTGATAATACTGCAAGATTATGAGGTTGTTCTTTTTATATTTACATAAGGCTGCGGTTAGTCCTCCCATGCAGCAGGTGTCGGTAGTGAGCCCTTTTTGTTCCCTTCACCTGCACCTTGAGCGCATGGCCTCTTGAGCTTTCTGGTGCCTTCTCTTGTTGTAGCGCTTGACGTAGCTGTTGCTGCGCAGGACCCCGTCTCCAGGTTTCAGTTTGCCCCCGAGGAGGGTGAGGAGACTGGACGGAAGATGGCGCCTTCGGTGGTAGATATGACCCATGACTATGTACCTGCTACCTGTAAAACATAATATTGTTGCAAGCAGGGTGGTTTAGTACACCTAAGTAAACTCATAATAAGTCGATGAACCAGTATTTAGGCTGTATCACTCCTTACCCTACATTCACACCAGCGAATGAAAAAGCAACAGGTTAACATTCACACTCTGTATGCACTTGTGAGACATGATTTCTACAACAAGCGACATTTCCATTAAGATTTTCTCATACTATGCAAATTAGGTATGGCAAGGTAAATTTAAATGATTGGCTTGAATGATTCCTCTGATCTGTCCTATAGCAGGCCTCGAAGTTTTTCATGTTCCCACTTGCACCTTTAGTTTTTACATGCGATTAATTTCATGTTTGAAATGCATCAATGGAAGAAAAACATATAACTGTCTTATTCTGTCATATACAGTCAGGTCCGGAAGTATTTGGACAGTGACAGAGTTTTTGTGATTTTGCCTTTATACACCACCACAATGGATTTGAACTAAAACAAGTGTAGACTTTCAGCTTTATTTTAAGACATTCCACAAAAATATGGCATTTACCATTTAGGAATTACAGCCATTTTCAGCAAAGTACCTCCATTTTCAGGGGCTCAAAGGTATTTGGACAAAGTGACATAATTGTTAATATAACCATAATTTTAATACTTGAATGAAAATCCTTTGCAGTCAATGACCGCCTGAAGTCTGGAGCCCATGTTCTCAAAACTCAGATTCTGAGTTTCCTCCCTGGAGATGCTCTGCCAGGCCTTCACTGCAGCCACCTTCAGTTGCTGCTTGTTTATGGGTCTTTCTGCCTTCAGTCTTGTCTTCAGTAAGTGAAAAGCAGCTCTATTGGGTTGAGATCAGGGGACTGACTTGGCCATTGCATAACAGTCCACTTCTTTCAGCAGTCACATCATCAATAAATACAAGAGAACCAGTTCCATTGGCAGCCATACATGCCCACTACCACCATGCTTCACTGATGAGGTGGTATGCTTAGGATCATGAGCAGTTCCTTTCCTTCTGCATACTATTCTCTTCCCATCACTCTGGTACAAGTTGATCTTGGTCTCATCTGTCCATAGGATGTTGTTCCAGAACTGTGAAGGCTTTTTTAGATG
>CM040976.1:28069043-28089436 GCA_022985145.1 Pangasius djambal | reverse complement strand
CATCTTTGGGCAATCCTCCAGGAGGCTTGGAGTAATATATCAAGTCAATGTTTGAATAAACTGACTGCTCGGATGCCTAGTGTTGTCCCTTATTATCAATGCAAAATGGTCACTAACTAAAGAGGATTTATGCTGATATTGCCCAAAAACCCTATTTTGTTCAGGCGTTTCCAAACTTTTGGAGGGCAGTGTATATTGATTTTTTTTGTTTTATCTGGCAGCTTAACCCTGCTAGCCTATTTTATATCAGCTGTCCCTGGTTCTTAGCTTCCTAAAAGGGTTTTACTTGCAATCTTTTCAGATGAAAGGAATGAAACATTGAATCTGTTGAAAAAAGTATTTCCTCAGAGGAATGAAGCATTACGGGTTGTAGATTTGACCTAAAGAGTGTACTGCTGGACTTAACACTTATGTGCAATATGCCATATTCTTCATTTCTAGCACTTACTGTTTTGGCACACTAATTCATGACACCTTTACCTTTGATATTTGTTAAATTACACTCTTTTTGAATATCCTTGTTATATTGTAGGTGATATGATAGATGCCCTGTTAAAATAAATTTGCAATTGTTATTTCTGATTCTTTGTGAAATTGGGCTTTGATTTTAAATGCACTAATACTGAGCTCACTAATGGAAATGTATGCATTTATTCGAGCTGCTTTAACTGTAAAGCCCTGATATTCAGATCCTCCTAAAGACCCTGATGATGTCGCCTGGTGTTTTAGCTTTGGAGGTCAAGCTAAACTTTGCTGATCAGCAGATTTCCAGGAGCTGGGTTGGAGATACATAAATAAACTAGTGCAACTCAAAGGGCAATCTTTCTTCCATGAACATGAACTGCTTGAGGGAACCTGGGCATGCTCAATTTCTCTCATTTCTCTTTGTAGTTCTGTACTTTTTTTTCTCCTGTAATTCTGCTTTGTATTCTTCTAAAGAAAAAGTGATTCAAGAGTTTTTCCCCATTGTAAACACAGAAAGTTACCCCCATGTTGGTCCCAAATAATGAATGAAAACAACAAAGGAGGCATGCGTTGTATCATGAGGTAAAACAGACTGTAACCTCTTATTATTATACACAATTTGATTGTGTTTGTCCTCACCGAATTCACTGTAGCAGAAGTGCTCTGTCTCATCCTTGTCCTTCCTGCATTCACTCAGACACACTGCGTCGTGGCTGAAATCCGACTCTGGCCGGAGAAAGACGGAGAGGTGATGAGCTCAAAGAAGGGAGAGGAAGGGACAGTACATCACATCACAAGACTATCAGTCACTTTGAGTGCACTTCTATTTCCTGATTTCCCCAGAGTCAGATTAAGGCAGGTCGAGCCCTTAATCACAACATAATTAAGGACTCGAGAATCCTTTTGAGTCCAGATTTAGACTTATCTCCATCCTGAAAAGCCAATCTAAATCATCCTAAAGTGGAGGATAATTAAGGGGCATATTTTAAAATGACGCCACACAATGAACGCAACTGACTGTGACCGTGAGTGCCACTGAAAACCACAGAGCTCCGTTCCAACGCCCAAGCTGTCATTGCTGCGCCATTATCCCAGCCAAAGCGTCGCATTCCAGCCGGCGTGGGACGGTGCAGGGCTATCTTTCTGATATCTGTAGTTTAATCACCGCGTCGTAGCCCATTTCGCTTAGGCATATTTCAGATTCTTTTTTTTTTTTCCCACTAATCTTATGGCTCAAAGATCTTCAGCACAAAGGGTGCATTCAAAGTGTGCGAGCTAAGCAGCAATTTGCGGCTTGAGGGAGAGAGTAATTAGAATAACCATCCACCCTCAGAGATTTTTTCTCTCTCTCCTCTTTCCAACACGCACACTCATATTTCCGTCCAATGACGGGATATGAAAACTGTAAGGCAGCATTTCCCAGTCCTGGCTCTGTACTGCACATTTTGCCATGTTTACTTGCTCTGGTCCACACAAAGCTTTTGGGTCAGTTGGACTTGCTACTTGCAATCAAATCTACAAAATGTTCATTTACATGTTGCTTGCAATAACACATTTCTACCAGAGAGGGCACCAAAAGTTACATACTGCAGCTTTAAGCTGTAAGCTCTTTGTAATTTTTCAAATGCTCTGCTTCCTGCATGGGAAATCACAACTGCAATGAAAACATTGGCAAACCTTTTCTTCACCCTGAAAGACCCCAGGCTTTTTCAGAAAACTACATATGCCTCATGAGTTATCATGAGAGATTTGAGCAAAACAGGGCAGAGCTGAGCAGCTGAGTTCCTGGGGGAGGCTGGGGAAGGAGCTAATTTGCAGACCAGAAAAATTTACATAGAAGTCAGTAATGAAGAAATTGGTCAAACAATATGGTGAATGACATTTTCACCAACGGTTTTTTTTTCTTTTTAATTTTATGGTTATTACCATGTCTAGGAACACTTTTAAAAAATGTAATTTGCACTTTTAAAACCACACAAACTGCCAAAGATTTGAGTCAGGATAGATAGATAGATAGATAGATAGATAGATAGATAGATAGATAGACAGACAGACTTTATTGATCCCATGAGGGAAATTCTTGTGTTACAGCAGCATGGTCAGTAGCAAGATACAACACACGAAATATAAAATATAAGATACAATAAGTTAAATTAAATGTAGTAGTGCAGATATGGAACACAGTTGTAGATTTAACCAGATTTACATCAGTAGTTACATAAGTACACTTGTGAAAACTGGCAGTGAATCATGAATACGAAGAACCTTGAGAATGTAGAATATAATGACAGCTTTCTAAATGATAGCTCGAAACGAAGCCTCTCTTACCTTTCTTGTGGATGTCGAAGTGGTAGAGTAAACTGGAAGAGCGCCGGTTGTACTGGCTGAATGAGCGGCTGTTGTTCAGGCCCGATTTGCCTGGTCTGTTCTCCTCGGGATCCATCCGACCATTCCCACTTTCTCTGTGTGTGTTAGATGATGACTGCTGTGAGCGTGTACGTGATCTGGAGTTGTGATTTAGCTCAGACTCACTGGATGGAGGGTTATTGGACTGCATTGGGTTTTCGGGTGTAGCTTTCTGTGTCTGTGTGCGGTTCGACGCCCCGGCCCCAGTAGCAGGGGATTTATTAGGATGCCCATCATTACGCAGTTTCTCATTGTTATGGTCAATGGGAAGCCGCTCATCTCTCGAGCCCTTCTTGCTCTTGCTGTGTGTGCCTGGCCGAGGATGAGGGGATAGCGGGTCTGTGTGTTTGGGCCACATCCCCGGAGACAGCGCCAGCTTCGGGTCTGCAGATTTTTTGCCTTGCTCCAGCAGCTCATTGGCTGGTAGAGAAGGATCTTTGGCCCCGGTTTTGGTTTGGTTGCTAGAGGAGTCAGACGTTCCACTTTGCATCTGCGGTGCTCCGATCAGGGAAAACAACTCTGTGAATAGACCCACAGTTAGCAAGCACTGACTGTTAAGTAAGATATAAAACATGACGGGGCATGCTGTTACAGGAAAGTAATCAGCAATGAAGCAGAGTTATTGCAACCACCCAGATGTTGATTACTTATTTAATTAACAGCAGGTCGTAAAGTGGTTTATTCCTCTTAAACCACAGCATTTTTCCAGTGATTACAATTTTAATAAAAAATTTTTTAAATAGTATTTTTATCCGTTTATAGTTCTGTGGATCTTGTGGAATGTCCATGAGACAAGGTAGCTCCTGAAATTGCTTACGTTATAACAGCTATAAACAGTCGTTCCTTCACGTTTCTTTTTTTTCTCTCTGTTGACAAAAAAACAGCTTCTCATGTTACTCGCGAAGCCGTCATGAAGACCATGTCAGGAAGCCTAGTTGCAGCTTTATCTTTGACTGTTACAAAATGCTGACACTGGAGACTCCTTCCAAAAATTGCTAAATAAACACCTCTTCGCAGAAAACCTTACCGTATCAATCATTACACACAGTTTTTATAGTCTGCGTACAGTAAGTGGCGCTATATCTGTTCTACATTCTCGAGCGTGAGTTCTTACTATAGAAATGATAACATATTAGAACTAGCACATTAATAAATAAATAGCAGCCAAGCTATTGTCAGAGCTGCTGTTATAGAAAAGGTTTTTTTAATTAATATAAATCTCTTGCAGCTCGCACTAGTTTCAGAGATGCTGTTACCGAAGATTAATCAACATTTTCTGACCAATCAGAATAGAGAATTCAACAGTGCTTTGGTATCACACCGTGTAACATAGCTGTTGTTGAGTTGTGTATTGTTGAATTATGGGTTAGCAGCGTAGTTGTGCAGATCTGATCACCACTGGAAGGTGGTATAGAACTGCATAAGAACTACATAAGATTGGATTTTTTTGTTACAGTGTAATGATCGTACTGTAAAATTTGTATTTGTACTGAAGTCTTTCATTATAAATGAGCTTGGAGCAAAGGATAATGGAGCACCAGGGTAATCTCACATGCTTACAGATGCAGTAAATAGAACATGTAGTAATTTTTTTTTTTTTTTGGCCACACTGGTCATTTTGCTGTGTAATACTGAATTTCCCTAAAGCATTGTAGCACAAAGATGATAATTAAATGGTAGAGAAAGGATTACTCTGAATGCTGTCTCTACCGGTTAGGATTATTTTTTAGCATCGTGGTGTGTTTGGGAAACTAGGCCCAAATAGTTTTCTGATTAACATCCTTAATCTGACATAAATCAAAATGAAATCTTTATGACTTTCATTTCGTAATAATCTTCATTTTAATGTAGTACTGTTTTTTTTTTTTTTTTTTGGGGGGGGGGGGGGGGGGGTGCACAAACATTCAGTTACAATTGTTAGGCACATTTGATTCAACTGCAAAATAATAATAATAATAATAAAAAAGCAAGTGTCAGATACCAAACATGTCTTGGACAATCGACTACATTTTGAGTAAATGTGATAGAACATTCGTCGTGTATCAAGCTGAAACGGTTCTAGATGCCTAAAACAGAGAGTTTCTCTGTGAGAAATGTTTCCATGTAGAACACTTTTAGGAAGCTAAGGACTATTCAAAAAAAAAAAAAAAAGAAGAAGAAGAAGAACTTTGAATGACTCTTTTATCTAAGAGTAATTAATAAACATTTTTCCCCAAACCTGTCTTACATGCAACATCCAAATTGGCTTCGAGTGTAGCTGGTGATTTCCCTAAGGAAAGAAAAATCACCCTGCTTTGTCCAGTTTAATTTCTTTTTAGTTTCAGAGGTTTCTAAATTAGAACACATTCCTTCATTCACAACATCTCTTAAATCTACCTATTTTTATCATTTGTTTTCATACAGCCCTGACATAACCCATTAATAAGACATCACAGGTATTTACATTTGTCATTACCAGTAATCTATTTCTGGTGCTTCAGGATTCACTCTCAGAATTTCCATTTCTGGGAGAAAGGTACATACAAGGAGGCAAGCTTGTCTTTCCTTACAAACTGATCACACTGATCATTTCTTGGGCACTTTAATTCCATTATAAAATGAAAAAAAAATGAAGTTAGGTAATAAAATATATGTTTACCAGTCTTACCATTAACAGCATGCTCTTCAGCATCAGAGAAGGCGAGAGCCACAGAGAGGAGAAGCAAAATGCCGGACATGTTATTGATGAACATGAGCAGCTTCCTTATAGAGAGAAAGTCTTATTGAGGCTCTGCAGCTCAGAGTGGTGACGGGTTTTTATCCTCACTCTGAATTCTTAGAGTAAAGGGGCGGGATGGAGGGACGATCAGCTGACCAGTGTGGGTTTACTCTATCAACTCAGAGAGAGAGAGAGAGAGAGAGAGAGAGAGAGAGTCTCAAACAGCCCCAATTCTCTAGTGTATTCTCTCCCTGTTTCTCTCCTTTTATCTGAATATTACTACAGTTATTACCGCTGCTGTTATTGCTCTTATAATAATGCTATTATAACAATGTTCTTATTGCTGGTATCGATATAATAATAATAATAATAATAATAATAATAATAATAATAATAATAATAGTGATTATAGTAATAATAATAATAATAATAATAATAATAATTATTATTATTATTATTATTATTATTATTATTATTATTAGGCTACTTCTTTATGTTATTGTTATTACTGCAATTTTATTATTACTATTTTTCTCTTTTCCTGCTCCTCCTTCTTCTTTCATCCTCCTTTTTCTATTTATGTGTTGTATTAAAAAATCTATTATTATTATTATTATTATTATTATTATTATTATTATTATTATTATTATTATGGCGATGTCGATGATGATGATGATGATGATGATGATGATATTTAAGATGTTATTATTACTATAATTTCCTTTTCCAAATTGCATCTCCAAAGCTTGAAAATATTGAAGCTCATGTCATATTACATTAAATTAACTTAAAAGGATATTAAGAGATTAAGAGATTAAGATATGGTATGACATACTGCTTTTTTATTTTATTATTTAATTATTTAATATCAGTAGTGTGTGAGGTGTAAATGATCTGGCCGTGTTGATTCACTGCTCCCTACTGGACACTGGAGAGAGTTTCTTTACTGCTCTCTAATCTGTAATGATTTACCTTCAGGTTTAATATAACATGCTTAGGTGGGAATAAGATAGCTCGAAGGAAAAGGGTTATTTTAATGTTAATATCATTAATAGGAAAATTATTAACATTCTTTATAAATGCATCACAATTTCCAGCAGCATATGTGTATGTATATATATATATATATATATATATATATATGTGTGTGTGTGTGTGTGTGTGTGTGTGTGTGTGTGTGTGTATATATGGTGAGATAGCACACGTTTTTTTTCATGTCGTATATTGTACAGTGTTATCAGGGTGTGTTATCAGTAGTTATTAATATGCATATTAATATCATTCCACTCTTACTTTCCTCTTGTCTCATAAAAGGTTTTAGAAGAAAGAAATACATATAAAATGCTTTATAGACAGCATGACAATCCACACCACTTATGAATGAATAAACAAATAAGCCAAAATAAAACTAAAAATCAAACTTGGTAGCATAGTCTTAGGAAACATATGTTTTTTCTTTTTTCTTTTTATTTATTTATTTTTTTTTAGGATGAATCCACATACACTTTGCATCATCAGACCACACCATCACAGTTTAAGACTAATTGTGGCTTGTGATGTTAGAAATATATTATTAAGTGTTACTTTTTAGAATTAAATAAGACCTTTTTTGTTTTATAGATGGATTATACTTATCTATAATCAGCAGTAGCTATATTCCTGGATTTGATGTGTAGTTTGTTTATATAAGCACTTTGATCTGAATTGTAATGTAATAAAAACGGTAATCATGTACAGTTGGTACTGGTTATTAAAGTGTTTATTAAATTGCATGTAACTGGTCTTCAGGTTAGTAGTTTTCTCTGAGTCTGAGAGACTTCGACGTTATTAAACATTATTTCTGGTGGTAGTTGGTTGTTGGCCTCAAATTTTCGCGGTGCTTTTTTTCTTCCTTGAGCTCAAAACGATGTGATATTTCCGACCCAGATGGGACTCGAACCCACAATCCCCAGCTCCGGAGGCTGATGCCTTATCCATTAGGCCACTGGGTCATCACACGCCGGAGTGGGGAAACAAAGCCTTTTAAACAATAGACATATCAAATAGCCAGTTCAATATTTTTGAGGAATCCTATTGCCAAAAAACAACTATAAGTATCTTTTTGTATTTCTACAAAGTCCAAACATGAAATTCTCACAACTATCGTTTCGGTTGTCAATTTCCGTATATCGTCTTAGATTACGTAAAGTCTCGCGACAACACGTTGTTCCCACGGTGACAGGCATTGTTTTTTTTGCCGTCAAAACCAGCCAATGAGCGTCTTTCTTATTCCAGACTGTCCAATCAGCTTCGGGTGTCGACCTGAGTAGTCCCACCTGTCTAGTGACGTCACTGTCATCCAGAGCCAGGAAACCAGGCGCGAGAAAAGCGGCTGTTCCGGGATAACTATTTTTTTTAAACTGAACACACCATCTGAAGGGTACGACAGCCGTCTGAAAGAGTGTAACGACACTGTTGAGTTGGGGTGGTAGCGATTTTATGGTGTTTTAATGACTTTGAAGTGAATTATTTGTATTTTTTAATAAGACCGCATGGTAGCAGAGAGTGACTTAAATTTGCCCGGAAATCTGACTGATGTCCTTTTACGGTAACCAAGACGACTTATTAACTCGTAGCTCACTGTGTAGGCTGGAAAAGGAATTAAGTATAGCGGGATCCAGTCACATTCCGGTGTTATAACGTGTCAGTAACATAGTATTTGTTTTGTATGTGTACAGGAGAAAATGTCCGCTTGCGCCAGTGACAGCGTCTCCCGTTTAAACCAGTTTAAAAACAAAGGCAAGGATGCAAATGTAGGTGAAGTGTTTCGTTCATCATCATCATCATCATCATCATGATCAGACAACCCTGTTCCTGTTCGAGCTGAGTGTTAACAGCGTTTCTTTCACACACCCAGGAGCTGAGGAGGAGGAGGATGGAAGCCAGTGTGGAGCTCCGAAAAGCAAAGAAAGATGAGCAGATTTTAAAAAGGAGAAATGTCAGCTGTTTGCCGGACTCACAGGATCAGGATCCAAACCACAACTCGCAGGTAAAGTCCGCAGTGTTCCCAAGACTTTTTAAGGGGAAGTGGCTAGTGACACACTGAAAAAGTCGCCAGATGACGTCACGAGCTAATCTGCATACATATTTAATCGTCATGACTACTTATTTGCATAACCAGAGCATGTGACATGAAGAAAGAGGATTTTCTAAAGTTTCATCAGAATAGAAAATAACAGATTATAATTTGTTTCTAATAGAAAGAAGTCATCTTCAGGTATCTTTAGGTACAACACTATAAATTTACTGTAGATTGTAGAGTAATGTACAGTAAACAGCTGTAAAATATATTTGCAGCGAAGTACTGTAATAACTTACATAGCATAAAATAACACATGATCCAGCACATTTGCTCGAAATAAAAATCAGTAGTTGATACAGGATATAACTGAGCTGAAGAGTCTTGCTCAAGGACTCAACTATGACAGATTGGTGGTGCTGGGATTTGAACACAGGACCTTCTGAACTACAACACAGCACCCTAACCACCGAGTCACCACAACTATCACAACTGTGTCATGCTGATTCAATGCAATCTTGGTTAATGCAGTGCTGGAAGTGGGTGTATCAGTGGTAGCTAGTTGTGGTTACTGCGTGTTGACTTATAAATCAGAAGGTTGTGGGTTTAAATCCCCCCACCACCAAACTCTATGAGTAAGACCTATTATCAAGTTGAAAAAACACTGTTGCCAGTAAAATTTAAACTTTTTTTTTTTTCAGTGAAGCTAACTATTTGCATACTTACAAAATACTAGATTACGATGATATCTACCAAGAAGTGATAGTGATTAATCATGAAATAGACATAAAGAAAATGGTTATGGATGGAATAACTCACTTTTATTGCTGTAAATATAGCCAAGAAGGGAGTTTAAAATAAAGGACAAAGAATTGCATTGGCAGAACACTCAATGGGGATTAGTGATGGGTTGTTGGGAAATAGTGGTGATCAGTTATTGGCCATTAGGAAATAATGGTGATCAGTGGATTGGCCATTGGGGACAATGGTGATCAGGGATTGTTTGTTGTGAAACAGTGATCACTGATTGGTTGTTCAGACTTTACCCACTTGTGATGCATCCACCGAACCTGCTCTCTCAACTGAAATAAGCAGCAGCTGTGATGTGAGCTGGAGAGCCGTTTCGAGTGCAGGACAGTCGCTAATATCTTCTCAGAAAGTCACTAGTATTGTTGCTAGGCTCTTTTCTTGAAAATACTGTCACGAAAGGGGTTTAAAAAGTCACTACATTCCCAACACTGAAAGCAGGAGCTCTAGTTAAAATAGTCCTGAGTCCCACAAAAGTCTTCCCGGGGACATGTGCAAAATCTCAGGTGAAGTATAAACAGAGTGATGGCTCTTTTCAGTGAGTCAGATCATTTCACTCAGCTCAACAATGACAGTCGCCTGCTTTAGCTCCCAAACGGCTCAGAGAAATCATGTCCTGTGTTCATCCACAAGTTTTGTGTTGTGTTACTCAACACCATATGCCTTCATTTTATAGTATTAAATACGTCAGTCGGCCCGGAACAGAAAACATGTCAAATTAAATCCAGTACTGTTCAATTTCCATTTAGGTATAAAAACATAGTAGGTGTACATATAACATAAACATTACAACATTCAGGTCATACACATAATCCTTAACAAGTCTTCCATTAATCTCATTCTCAAAGTAACAGGAAATCGAGGGTCTTTATTTATAAAAAAAAAAAAAAAAAAGTGCAAAGTTAGACGTCCTACAAGCAGCTTTGGCTTAATGGAAGCTGTTCAGAACATGGGATCATCTAAGATACGTGTTGCACATACAGTAATAAGAGCAAAATGCCATTCCAGTATCGGCTCTGCTGCCAGTACGCCATATTGGATTGGTGCATCGTTAAAAGCGTTAAAATGAGATGACATTCTCGTGCACCACCTCTTTATCACTGAAGTCTGGGACAATGATAAAAATGCATACAAGAGCACTTACATTATTTCTTTTACACTCTGCAGTCGTTCCAGCACTGGAGTGTTGAGGAGATTGTATGGGGCGTAAACAGTCAGTGTCCGGATCATCAGCTGCAGGCCACACAGGCAGCGAGGTAAGAGACACTGCATCCGGGAGCTGGGTGTCATATCAAGTCTCCTTTCACACTCGCCACTAAGGTCTCATTTACACAGTTTCTAAGCCACTTTCTTTTAAGCAAGACGTGGTTTTGGTTTGCGCGCAAGCTTCCGAACAGATCTCATGACCACCACATATTTTGTTTTGAAACTTCCTCCTGTCTGAGATGGCTCTGAATATCACATGGTTGCATGCCTCGATGCACATAAGGCCGCTAGAACAGGTATTTATCGGGTAGTTTGCATCGCTAAATAAACAAACACTACATCCACCTTCTCTCCTAGCTGCATTTGTGCTTCTTTTATCGCCACATCTCCTGTTTTTTTTATTTGTACTGTTTAGAGAGTTGCCAGGTCTGTGTTATAAAAGCCCTCTTCCAGCATGACTGTTACAGTAAAATGTATTGCCATATTTAAAAGTGTCATCATATAAGACATTTTAACAAGGCAGTATTAAATATATGCAGTTTCCATACTGTTTTACCCCAACAGGAAGTTGCTGTCCAGAGAAAAACACCCTCCTATCGACTCGATCGTGGAAGCAGGTCTGATCACTACATTAGTGAGCTTCCTCTCGAACTCTCACTGTCCTCCCATCCAGTTTGAGGCTGCCTGGGCTCTCACCAACATCGCCTCGGGCACCTCAGACCAAACAAGGGCCGTGGTGGAGGCGGGAGCCATTCCAGCCTTCATCAGCCTCATCTCCTCTCCACATGCTCACATCAGCGAGCAAGCTATCTGGGCCCTCGGCAATATCGCTGGTGAGAAGACATAGCAGTAAACATTTCACAGATGCAGTTTCTGGTTGAGTCTAACTGTGTTTTCCTTTTAAGGTGATGGCTCGACGTACAGGGACAAAGTCATCAAACACGGAGCCATCGAGCCCCTGCTCTCACTGCTGTCTGTTCCCAACCTGTCTATGTTTACTGTAAGTACCTCTGTCACTAGGGACGTACTACGGGTTTATGTAGATCCGTACTGGGTAATGGTAGCTCAGGAATGATTTGGATCAAAATCAAATTTACGATTTTGCAGTTTTCCTTTTTTTTCAAGTGTAGTCAGTTCAAATGCCACGACAGAGGCATTTTTGGTATCTGAAATTTGCATCAGTGACTTTGCCCTGTGCTACAAGGCTAATGTACATAGCAAGTATTGAGCCTCTGTCTAATTCAACCATTTTCTATGAATAATTGTATAAGATAAATACATTTTATACTGCAGCACTGTTGAGTTCTCAAATCGGATTGGTCAGGATGTCTGTGTTACTGTTAACTTGAGAACCTGCACAGAAAGATTTTTTTATTATTCATTTTTATAGTAGCTTCTGAGCTCTTTTAAATTGCTAAGCTTCTGATCCTGTTTAAAATGAAACCCTGTCCGTATAATAGTTTTAGACCCCCAGTCATTACTGAACTCTCTCTCTCTTCCTCCCTGGTTGTAGACGAGCTACCTGAGGAACATAGCGTGGACTCTGTCTAATCTATGCCGGAATAAAAACCCAGCTCCTCCCGTGACTGCGGTGCAGCAGATGCTGCCGGCTCTGCTGCGCCTCCTCGAACACAACGACCCCGAGGTGCTGGCCGACACGTGCTGGGCCGTGTCCTACCTCACCGACGGCCCGAACGAGCGCATCGAGGTGGTGCTGCAGGCTGGCCTCGTGCCCCAACTCATACAGCTGCTCGCCTGCTCAGACATCACCATCATGGTGAGAAACTCGAGCCTCTTGCACACATGCAGTTGAACACCAGAATGGATGTAGAAGCTTGGTTTGTTTATCGTAATTGTACCTGTTTAATTGGGTTTTATTATCTTTTATCTTTTAGTAAGTCGTATGAAGGATTGTGGTTAAGCTTTAGAAAAGTGCTATACTAATACAAAGCTTACTTACATACTTGTAGTGCTTTTGGCCTTTCATGCTAAGGGTGACATTTCTTCATTCCACCAGCAGAATGACGATGTAGACGAAAAACAAACAAAAGTCCCAGTCTCAGTCTGACATTTGAAAAGCATTCATATGTTTTATTAGTATTAACATAGTCACATTAGCAGCTGATATTACCATAAGTTTACATAATTACATTTTGATGACAGATGTGCTCACCTCTACTGTGTACCATAATTAACTCTTCGATGGTAATGCTCTTGTGTCGGTTAATTTCACAGACTCCATCGTTGCGTGCAGTGGGGAACATCGTGACAGGAACGGACGAGCAGACTCAGAGGGTTCTGAACTCCGGGGCGCTGGCTCTGTTCCCCAATCTGCTGCGCCACCCAAAGAACAACATCCAGAAGGAGGCGGCGTGGACGCTGTCCAACATCACAGCCGGGAAAGACTCACAAATCCAGGAGGTGGTTGACGCGGGTCTGGTGCCCCTGCTGGTGGAGGTCCTGCAGCAGGTGAGACACACTCACTGGAGGATATTAGCTTCCTCTACTTGTTAGCCTAATAGCTCTAGTGCCAAAATAAAGAAGCAAAGATCGGGACACCAAACATATCTTAGCTCAACTACTACATTTAGGAAGAACTGTACACTGCTTTTTTTGACCAGATTATTGCTTCAAAAGGTTCATTTTAACGTTGAGCTCCCTTACAGTGAACACGTAAGGCAGTAATACCTAGCAGGGCTTGCTGTTATAGGAAAATAATAAACGATGGGGTGGTGTGATACAGTTACCACTCTGAAGTGGATTGTTTTTCTATAACAGCATGTCCCGAAGTGTTTTATTCCTTTTATACAGAAGCAGTTTTTCAATTACTGCAGTTTTGAATACTTTTTTTTTTAAATTTATAGTTACATTTAATGTTGTGGAACATATGCAAAACATGTTCTTGTTATTAGTCATGTTATAGCAGCTATAAACAGTCATTCCCTCATGAGTTTCTCTTTTTTTTTTAACTCTCTGTTGAAGTTAATAAGACAAAGAAAATATGCAGCTCGTCAAACTGGAAAGCCGGAACTCCTCTGTGACGCACGTACTGGAAACTTACTGATCGTTACAAAGCACTGACTCCTTTCATAGATGTTAAATAAACATCTCCTCACAGAAAACTTTTGTTTTTTTTTATATATATAACAAGTTTTGTTTTTTTTTAAATCCATTTTTTATTATTAGACTTGGATTATTAGATGTTGAACATTCACTATACAAGTCCCTGTGAATGAGCTGTCACTAGAAAAACCATCATCATTTGAATTAGAGAAAATTAATCAACACCTTCTGACTGATCAGATTTGAGAATTTAACTGTGGTTTCAATGTAGCACTCCTGTATTGACAAATTGTCGATTTTGAGGTTTGAGTATGTTTCTGTTGTCACAGGGAGACTATAAGACCCAGAAAGAGGCTGTGTGGGCCATCACCAACTACACCAGCGGGGGGACGGTGCAGCAGGTCACGTACTTGGTTAAGGCTGGAGTGCTCGAACCTCTCCTGAACCTCCTGTCAGTCAAGGACAGCAAGACTATCTTAGTTATCCTGGATGCCATCTTGAATATTTTCATGGTAAACATGAACAGAATCTGGAAGCCATGTTTAATAGTGCAGAAGCACTAGGTTGAAGGAATCTGGTGCAGTCTAGTTTCTAAGCAGTCACTTGGACACATCGGATCAAATTGCCTGTACGCATGCAGATCTTCTGCATTTTGATACAGCAGCTCACTGAGACAGAACACTGATGTACATGAATAGGAATGATTAAAAATTACGAATTCTGTCAAAACAGAATTCATGTCTCTCGAGTGGCGCAACAGGAAAGCGTTCGCCCTATCACTCTATCAGCGCCCAAGAGAGCAAAACTGGCCATGGAAGGAGGGGTGGCATACTCTCTCTCTCTCCCCTATGAATCACAACAACACTAGCCAATCAAGGGCGTCTGTGTGCTCATGCATGCAGAAGTGGGCGGATAGCACTTTCCTCCGAGTGTGTTACGCCACCCCCCGATGGTGCACGAGCAGCAGTTCGAAAAGATGTGGTCGGCTGGCTTCACATGCCTCGGAGGAAGCATGTTATAGCCTTCGCCCCCTCCCAGGTTCAAGGCTGTTGTGATAGGGGAGAGCTGTCTGATGGGTGGGAATTGGCTTTGACTAAATTAGGGAGAAAATCAGGGAAAAATGGAAGAAAAAAAATTCTCATTCTGCCAATTTGCAAAATTTGTAGGCACTGAACCTCGTTTATCAAGCTTAATACAATCAAGTTTATTCCTAAATCATTTTCAGGGGCATGTGCACAAGAAATTGAGTATTCTTTAAGACACAGTTAGTTCTGAAAAACCTTCAAGCTCTTGGGTTTGTGTAACTTTACATACGAGACTCATTAATGTGAACCTCGACTGATCGGCTTCAAACTGTATAATTGGCAGAAGTTATTGCAATTTTTTTTATAAGGATTACGTTATCAGTTCTGTGGGTTCTGCGGGTCTGTTAGTAACAGATTCTGCTGTGCTGACCTGCAGGCTGCAGATAAGATGGGCGAGACGGAGAAGCTGTGTCTGATGATCGAGGAATGCGGAGGACTGGACAAGATCGAGGCACTCCAGACCCATGAGAACGAAATGGTCTACAAAGCCGCACTCAAACTCATAGAGAAATACTTCTCAGGGGAAGTAAGTGCGCAATCAACCACTGAGCATCTGTCTGTTCTCAGAGTGCAGACCATTAGTAATTAGGAATGTTTTCTACTTAAAACTGATGATTTAGAATCACTGGTTTAAGTTTAATCATATGCTCATGCACATCAGTTGGATTGTAATCTGGAGGCATCTCGAAACGAAAGCTGATAGTTCTTGGGATCATGGACATAGGTGTATATACATGTATTTGTGTGAATATTTTTAGAACTGGATTTCCAAAACTATCTATATGTAATAATATAGCCAGTGAGGAAAAGGATGGACTGATATCTGAGCAATCCCGTATTAAAGGAGCAGTTTTGAATTGCAAAACTGTCATACAGAATAATGGCACTGTTCAATATGCAGTACGCTTGCAACATTGTAATAGGGTTGGCCTTCAGAAAAATGAACGACTGTGACTGGTCAATGCTAATAATAATAATAATAATAATAATAATGGTCATGCTATTAATGGTTCATTAATAATCAGATTTTTTTTTTTATCAGGAAGAAGAGGATGAATCCATCGCTCCTGAAGCAACCACTGATGGCTTTGCCTTCCAGATTGCTGATAACCAAAGCACTTTTAATTTCTGAAACACTCCTCCACCACCCACTACTCCATTCGAAATTCCTTTTTTTTATACATGTATTCATATAAGGATTTTATACTGAGTTATGTATATAAAGGCTCTTTTTAGTTTTACACTAAGCCTTGTAAATAAAATTTTAACACCTAAGATAATCTGTGGTTCACTGATGTATGAGTGGGTAAGAATTTTACTGTGTTTTATTTTAAATAAAATACAGTTGTCCCAGGAGTCAGATTCGCGGACTCTAGTAAGCCCAAGTACCTTAAACTCTTACTGTTTTGACTTTCACTGGATGAAGATAGGTGTGAATTAGTGTGTGAACGTGTGTGGTGTGAATTAGAGTGTGAATGTGTGTTTGCATCAGCGTCCCATTTAGGGTTGTATTCCCACTGGATAGGCTCCGGATAGGCTCCATCCTACACCCCAAACTCTCATCCATCCATTTTCCGTATCGCTTATCCTACACAGGGTTGCAGAGGAGCCTATCCTAGGGAACTTGGGGCACAAGTTGGGGGACACCCTGGATGGGTACCACTCCATCGCACACATTCACACACTGCAGACAGTTTGGAAATGCCAATCAAATGCCTACAACATATGTCTTTGGACTGGGAGTGGAGAACAGAGTATCCGGAGGAAACCCCAAAAAGAAGGGAGAGAGCACACGCGCACACACACACACACACACACACACACACACACACACACACACACACACGGCCAAGGCAGCAATCAAACCCCCAACCACAGAATTGTGTGGCAAAAATGCTGACGATTAAACCCCCACCAAACTAAATTTATTTATTTATTTTTTATTATTATTTTTATTTTTTTTTTTTTTACAAAAATCATCATATAAAAACTTTGGTAGTAGTAGTAGTAATAGCATGATCTTGTTTGATTTCTGTCTAAACGAATTTCTGACTACATTTCAAAACTATCTGTAGCTGTTGTTCTTCGGTTTGTCCACGCGATGTCGCTGCCGCACATTTTGTCGCCAGAAACGGGGTGTAGCCTAAATGTCTCAGCACTTCCTACACGCGCGCACTGTCTCAGGACACGAAATAACAGCGTTCGGCGTCACACGTTGTGCCCTACACGTCTATTTGGAATCCCGCCCCGGGTTAAATAGGTTTTGGCTGCCCACAGCATTCACTCTGAACGAAAATAAACTGGTTTGTCCAAGAACAGCGCTGATTTCTCATGGAGCGGGATTAAATAACACTTCCACAAGGTTTAGGGTTTCCAGGCTGGTCTTATTGGGGGTTTTTTATGATGTGAATGTGCATTTTGCGAAAAAATTGCTGGAAAGTTTTGATTTGAATGTTTAAGTGCTTATGTGTTAAAAGCCATCCGGAGACAGTAATGCTGCTGTGTGTTCGGATTACTCACTCGCTCTTATTGAGAAAAACAAGCTTGTAGGAAAAGTTCTGTCGTTTTCTGGAGCCAGGGAGATAGTTTGGTAGAAAATAGCTAGAACTAAACGTCAAGCTGGAATATAAAGGGAATGTCTAATCAAGGGGCGAGGAGAAATGGTCCAGTGAAACTGCGGCTCACAGGTAAGTTCATCTTTACACTTTATGTCAAGTTTCTATTTACAAAACCTTCACTATGGCGGCTAAATACCATGTAGCACTCTTCCATGGGGATATAATTGCTGAATAACGTATTTTATCTTCCTTAAATAACCCTTTTAGCCATATAAGCAACTTTTTAAAGTACTTTAAACCATTACGTCATGCTTGCTTTTTCTTTTAGCTAGTAAATAAACATTTTTTTAAGCCACTGCGTTCATCTTAAAACAGAGATAACATCGCATTACATCACTGTCCTCAGTTTAGCTGTTGTTATGGCGTGCTACGTGGTATCCAGGGGCGTGGCCACAGGAGTGGCACTTTGGGGTGGCTGCTGCCACCCTGAAATAAATCCTGCCACCCTGATTCCAATTCACTGCTTTATTTCTGCTCTGCGTTTGATGTAGACTCCACGAATCATGATTTAACTCATTATTGTTGGATTATGTACCAAATCCTATGAGTATTAGAAACTATAGAGCGGCTGTAATACAAAAAAAAACAGTCAGCCTTGTACTAGACCTACACTATATAGCCAAAAGTTTGTGGATATCAAAGGTCAACACACACAATTGTATACAAGGTATTTGTATGTTGTAGCATTAAGATTTCCCTTCACTGGATTTAAGAGGCTCAGACATGCTCCAGCATGACAGTGCATCTGTGCACAAAGCGAGCTCCATGAAGACATGGTTTTGCGAAGGTTGGAGTGAAGGAACTCGAGTGTCCTGCACAGAGCCCTGACCTCAACCCCACTGAGCACCTTTGGGATGAATCTGAACGCCAACTGCGCCCCAGACCTCCTCACGCGATCTCACTAATGCTGATTTTTCTTCCTAATTTAGTCTTAGCCAATTCCTACTCTCCAGTCTGAAGCCATTCGGGAGCATCTTTTCAAACTGTTTTTCAGTTATGCAACGTCAGGGGGCTGCATAACACACCCAGGAAAGTGCTATCTGCCCACTTCTGCATCTAGTGGAAAACCTTCCCAAAAAAAAGTGGATGTTATTATAACTGCGAAGGGAGGTTAAATCTGTAATGGGATGTTTGGATATTTGGTGGTGCATATTTGTGTGCTCTTGCCCCCCTTTGCTACCCCATGCGTAGTTAGACTCGGATTTCTGGCAGCTATGCTTCTCAAAACATTTTCGAAAGACCAGTGTTTAGCAATAAGATGATAATTGATGAGTGGCGCAGTGAGGAGCATTGCCGTCTCACAGCTCCAGGGTCCCAGGTTTGATATCCTGATCTTGTGCTCCTGTCCACGTGGAGTTTCTGCACATGTCCGTGTGGGGTTTCCGGGTTCTTTGGTTTCCTCCCAAATCCCAAAAAACATGCTGGTAGGTGGATTGCCCGCTCTGAATTGCCCCCAGGTGTGAACGAGTGACCTGAATCTTTGTGTGTGATGGACTGGCGTCTCGTCCAGGCAGTCTTCCCACCTCACACCCAGTGTTCCCAGGGTAGGCTGTAGATCCACCGCCACCGTGACCAGGGTAAAGCAGTTACAGAAAATGAACGAATGAATGAATGTTTGCTTGAGACGGGTTGCGACATAAAACCCAAGATGTTTTTGAGCAATCTTGCACATCTGTCATTCTACAAAAGAGCATGGTTCATTTAATAAAGAACTATAAGTAAATATCTTTTACTTCTTAGTAACTTTCCACTCTGTCGTTTTTTTGGTAATTGTTTTTTGGTTAGCTTTTTGGCAGATGCTTTAATCCCAAGTGATTTATGAGAATCCAATCCAATCAGTTGAGAGTTAAGAGCTTTGGCTTTGTGGGATTTAAACTTAAGTTTACTTAACTTGAGTGACCACTAGAGGCATTAACATTTACCTTTCGTGTCTGATTATTCCGTTTGTGGCATGCGTGATATTTGTCTATCAGTGACGCATCAGTTTCTGTTCCATTGCAACTGAGTTAATGAGAGGTGAGATAACGCCATAAAACAACACAGCAGCTGTGAGGACTTCTTTACACCTCTTCTCTGTCTGCTTCCTTTGGCACGGGTCGATCTCCTGACACAAACACTAATGAATCATTAACTATAAATGTGTGTGTGTGTCTTTCTGAATCAGCCTTCTGCTAAACTGGGGTTGCTGGAGGCTTTTTTAATGAGAAAGGAAACTACCGGTCAAGTATTGAGATTTTTTCCATAACCTTTAGCCGAACGCCACCAACTATCATTTTTATGACATCTTAACTAGAAACTACTTAAGAGTAAAGATTTAAGAGTGTTTAAAAGTAGAACAAAGTTCAACCTCTCTTTTTTCCTTGCTTAAAATGTTCCTATTTGCTTGGGCATGATGATTCATCAGGCTAAATTTATTGCTGGTTTTGCTTGATTATTAACAGCAGTAACACCTACAGCTGATTAGAGCGCGTCGTAACAGCTACAGCTGATTAGCGCTCTGTGTAACAGCTACGGCTGATTAGCGCTCTGTGTAACGGCTACGGCCGATTAGCGCTCTGTGTAACGGCTACGGCTGATTAGCGCTCTGTGTAACGGCTACGGCTGATTAGCGCTCTGTGTAACAGCTACGGCTGATTAGCGCTCTGCGTAACGGATACGGCTGATTAGCGCTCTGTGTAACAGCTACGGCTGATTTAAAGCGCGGCGTAACAGCTACGGCTGATTAGCGCTCTGTGTAACGGCTACGGCTGATTAGCGCTCTGTGTAACGGCTACGGCTGATTAGCGCTCTGTGTAACGGCTACGGCCGCTTAGCGCGCTGTGTAACGGCTACGGTCGATTAGCGCTCTGTGTAACGGCTACGGCCGATTAGCGCTCTGTGTAACGGCTACGGCCGATTAGAGCTCTGTGTAACGGCTACGGCCGATTAGAGCTCTGTGTAACGGCTACGGCCGATTAGAGCTCTGTGTAACGGCTACGGCCGATTAG
>CM040976.1:27983440-28068943 GCA_022985145.1 Pangasius djambal | reverse complement strand
TTTTTTTTTTTTTTTAGAACAAGGCATAAAAACGTGTACTCTGATTTTTCACCACAACCTTAGATAATCCATATCATTCTTATAATGTTGATTTTTCTTCCAAATTCAGCAGCAAGTTGCTCCGGTCGAGCTTTTCTGTTGCTCATCGTATTTAAATGCAGAATACGTTAGTAGCTGCTCTGATGGTTTTTGTCAGTAACTAATTTGACTTAAGCTATACCTCAGAGAGAGGAACACTACGTCACTGCATCTCCTGGTCACGGATGTAGTGTTTTCTGTTCATGTCTCATTGACTGACATTTCAGGTGACCAGAACTGCGTCAAATCATACCATAGCAAGTTAAAATATCTTACATTTATCGTATATATTTCTCATTATGAGATGTACTTAATTTTGTATTTATTATTTACAACACATGCTCTACATGTTCACCCTTATGCTCTATGCATTTTCTCAGCTGCTGTGTCATGTTTTTGCGGATTTTGCTCCACACATTCCCATCGCTTCCTGACTTTTCAGACACCTTGTATACCGTATTTATTTTTGTGTACTGAACCGCAGACGTTTTCCCCGTAGCCTGTAATCAAACGTATGACATGATCTCATTTCATTTGCCACTCACTATGTGGAATCTGCGATTACATTTAGGATTCTGTGAACTTTCTGCAGTCCAGTGATTATATCTTGCTGTCGCAGTGTTCAAAATGTTGTCCTCCGACTGAAAGCCGGCGCACAGAAACATGGAGAACCAATCAAATTGCAACCTTCAAGACCCTGAAGGTTGTGACCAGAAGAGTGGGAGCATCTGCGCCTGAGACTAGATGCAGATGGTGAAACATGTCACGCTATGTGACAAACCTTCGATCCATTATCACTTTATGCAGCTAGCTACTTTAAGTGTCTGAGGTATACTTTTAATTCTGTACATCGCTAGTTTTAAACCACTGACTCTCAGCTAGCTGCAGATTTCCTTATCATCATATTCTACCACCTGTACTTTTGAAGGAAGTGGAAAATCACACTGCTAGTTCTGTGTTCTCAGAAATGACCTGATTCCCTGCACTTTTTGTTTCATCATGTTTCCTCACTGCCTCTAGGCAAATTCATTTCCTCAGTGAAAGAGAAGGCTGTTTGCCTGAGAAAGCCCTGATTAGTTCCACTAGCTGCCGGAGGTCTTGTACTCATTTCCATATTTGCAAGTTACTCCAGACATCCTCTAACGTAACGTTTAATCCACGGTAGGACAGTGACCTCAGTGTGTTCATGCATTCTATTTTATAAATTTGTGTACTATTGATCCAAAAAAAAAATCTAGAAAAAAAAAAAGTGAGGTGGCTAGATTATTATTTTTTTCACACCTGACAAAAGTATAAAACCTCGTGTTTGGATAAACAGAAGATGGGTTAAAAGATGGGTTAAATATAAGGCGACTAAGCCTATTTCTATACACTAATTTCTATACAATTTCTATAAACTTGTTTCTTTACACTTTTTACACTAATTTCTAGCTTATTTTCTCTTGGCAGATAATGTTGCTTATTTCAAGCGTTCTTCTCTAGAAACCAAATTATCTGCCAAATGAACAAAAAAAGACATGGATTAAAAGTAGACATAATTATATGACAAATCTAAGATCGTTAAGGCTATTTTCTAGAAATTTTTTTACAAATTTCAAACTGAGAAACTGTCTTATTTTATTGGCCGATAATGTTGTTTATTTCAAGTTTTTTTTTTTTTCTGGAAAGAAACAAAATTGTCTGCCAACAGAGTAACAGAGAAAAGTCTGAAATTAGTAATAGTATATGTATAATAAATTACATCTGTTACATAATTGCATCGTGATAAAAAAATAAATTTTAAGATACATTTTTATTTTTTATTTAGAATAGTATCGCTTGCTAAAATACCATTTTTTGCAGTGAACCGCAGACCTTTTCTTGTGGCTTGTTTTACAGTTTATAATATTGCGATTATCTTGTTTACTAGAAACTTTTTTTGTAGTAGAGTGTAAATATTTGCATTTGGATCAAAGGGAAAAAAATTGGATAAAAGAAAAAAAGTATTGTCAGAAAATCATGAGTTTGGATCCTGATGATGCCAAAGCCGTCCGTGGGTTCCCGAGGGGGGAAAATTATAGAACAAATATTATCCTACTTTCTAGACATTTTGATTAATTTCATGGTTGAAATTGGTTTAAAAAAAACACCTAGGCTTAATAATCTTATAATTTATATCTTATAATTTATATAATAATCTCATAATTTATTTCTTATAAGATATAATATATGATATAATGACCTTTTCCCATGGCCTGTCTGCAAACAGATGAGATTATCTCATTTACTCGAAAAATGTTTTTCCACTTGACAGAAGTACAAATGTTTGCGCTTGAATAAACAGAAAACGGGGTAAAAGTTGTTTCTGAAATAATAACGCTGTATAGCAAATGAAGCAATTAGACACCAGTTTGAAACTTTGAGAAGAAAAAAGCTTGAAGGTTTTAGGATGGCCAGTTCCTCTGGAAGCTCTGCTCTGATCATTTCAAAGACTTGTCCCTAAATATTGAAAAAAAAAAATTTTTCCACTTGACCGAGGTGTAAAAGCTGGCATGTGGATAAAGATGGTATAAAGGGTGACGGAAAGTCCTCTTTGGAATAAATGATGTCTTAGCACGTGTGTATTTCAGTCTCTCCATGACTGTGTGTGTTTGGCTAGTGCACTTTTGATGATGTCATCGTGCTGCTCCTTTGCAAAACAGAACAGCAGTTGACAGGAACATAAAACAATATCTTTTGCTGACTTTTTGCCAAAATCGGCTTAGAATATGCAAACTATTTAAGCAATAACATGCCTTATGATTTCCTCGGTGCTGAATTTCAGATTTGCATGCAGGTAAAAATGAAAAAAAAAACAAAAAACAGCCAGCATACCCTGTCTTCTGTTCTCATCATTCATCTCTCTCACACCTGGTATTAATAAGGGACTTTTGTACACACATCCTAAACAAAAAGTCGTTTCTTGTCTTTACGAAAATAAGCCGTAAGCTTTTTATCCACACATGGGTGTTGTAAAACCTGTTTTTCGTTTCTGTGTCTCAATTGTTTTTTTGTTTTTTTTTTATATTTTAATGGTCATCTTAGATATTTTCTCTTTATGTGTTTATTTATTTATATATTTATATTCTCTCTCTTTTTTTTAATTATATATATATATATATATATATATATATATATATATATATATATTTTTTTTTTTTAAATTACCAAATAAATTGTAGAAAAATATTTTTATGGAGAATTATTATTCTGAAGTTGTTTAGTATCTCAAACAGGCTTGCTTGTGTGATTTCTAACCCCGCATGACGCTGACATGACGCACTGTTATCTATAAAACTGGGAAAAAAGAACTTTTTAACTGAAAAGTTACACAAGATATTTTTTTAAAAACGTTTTATGTACAAATAGTGGTACTAGTATTAAGGCGAGTGAGTATTGATTCACACACAAAGTTTAAAGCTTCTCTTTCTTTTTAGGTACAAAAATGTTTGAACGCTAAACATTAACGAAAGAATTGAGAAAATATTATTTCGGTCCAAACTATCACTATTAAAGTCTTGTTCTGTTTTATCTAAGCTGAGGAAATAGCTTGTGCTTGCGAGTAAACACACGTCACGTGGACAACTTTATGAAATACCAGTACATAGTTGTTTCTACTGCACAATTCATGACGATGTGGCGCTCTGTTTTTCTTTTTGAAGTGCACCCGAGTATGCACAGCAGCCTGCACAGTTGTCCCATGGTTTGCCCCCCGTTTACCTTTGACCTTTGTCCCTATCATCCACACCGGAAGCGTCTCAGACGGCAGCGTGGCTGTATCTCGTCTCCTCACAGACATCTGATCACGTATCACACTTCCTGTCTCACCACTTCCACTGGAAACCAGCAGAACACCACACACACACACACACACACACACATACACACACAGACACACACACACACACACACACATACACACACACACACACATACACACACACGCATATGTCTGTTTCTTAGAAACTTAGAGCAGACACTGAAATTTGGCACGTCTTGCTGTACCCATTGGCCCACTGCTATGCAGTTGACCTTTTACACAACTTCTGCAAAATCACGTCTGCACACAGACTGCTTTCTGTTGTCTGAGTCTGCGCCATTTCGTCTGTGTGTCTGCTTGCAAACGTGTGTATGTGTCTCTGTGGTTTGAGTGTTGAGATTTTTCTTTCATATTGCGTATGGTGTTGTGTCTAGGGATGAGCAATATGGAAAGAACATATCACAATATTTGAAGATGTTTTCACACAATACACAATTTGTTTTCTGGCACTTCTTCTTCTTCGGGGTTGTTAACGAGTTAGGAAACTCGCACCACAACCCACACAAACTGTACCACCATATTAAAATAAAAATAAAAAAACAATCTAAACTGTCACAACAGTGAGTGTGTTTACACGAACAAAACAATGAGTTGCCAAAAAAAATAAATAAAATTTGAAAATTACAACTACGAGGATCCAAAAGTTAATACAGAATATTCATTCATACGTTCGTTTATTCCTTCGTCTTCAGTAAGTGCTTAGTGCTGGTCAGGGTGGTGGTGGTGGTGGTGGATCCGGAGCCTATTCTAGGAATACTGGACCTGAGGTGGGAATACACCTTTGAATGGGATGCTAATTCATCGCAAGACACCACACACACACACACACACACACACACACACACACACACACACAGACACACACACATTCGTAACTAGCTGCAATTCTGAGTCAGGATCAACCCAGGGACCCTGGAGCTGTTACTCCGGAGCTCTCTACACTGCTTGTAGGAAGCCTAGAGTATAAATAAAAGTCAACTCTGCATTTAACCCGAAACATCTGTGTATTTATTTGTAACCTTTTCAGAGCATCCATCTAATTTACAGCTGTGATTTCTTACTTCGTAGGAAAAATACTTTCTACACCGATTTTCGTGCCGTCGATCCATCTTCGAAAACCCGGCTATAGCAACTATCTGAAGTCCTATCTTCCTTTAGTCAGGCGTACAGGAAGTGACAAATTCTGGACAGGAATTTGTTTAGGCTATTTTTTCTTGAAATTACACTGGAACAGAAAAAGAAGGTTATTAACTCGTTAAGCACTAAATAACATTTTCTCTCTGGAACGGTTCTTTAAATCATGTCAAATAAAAAAGTAGTTCATTTTTTGTTTTCGTTGTCATTTCCTGTAAGATTTCTAATCCCTGCTTGTGATAAAAAGACCTTTTGGGAAACTTAATACACTAAAAATCATGTCTTATTTATTTTGCTCTAAGGGTGTTGTACTTCTCTGTAAGTCACTCAGTAATCAGACTTCTTTCTAAAATACATGACCTAAACGCCTCTACAGTTGCGTTAAAATCTGACCCAAAAAAAACCTTTTTTTGTGTGTGTCTTCACTGCTAAATGTTTATTTGAGAGTTTTCATGGTTACAAAGTGAACAGAATGCTTTCTTAGTCCGCAACGTTTAATACTTGCCGTGTGATACACTGGCGTCCCATCCAGGGTGTATTTCAGCCTCATTCCCAGTGTTCATTCTGGATCCACTGCAACCCTGATGTTTCCAGTAAAGATGAATAAATGAATGTTTAGTGCTTATTGGCAGCTCTTCACTGTCCAGTTACGTTCACGCGCATGCACAGGTCTGGATAATAGAAAGATAGCAGATTAACAGTGTACATGCACTCAGTAATTGCACTGATTATTGGGCTGCAATCCTGGTGTCATTATCAGATCATCTGAAAGTGGCGTTTGTAGCGTGCTGTGTACATGCCCACCTGAATAAAGTGGTAACTGCTGAGAGGTAAAGTAAGGATTAGGGGTGTAATACAACGCCACTACCTCTCTGGATCCAGTTAGTGCTCCAAATATCTGTATCTGTATCAGTATTCAGATTTATTGATGAATGAAGTGGGTGTGGCCTAAACCAGAAGGGTTTGTTTGTTTGTTTTTAATTGAATATGAACCCTACCACTATGCACTCGGAGGTAGAAACGCCAGCACTGTCACAAGGGCATGTGAATTTTGGCTCTGACAGTTCCTCATCCTCAGCTACATCACTCAAGTTCATACTGTGGTTTTTAAAATCAGTTGTTATGTTTGTTTGTACCTGCCTGTGATGTTTTCTAACAAATTTAGTTCAGTCTATTTCCCGAAATATAAACAAAAACTAGTAGCTCAATGTAAACCACTGTGACCCTGACCAGGCAGTTACTAAGGATGAATGAATAAACACTGTAAATGCTTAAATGAAAGTAAGAGCTCGTGTGACTTTTTTGCTTGTGTCCCGCAGGATCCCGTCCTTGATATACAGCTTTAGTCTCAACCAGAGACCCTAGTTTACCCTTCTGGCCAGCTTTCTGAAAAAAAAACAGCATGCCTCCTATTATTGTATCTGTTTAGAACACATTATCTGTTCATTCTGAATAATTATAATAACGTAATCGTATTCATTTACATCCATAGTAAGGATTTTTATTGTGCATGTAAACGCACTTTCAGTTGAATACGTTTTCATTCCAATATTTACAAAACAACAAACTCATAGAGTTGTTCCAGTGCAAAGCTAAAGTCCAAACTGCTGATACTAAACAGGTCTTGACTGATCGGCTTCCATTTTGTGATAGAAGACTTCTATTGAAAGGAAGACGTTTGGAACGTCGCAAACTTAGCTTATGAAGCGCTGACATGAGATCTTCTCACGATTTACACAGGTTTGCATGCGGGCATGTTTTAACGAACACTACCTTCTGCCGTCATTCTGATTCGCTCAGCATGCTCACGTTATGTTTCTTTTGTCCTTTCGGTCTAAGCAGTGATGACTGGAGTCATTCTAGTGATTCTAGTCATTAAAACACTAATCTGTAATGGATAACAACAATGAAAATTATGGGTTGAAACCTGGCTAATTAGTTTGCAAAGAGTAACAGGGTTGACCGGATATTGCTGCTAATTCAACAATGAATATAAAAAGACTTTTACGTTTCCTGTTAACAAGCCCCATTTAAAATGTTAGTACTTGATAATAATAGCATATAATAGTAATAGTAATAATAATAGTAGCAGGCCTGCAGGTCTACAATAAATATTTAATATTTAGTCTTGATGGTTAAGCTTTTGACATGTCACAGGTTAGGAAGTAATAGATATTTTACAAAAATAAACTCCAGGGTGTATGAAAAATCAGAAACCAATGGGATTTAAACTACATAAACTACAAATACATGAGTTTGCCTTTATATTTATTATCATATTTATTTGTACTTATTTTTATATTTTCCTTACAGGTGAAAAATGGCATTAACATTGGTTGAAAGGGTAGAGATAGAGCTTCTTGGTACTTCTTGGCACTGTCTTTGGTTCCTGACCTTTTAGACACCCTATAAATTCATAATTTGTATATTTTTCTCTAACAGTTGAATTTGATGAATGCAGTACATGCCGGTGTAAATACAGGGAATGTAATTAGAGTACTTATTTATGTCCCAGACATGATACAGAGAGATCCTGAAGATACATTCTGCTGTTTTCATTATATACATATGTAAATCATAAAAAAAACAGTAAGTAATAATAATAATAATAATAATAAATCGCAGTGACAACATTTCGACATTATATTACATACACACAGCATTTTGTTGTTACTGAAAGATTGTATTGATTTTATTCAATCATTTAAAAATATTTGGGCTTTTAGACTATTTAAAAGATGATAATAATAATAATAATAAATTTTTTTTAGCGCTAATTTTCTCAAAGGTGCTTTACACTGATGTAATTATATTATATTATTCGATTATAATTGTTCAGTATGTAATCTCTAGTTATTACTGAAATAGCTATAAACCTGTGACGATTATGAAAAGTTCTGCAAAACAAACAAATAAATAAATAAATGACTCCTCATCTACAAACAGGACAGACTAAACAGGACAAAAATCTTTTGTACTTTTTTAATTGAGCATTCTCGATGAAGACTCTACAGTTTACCACAGTTTAGAGACAGTATAAAAACCTGTTTCCCTGAGCTGGGAGAGATCCTCAGGATTAACATCTTGACGAATAGCTTTTAATCGTTTTGTTTTAGATCACAGTATAATTTCCTTACATCTATACCAGAAGTGATTTTAATTCTGAGAAATGAAACAGCAACTCTTTATATCATAGATGCTAATTTTGGGCATAACGCATCGGCAGTGATACACTAGTCTGATGAAAATGCATTTTCTTCTTATCCTAAACGTAGTCAAGCACAAGACGAGAGATGGCACCGATCCAATACCCAGGAACAGTATCAGGCTGATACCAGCAAAAGTAGCGCACTGGATGTTGGAGGGGGAAAAAACAATGAATCGGATCAGATTCTGTAACAAATGTATCCTGAGTACTGGTTGTAGCCCAACAACGTAAAGCAGCTTCGTTGCCTAACGTTAACAACCGGCGAGCTACTCAGCAGAGCAAGTGTGTGTAAGTTGCTCTCACATCAGCTGTGTGGAAGAACTTCACAATAAAGGATACTGTTTATTTTATTTTATTTTTTGGGGGGAAATGTTTACATGTAGAAACTTCATTGTCTATATATTTTCAACGTAAGTGATTTTTGCACGAAAGAGTCTAGCTGTTTTTAGCAATGTATTTTTTTTCCTATATTTACATGCTTTGTTAAAAAAATTTTTTTTTAAAGCGAAGTAGTTTAAATATCAAAGTAGTAAAATTATTGGATGTGTTTCGGTTTTGGCTGATACTCAAGGGTTCAGTATCTATATCGGTAAAAGTGGTATCATGTTGGGGTTTTTTTAAGCAATATTAATCAATATTTTTAGCAATATTAAGCTTACAATCTACCTGGTTAGGGTCGCAGTCCCTGACCACGTGGACATCCGGAGCCTGTCCAGGGAACACTGGGGTGGAGGCGGGAATACACCCTGGACAGCGTTATCAGTCCATCACAGGGCACCACACACTCATTCACACACTCTTTAAAACTTAGCACAGCCAGTTCACCTACTGGTGTGTTTTTGGAAGATGGGAGGAAACTTGAGAACCCGGAGGAAGCCCACATGGACATGGGGAGATCATGCCAAACTCCACACAGGAAGTAACCTGAGCTCAGGCTTGACCCAGGGACCCTGGAGTGGCAGTACTACCCACCTCAGTAGCTGATCGACTACATATTATACGTGTGTACATTTAATTTCTTTTCTTTTTCTTTTTTTTTTTTTAACCAAACCATTCCTTCCAAACATTTTCCACCCTGCACCCTGACTGAAAAGAATCTTAGAAAGCCATGATTGTTCAGTTCTCAGTTCACGCATTTTGGGTGTGTTTGAAAGTGTCCTGTTTCATGGACATACCTGGATTTAGGTGTTCACCTTGCCAAGGTGTGAATAAGTGATGCACTATTTTCAGACAATGTTTATTCAGACAACCAGAACTCGGAAAGCTGTGAGCTGAGCCTCCGAGACTCATCCTGAACTGCTGAATAAGAGCCTTATAGTCTCGCTGACATGCTGAAAACCTTTAAAACCTCTTAAACCTACTACAGCTGACTGTTTAGAGCAGGACTTGAGGAGTGATGACTCGGAGGAATTTAAGAGGACACGGTGCTGTCTGTCCATTCCTGCTTGAACGCGCCGTCTCGCACGCACGCTTTCCGTGCGTGTGTTTGGCTGCGACCTGACAGCTCTCTGCAGGAGGTTTGTTGGTTTAATGTGTCGCGGTAATCTGAGCTTCCTGAGCTTCTCAGGCTGCGGGAAAAATCATGTTAGAGTGAAAGAGTTGTGGAAAGAGACAGGGGGGACCGTGTGGGTGACTGAGAGGGAAGGTGAGACTTTCCGACAGCAGGTTAGATATGATTGGCTGTTGTTGAGTAAGGAAGAAAACACCACGGGGCGTGCAGTTACAGGAAAATAATCAACAAGGGGGTCGTGTACTCAGCATGAAGCTGAGTTACTGTTACTGTTTTCCAATAACAGCACACCAGTGAAGTATTCCTTTAATACTTCGGCAATCTGCCAACGCTTTACTTTTTTTCATTTATTAAGAATGACATGGCGTACTTTCAGCTGTTTATAGTTACATGTATTGTTATGGAACCATCTGTGAAACAAGTTAGTACTTATCACTTATGTTAGAGCAGCTATAAACAGCTGTTCTGTCATCAGCCTCTCTTTTTTTTCTGTCTCTCTTGAAATGATTAAGAAAAAAACACAGCTTATGATATAACCATGGTGCATACCTCACTGACTGTTATATAGCACTGACACTGGAGACTCCTTCCTTAAGTGTAAGATAAACACCTCCTTATTGAAAGCTTCACCATATTTATCAGTTTATTTATTTATTTATTTATTTATTTCCATTTATTATTGGTGTTAGATTATTTTGGAGCATCCGCTGTACAAATTCACGTAAATCAGTTACTATAGAAATGATAAAATATCACAATGAATTTATAGTTTTCTACTTTAACTTGAGTGAAGAATTTGAAGCTGTACTTCAGCTTTAGCAGAGTAGGTATTTCGATGAGTGGTTGAGTAGATGAGTAGTACCTGAGCAAAAAAAAAACATGGATACTTTTACCACCTCTGGCTATTTTGCTTTGCATGTGGTCTGTAATTGTCATGCTTATTTTGACAGCATCCAAATGCTTTCAACTGCCAAATCCGGCGAAGTAAGAATTCTTTAGATTGGAGTGTTAAGTTCATCCAGGGTTTTCTCTGACACACAGCAAAACTGTTGTAATCATACCCCGTGAGTTGGGGTCTGGTTGCAGTGGCAGCTCAGAGGTTAATGTCCTGCACGAGTGACTTCCTTTTTTCCTTTCTTTTGTATTCTTTGTCTCCAAGTGTACGAGCTGTTAGAGCATTACCTCATGGACTATATTGTACCCTCAGAGATAATGCTATTAGCTGCTATGGGACACCTTTTACTACAATTTTTTTTTTTTTTACTACAAGTATTAAGTATTTAAGTGTCTAGTCAAACATGTAGTCACGTGAAAGTCAAAATGTTGCTACTGTTAAATGTACTTGAGTATTAAACCATGTAAATGTTTTTAACTAGTGGAATTAAGTTAGTCATGTTTTCGTGTGAAAAGTAATTTTATTACTTATCTAGATCTGTTATAAGCAATGACATTTGCCTGAAAACATCATTCAGTTTCAAGTTTGATGGTCATATGCATGATTAATGCTACACAGTTTGCTAATGAATTAATCAGAAGTAAAATATCATTAGCTAGAATTTGAAATTTGCCTTGCTAATTTATGTAAGCTACTGGAATCAATGCTAGTCTACACCGGCATTAGCAAGAAAAACTTAGTTAAATATAGCCAGTTAACACTGGCATATTAGCAAAACTTACCTCAACATACTAGACGGAAGAGACTGTCTAGATTTGTAACACGTACTTTTAAAAGTCTAAATTAATGTATAAGGAGTAAAAAATTATAATAATTATTATTAAATGTGCACAGGTGTGTTCGGCTCTACTTCAGCCAGGCCACTTAATCCATCCAATACTATACTGTTGTCCTGTCTAGTTAGTGTGCACTGTCCTGTGCATTTATTACTGTGTATTTTACACTTATCTGACGCTGTACATAGCCCTGTGTACCACGCTAATGTACTGTGTGTTGCACATTGGTCCTGAAGAAACGCCATTTTGATCCAATGTATTCGATAGTTAGGGCAATATGGAGGAATAGAATCCATTCGACTTTATTAGAAATGACTCTAAACGAGTAATAATCCAGCATTTTTTTTCATCCTAATTTCCCCAGTATCAATAGCGTGTACAATTGCCACGGCGTTTCATATTACTGAGTAAAAACGGAGAACCCATTTATTCAAAACACACTTGTGATGGAATTCAGTTATTGAATTCTGAAACTCGTATTTTTGCAGAACACTAATGAAATCTTCACTCAAAGTATTAAGTGTGTCATCCTGCCAAAACTGTACTAAATGACTAAATGTGCTTGGCTTTATAATTTGTCTATATTAGTGATGCACCAAAAACGAAAATGAACCCGAATCCGGATTTCAGGAGAGAGAATTTCCAGTAAGAGAACTTTGTGCTTTGTGGTTTCTCTGCAACATGACAAGCTGCATTTTTTTTTTCCCTTATTACCTTCAAAGCTGATGAGGCAAGGCTGATAATAGCTGATGTAACATAAGCGTAACAGAAACTCTTGTTTCATAGACAGGATAGAACATTAACATGAACAGACACAAACTATGACATGACATTCTGTAATAAATACAAATTGTAATCGTTGGCAAATTGCCGTGGTATAAGAGGAATAAAACGCTTCAGCATGAGCTGTTATTGTGCCTGTTTTGACATGAAAAGTGCAACTGAACAAAGTCAGAACTTGTAGAGCTTTGCCTCTGATGGCAAGCAAACAGATTGATACGCTCTTCTCAATGAAATCGCCTTTTGATTTTTGCTCTGTGTGGCCCAATACTTTATTTACATCTATGACCTGTTGATCGTGTCGTGTTCTCACATGGTGGGGAATTTCCATGGCTGTGCTGTCGCCGTTTGAACGAGTCATATAGTTACTGGAGCAGAAGAACAACAACAAACAGTGAGACGTATTCAGACGATATCTTCTGCATCATACATCATCGGTGCATCTGGTCTTGACTAGTGCTGCCTCATTGGAGTTTCACATCAAATCTGGAGAGTTGTGTACAGCTTTATTGTTTGGTTGAGTGTTTGTTGATGTACTGATTGCTAGTGCACAGGGTGAAGGCTTCTCAACATGTTAGTTATTTAATTTGCAAGAATTAAGCGGTTGCTTTGTATCTGAAACTCACCCATTTTCCGAGAAGCTGACAGAAAGTTCCGCAGCTGCGACTCCTCTGTCCAGGTGTCAGTGCCAACCAGAATGAAGGCTGGGCTTGTTTTATTAGGCTGCTTTAATACTAGCTGTTTTTTTTTTTTGGTTTTTTTTTTTTTTTAGAAAAAAGAAAAAAGGCCAGAGTGCTTTTATGCTATAAAAAAGTGACATGTATACTGTAACCATAACAACGCTCTTACCAGTCATAGGTAGTTACTGCTGACTAGCTAGCCTAGTTTGCCATCTAGATTAATATTATAACGATCAGTAATATTATTACTACAGCCTTTGCTGCAGCTTTGAAGGCAGAAAATCAAGAGAATTTGAGTTGCAACTTGACTATATGCAGCAGTGGGACGTCACATCACGTAATGGCAACTAAAATATTTTTTGAGTAAAATATTGTCAACTCAATATGTCATGAATCTCCTCATATTTGCTCGCTAATTTTTTTCTACCGACAGTCTGTTGTCCGTGTTTGTTTTTCTTGCTCCACCCCCCAGCTTTCAATCTGATTGGCCAGGAGGTTAAAAAAAAAAAAATCACTTGATGGAACTTTTTTCAGCTTTTGGACTGTTTGTGCACCGTTGTGAACAAAAATATGGCAGCGTAATCCGGACTTTATGCAGAATTCAAATGCTTATTAGAGCATGCTCATTCAAACAGGTATTTTCAAATGCTGCCATAAGATTGCTGCAGACGGCAGTGCTTTTAAGAGTGGTCGCATTCCACCTGCCTTGCGGCTGCTTCCCTAGGGTTTAAATGTAAAACGTGTGCTGGCAGTTGAGGCAAAAAAAAAAAAAAAAAAAAAAGCCTCATGTGAATCAGCCTTAAAAGTTAAATAAGAGGGTCCTACACACCATGTTAACCCTGCACACCTGCAGTCGTCTCATTTGTGTACGAACTGATTGGCTTTACTGTGACAGACTGTCTGTCTCTGTCTATTTTTATTCCTCTCTTATTTTTAAACCTTTATCTCTCTCTGTTTCTTTTCTCCCTCTTTCGCGTTAATCTCTCTCTCTTTTTCCACGTCTCCTTTACTCCTTCGACTCCTTTTCTATTTCAGTCTCTCAATTTCTCTCTCACCCGTTTCCTAAGACCTAAGCCCCCCACCCTCTTCCCCCTTTCCCTTGTTCCTGTCCTCCGTCTCTTGACGTTCCCGTCTTCCTGCATTCCTCCAGCTGATCCCAGGCCAGATGGGGGGATGATTCATCGTCTCCGTATGGGCTGTGATTGAAATTTCAGGCCGCTCGTGTTCCCAGCAGATGAGACAGCGCTTTAAGCCACACTGCTGTTTGGGAATGCTGCAGTTCTGAGGAACCGTGATGTTCAGTCACTAAGGGCAAGGAGCTTTCTTATGTCTTTCTGCTATCTGTCTCATCTGACAGATAACATCTCCTTAAGACGTCTTTTATCAGCAAACTCTGTCCTTCTGACTCTGTCTCGCCTTCTCTCTTTTTTTTCTTTTTTCTCTTTTACTTTCTGTATTACTGTCTAACTTACATTCCTCGACCCCCCACCACCACCACCACCACCACACACACACACACACACACACACACACACACACACACACACACACACACACACACACACACACACACACACAAAGAGCACAGCCAAATCAAGTCACAGAACAGAAGCAGACACAGATTCATAAACACACACAGCCCAAACCCCACAGGTCAAAACACACACGTTAATATCAGATCAGTATGTCTATGTTGTGAGTGTGTTGGGTGTGTCCAACTCCAGAGGGACAAAGAGCCCCGCTGGTCCTCGTTGAATGACATCATTAGCATGTGAAATATTTTTCGTCTGGAATGGCGTGTGCGAGCAGGGTGGAAGGAAAGCACGTAATGGTCAGTGAAAGGAAGTCCATTGCCGATAAGAGACGGCGTCAGACGATGACGGCCTCCTGACTCCATATGTGTGTGTGAGAAGGAGAGAGTATAGTGTGAGTTTTTGCACGAGAGACAGTGTAATGTGTGTGTGTGTGTGTGTGTGGACAAGAACAGAACAATGCTGTGAATGAGGCACTCCCGGAGTCTAAACAGAGGCACAGCCAGAGAGGTGAAGGGCTCATTTCCAGCCGTTATTACCCGGAAACACGGCGGTGATTCTGTGTGTGTGTGTGTGTGTGTCAGATTGTCTGGCTTCAAACACAGACTTAATGTGCATTTGCCTTATCACAGCATGGAGATACGGTATATGCCACTAATTGATTTTGTAATATTCAACGCTCACCATATTGGACAAATCAAATTCAAAATACCACTAGTTCCACTCAGAAGGTAGCAGAAGGACAGCTGTCTTTCTTATTTTTGGACAAAGCGTTCCGCACAACAAACGTAGCCTACACTGCGCCAGATTAGGGTCAATGGTAGCACCATATCCACTCCACATCTGCTCTGGATCCGCATCGCAGATCCAGCCTGGTGACTTTTTGCAGTATCCCAATACCAGAACTGATGCATTTCATGGATCTGCACCAGAACAGAGTTAGAACCGCAGCGTTGAATGCTGCAGTGTGCTGCTAGCAATGAATTCCTAAATGCTGTGTTTAAGATGTTTTATCGGGTTACTTGTCTTGCAGGAAGATGCTGTAGTTCCTCCTCTTGATATATTGCTGAAGGACGGATTGCGGTCTGCTTTGCTTTGATTGGCATCATTAATCGTGAAATACGCCCAGATCTCTGTCGTTTGGTGTCATCTGTTCTTCAACATGACAACATAGACTAGGCTTACGTCACATCGTATTATGTATTATGTAAACGAGCATGGTATCAGACCGATCTGGTACCAGTATCGGTATCGATGCATCCCTACATGAGTCCACTTTTTTTTTTTTTTTTTAAAGAAGTTTATAATGTGGAATTATGAAGCATTATGAACATTCAGAAGCAAATCAATTCTGTTATTCAGATACAAATACAATTTAATTGAATTGGTGGACAAACCCGTGACTCCTGAAACCTGTGTTTGAGAAATTCTTTTTAATGTATATTGCATATTTAATGTATATTACAGCATAATATACAGTTGCCTATAAAGGTTAGGCGATTATTGAATAGATAAAGCCTAATGGAGATAGTATAAGAGTATGAGTGTAAGATTATTAAGCACCAGAACGTCTGCTCTTGACCACAAATGATCCAGCATTAAAAATCCCTTGCGCACTTCAGATTTCACTTAATCTCTTCCTGCTCTGCCGGGGGCTCGTTCTGCAGATACTGAAACTCATTGTTGAGTTAAATAGCATCAGGTTACACAGCATCTTATGTAACACCTTAGCTTATAAATGTTTTAATCTTAGAAACGATCTTCCAAGACACAGCTTTTTAAGTCACTTAGGCTATGTTCAGACACGAGTTATTTCATAATCTGATTTTCAGCCTGAGCACTCACTTTGCAAATTAAGTTTGAGCAAATCTGATACGACTGATGATAAGGGAGTCAAATTCGTTCGCATGTCTACAGAAAAATATGTGGCTGGAATACAATTGACAACGTCAGATTTTACATGTGTTGTAGCATTCGCAGTAACTTACTTTTGGCAAAATAAAGAAATAAATAAAATTAATAAATAAACAAAAAAGTGGAATCATAAGGAACATTTTTTTCTGACATACACTACCATCCAAGGGTTAGAAGAATTACCTTTTACTACCCCTTTTATCCTTGTCTTTACTAAAAGATTGATAAATGAGATCCATTATTAGTTTAGTGTGTAAATGTTTTAGTTGGCCAAACTGAGCTAAAATCCCCCAGTTATACAAGTTCCAGTAACGCTGAGCGATTTTCTTCATACTCTCATGTATATGTTGGTAAATTAACAAGCACATGTAAGGCACAGCTAATTTAATTTCTTTTTCCACGTCCACAAAACTCCATAAAAGGCAGAGCTTACAGAGAGCTGAAAACAACAAAATGATATCTAAACAGTGACAGAGTGCACCGTAAATGTCACGGTGCCGTTTGTTTTGTCCTAATTGAATGGCTAGACTTGATTGTCTTAATTTGTGGATTTGTTTTGGATTGCTTTTATTCAAGTCATTAATATAAAATGACTGCGTTGTACAAAATGTTCGTGGACTTTGTGTGATGGAAATCTCGATTCGTAATCTGTATACATATATAATTGCAGTAACTCCTCACCAGCTGTACGATTTGAAACGTAGTAATCAAGGGTCACATTATTGAATGTCCTTATATGTAAATCTCCACAAAGCCAGCAGCTCTCATAGGGTATGAACATTTTTCTGAACCGAATAGATTTTCATCAATACCACATTTGTTTTGTAAATGCTACAAATAAATTTGTTCATATCCAGCATGATGAGGCCCCAGGTTTTTTTTTTTGGGGGTTTTTTTTTGGAATCCGTGCAAGCCTTGTATAACTGATTTATTTGTGGATTGAAATTCAGAATTTGGTACAGAGAGTAGTATCAGTATCCCTTGCTACCAATGAAAGGTTTGCTTGTTAGCGTTGCTTGGCCAGCTTGAATGGAGTGGTTAGTATAGCTTTAAAGAAATACATCACCCACAAAATGGCTAATAAAAAGGAAAGCGAGCTGAACATGATTTTGTGTGCCAACTGGGGTGTCAGGTGCCAGTTCGTGTAAAAGATCAGCTCAGTTACAGGTGTGTCATTTGGTGTTTGCTCTCACGTAAATGGAACATTCCTCTGTAAACAAACTCCTATCCACTCTTAGCTGTGAGGATTTAACCTTCTGCTAACTACTGTCTCTATTTACATCCTGGTCCTTGATACCTTTGAGCTGCTGTCAAAAGACATGCTTCTCGAGGAGATGTGTGTTATGACGTTTGTGAATGATTCCCCGTTTCGTTTCTTTGAAAAGCCATTGTTTTTCAGCTTTCACATCTCAAAGCAGGCCTAGCATGTTTTTCCAGGTTACATCACTGTCAACATGGTGGTATTTTACTTCATGTCAACTGTAAACAAAAAAGACAAAAAAAAATATTTCCGATTAGCCGGATTCTGCATGGGTTGTAGCTCAGGATAATGTGTAAGAAATAAAACAAGACAGGGTGTACTGTTTGAGGAAAATAATCAACGTCAGGATGGTTCGATGCGGTCCGACACGTCAGTGGCGATTATCTTATTCCTTTTTACCACAGCAGTTTGACGAAGATTACATTTTTTAGATTTATTAAAGACACATCATACATTTGATCCCGGATGTTTTTGATTAACACCTGACATTACAGAGCACTGTACGCTCTTCAGAAAGGTCTTATGCTGAGTATAAATGACAGAACAACCTGGGTATATATGCAAATGTCCTTATCACAGTGTTAAGTAACGACAGGTTTTCGAGTAAAATTCTTAAAAAGCTATGTTAACTGACACTGTCTGTCATTCATCATGCAAAGCATATTTCCAGTACACATTTTAAGCATTCTTGGTTGAGTGAAACAGCAGTGTGGTAGGCAGGTAAAAAGTTCATCTGTCCATTCATTATTCACCTACTGTGGGTTAATGGAAGAAGTATTAAAACAGTGTAAGGGTGCCTGCTCCTTGCCTGCAGCAAATAAGCGTAGCTTAGTGAAACTTGTGGGAAGCTTTACAGTACACTTCCTGAATGAAGTCTGACATTTGCTGAAATGACTTCAAGTTCACATGCGCTGTTCACACTTGACCTGTTTACTTGTATTTTGCTGTACAATATGGACGAAAAACTATACTGTATATAGAATAATATGTTTTTTTTTTTTTTTTTTTTACTTTTAATTACTCTTGGGACTTTTTTAATTAAATTATTGTTGAATTTATCAAATCTATTTACTGATTTTTTTTTTAAACATCTTGCATTTATCTATTTAGTTTATGCAACATACATTTTTACCAAATAAATTTGTATTTTTGTTACTCCCTTTCCCATCCACCAAGTAAAAAGTGTAAGAAGTTGTTATTTAAAGTATTAAAGTACAAAGAGGGGGGTTATTCTGCCAATGTATTTTCTGGATCTTATTTGCATACAAACCCAAACTTTCTCCAAACTCATTATTTATGGGTTCTGGCCAGCAAACACTGAAGTTGGTGTAGTTTCGTCATAGATGTTTTTAGGTTTCTGCATTTTGTCTCGTTTAGCACTTTCCTGCAGTTACGCTCTGTGTAATTTTACCTATGTTCAAAATGAACACTGTTTGCCTTGATATAGTGGTTGTGGGGTTTTGTACTTTCATTTGGCTTCCTGCACGCTGATTGTTTATAGTGTAATAATTTGTTTCATTGCCTGTGTAATGGCTCTGTAATTTTAAGTTGCTGTTCTGGACTCCTGGCTTTATGGGCACCACTTTGCCTCTGCTACCAGTATCATTTCTGTCTCTTTTTTTGGCATCTGCTGTTTTTCTCTCTGTCAAACACAGCCTATGTGTGGCATCTATTTTCAGCCTCCTTCTCAGTTAAAGGCTGCCGAATGTGTTTGTTTGGCCTCAAGTTAGCCGCAAACCCCAAGGCCAGTGCTGGAAGCAGGCACTGGGTTCCCAACAGTGCCTCTGCTGCCAGGAATTCAGGCCACTTTAGGATTTTTAGAATGAGCTAGGATTTCAAGTGGTCAAAATGCCATAGCTTGGTCATGGGCTCTATGGCTCACCTCCCTGATATACCTCTTGCCACAGCTACATCACAAGCCCCATCGAACCTTGCGTGGATCTGTCATTTCATTCAGTGCTTCAGCTTTGCTTTGGGCCTCATGTTGCAGCTCTGTTATATGCTTCATAGCCCAGTTCCTCATTATGTCTCTTTGTCGAGCTCCGTCATGAGCCCTTTGAGGCCTGATATTGGTCTTTCATGGGTTCAGTGGTCCAGCTTTGACATGGGCCTCCTAATGCAGCTTGACTGTAGGCCTCAGGGCTTGTGCAGCTCAATCATGGGCCCCTTCAGCCCAATTTTACTTTCATGGCCTCAGTGGTACAGCTTACTCTTATGGCTTTTGGCATAGCTCCATCATGGGCCCATTGGGCTGTATGGGTCTAGTGGTGTGGGTTGCATTGGACATCTTGGTGCAGCTCCATTGTAGTCTTCATGGACCATCTCTGCATTGGCTCTCTTGTTGCAGCTCCATTGTAGGCTTCATGCCCAGTCTGTACATTGGGCTTCCTTGCACAGTCACATTATGGAAGCAGTGGTCCAGCTTTGCATTGGGCCTCTTGGTACAGCTCCACTGTAAGCAATATAGACCATCTTTGCATTGGGCGTCCTGAAGCAGCTCTGTTGTAGGACTCACAACCCAGCTCTGCATTAGGACTCCTACCACAGCTCCATTGTGGACTCATGGACTCATGCTGGGCTTCTTGATACAGTTACATTGGAAGGCTCATGGCCCATCTCTGCACTGGACCTCCTGACACAGTTATGGACCCCATGGTCCAGTGCAGCATAAAGCCTTTTGGTGCAACTCTGTTGTGGGCCCTGTGATATTTGCTGCGGTTTCCAGTCCGCAGCTGCACTCCACTTGGCCTGGCTTTTTATGACCTGCCAGTAGCTGGCTTGATTTGTGGCCTTACTGCTCCTTTGTTAAGAGGCATATAATCCTGGCTATGAATGCTGTACAGCATAATTGAAGACAATGTTCCGGCATTTGTTTAAAATGTTCTTGGTTTTTGTGTGTGCGCGCGCGCCTTGGTTAAAGTCACAGAGATCACACTTTTTCCCCATTCTGATGTTTGTTTTGAACATTAACCGAAGCTCTTGACCTGTATCTACATGATTTTATGCATTGTGCTGCTGCCACATGATTGGCTGATTGGATAACTGCATAAATGAGCAGGTGTACAGGTGTTACTATTAAAGTGGATGGTGAGTGTATGTTTGTATGTCTGTGAAAAACCGTTAAAAAAAGGTGGGGCACAGGTAGAAAAGCACTTAAAGTAATATACAGAGGAAACCTGGTGGCTCTGTTATGCTGTGGGAGGCATTTTGCTGGCATGGCTTGGGTCCACTTGTCCATTTAGAAGGAAGGTCACTCTTGATCACCTTTAACCTATGATGAAACATTTCTATCCTGATTGAAGTGGTCTCTTCCAGGATGACCCTGCCCTATCCATAGGGCATGAGGGCTCACTGAATGGTTTGATGAGTATGAAAATAATGTAACTCTTATGATATGGCTTCACAGCCAGCAGATCACAACCCAGCTGAACACCTATGGTAGATATTGGCCCAATGTGTTAGACAGTGCTCTACACTACCATCATCAAAACAACAACTGAGAGAATATCTTTTGAAGAATGGTCTCCACTCCAGTACAGCTCCAGAACCTTGTGGAATCTGTGCAAATGAAGCTATTCTAGTGGCTTGTGGGTTGCACAGCGTCTTACAAAGACACTTTGTTGTTGTTGTTTTTTCCCTGTAGTTTGTCTTTAGGTCATAAATTTTAAGGCTTCCCCATATGACAGCAAGCATCCAATGATGAACACTCATTGCTAGGGGTGCATATAGCATAAATGGTACTTGAATATTCCATATTTTATATTTGCAAAAGATTGTGAGATTCTGGTCAAGCATGCGTGTTTTCCATGATCCATCTCCCACCAGTTCTAAACTCTAGGCCTGTACTAACACAGAAACAACACACAAAGACACACTGAGTGAACTCTATACCTGAGTGTCTACGTAAAGTAAGGACAAAGCTGGTGGTTTGACCAATTTAAGGAAGGCCTTAAGTCACACCTGTCTTTTGTCTCATTATTATTATTTTTCTTTTGCTGGAGTGAAGCAAAAATCAAGCGATTTCAAAGGAACATAGTTGCTCTGAACAGCAAGTGGCTTAAAGAAAATAGCAAGGCAAAGTCTTTTTTTTTTTTTTATGCTTCACCATTAATATTTCTGTAATATCAGGAGCACTTGCTACTCATCATATAAAACATTGATAACATCCAGGGGCACTTTGCACCATTTGAAGACCGGAATGCTATGTGTCTATAACTAGGGAGCCATTTTCAGACCAGCTGTGTGTCCTACATTACACATTCTTGATGAAAAGGAGCAACTGCAGCCATCAACAGCCTCCCTTCTCTGGAATTTCTCACCATGTTAGTGGTGCTAACTCCACTGAGACTCTTCCAGTGGTGTTGGCTTTCTTCTCTTTTACCTCATGGCAAGTCTGGGTCACTGGGTCATGATGGCAGTTGAGACCTGTATGAGTATTTTTTTCCTTTGGCCTTTGAAAGGCACAGGTTCCTGGCGAGCACCCAGGGGGTTCTTTGCTTATCACCGTTCTCTGGCCTGCAGTATCAGCGTTATGTTAGAGCAACCATGTAATGGATATGGTAATGGTAGGGGTGTGGCACAGCGTCATAGCAATGGGACTGCACAAAAACTGGCGTCTGCTCTGAGCAGGGGTGTCGAGGTGTTCGCACACAATGCTTTTGTCCTGTCACTCACATTCTGGAAGAGGTCAAGAGGTCACTGCTCCGGAAGGCTCACGTTACCATGTTTTGCACACACTCCACTACTCCACAGGTGCTGCAACCTCATACTTATAAGTGACTTATATATTATCTTTTCTGCATTATGGTGTAATTAGCTTATTAGTTAGTGCATTTTCCATTGGCCTGCTATTCCAGCAGTTATGGTAGTGATTATAGTGCTGGATTTCAGCAAAACAATTTTGTTTTGTGAAGAAATCTTTGTATGGATGAATTTCTGGATGTACTGAGATCAGAGCAAAGGTGTCATCTCAGGAAAGAATACAGCAACAATAACAGGACAAACCCCAAACTAGACTATAGCAGTAGTAGTCTGGTAAAATAAATATGCCTTGTACATTGACATGACAACTTTCATTTTCTAAACAAAAATTAGAGTTGTTATAGTGACTGGAAATCTGGAAAATCTGTTTTTTAATACAAACATTTCATCCCTAACTACAAGCTGCTAGCAGTCTGATTTCAGAAATTCTCCTTAAAAAGTTCTAAAGTTTCAGAGTCCTTAAACCTGGATGTGTAATACTGGCATGAGAGAGAAATGTGGCTTTGTTTAAATAGGGTCGTGATCACCTTTAATGGTTTACTCTGGTGGTATTTATGACTTCTAAAGTCAAAATTTTCTGATTGCTCAGAGTTCATGGCCAAATTACTGGAAAGTTAGGTTTGCCACCTAAGCCAAGTATAATTACAGTGTAGGTTTACTTATACAGAATATTTTCTTAGTAATTTAACAAATATTAACTTTCCTCGAGTTTTGTCTTGTTCCTGCTGTCATTTTCCACAGCACAGACTTAACAGCTATCTACTAGCTAGATAAATTATTAGCCGAAGTAATTAGCAAGCTTAAGCTCTGCGTTCATAATTTCCAGTTGTCTAGCAACAGTGTTGTCACAACTTGAACCACATGAGTCGTGAGTGTGTCCTGTGTTCACAAGATCCATTAGAATTCTGTTCAATTAAAAAATGGATTATAAATGGTCCAGCTCTGCCCTGCAAAATAATTCCTTTGTCCTATACTGGATAATCATATACAATATGTAGCACACTAATATAGGGAACAGAACTCAACTGCAGGATTTAGTATGCCACATTTGTACCTGATGTTAATTACAAACACCATCACAAATATCTTGCCATTGGTCCACTGTGGTTGTGCCCCAAACCACACACCCTCAGTATAAAGGCTACACATCACCTTTTAACAGTACTGTGCATTGTTTTTATTCTGTAATCACTAGGACAATACCTACTGAGAAGACTTAAGAGATTTTATGAGTGCTCTGGATATTCTACACTGTGTTTGGAACATGAATAGGGTGTGGTTTTAGACATAAATGAGATGTGTGCTGGTGGATCTAACTCTAGCTATTAGTCCTACGGAGTTGATAGATTTGCGAAGAGACCCGGTGGCAGTTTTTATGACAAACATTTCTGTAAACAAGCCATCAATAGAGCAAACAGGCGTGCATAACGTGAAACCTGGTGTAACATGGAGTAAAGAAAAAAAAAAAAAGGAATATAAAAACCAGCTGGAGAACATTTGCACTAAGTGTTTTCATGTGCTATTTTGTAGTCATGTCCAAAAGCATAATGGAGAGTATCCAACACACTCACAAAATCCCACAGTCCACTGTAATAGGTCCAAATAATGCACCCCAGCAGGTTCAGAACATCCATTACACACTGGCTGCTTGAGTACTACCTGTGTGACCTATAGCCGTGGCGTTGTGGTGTTGTGACCTCTGTATTGTTTACTAGAGTGCTTTTTTCTACACATGCAATGCTAATGTGCTATATTGTCTTGTTTTATGATTGTAGAGTCCAATATTGCAGTAACTAATATTAGCTTTTTGTTGTTGTTTTTATTTTCATTTCAGTTCTCTGTGCAAAGAACTTGTCAAAGAAGGACTTCTTCAGTAAGTAATCAATTTGAATATTCTTGTCACTTAGCGTTTAGTCACTAAGGAGTATAATATTTCTTATAGCAGATTTTACAGTAAGTTGTCTCAGAGCAGTCTTACAGACATCATGCACATAGGCCATGACTACTTCAACAGTACTGATAAACACAGAGATGCACTGAGGGAGAGACATCAGGAAACACACTGTGCCGGAGGGATCTGATTGGATCTTTTTTTTTTTTTTTTTTTTAAATAATAGTGTGTATATATAAGGAATAAAACATGATGCAGTGTGCTATTATAGGAAAATAAGAGAATCACTGATACTACCCTGAAAATTATTTTACAGTTACAGCAGTCCCTGACATGTTTCATTCCTCTTACACCACAACAATTTTCCAACAGTTACAACTTTTATAAATTAAAGAGCGACACATCATACTTTTTATTGGTTTATAATAACATTTAATGCTGAGGAACATCCATGAAACACATTAGTTTGTGTTATCATTTGCAATATAGCAGCCTCTGTTTTTTTTTCTCTCTCTTGAAGTTAACAAGGCAGAAAACACAGCTTGCTATGTTAGCAAGAATCCATGAAGCCCTCTGTCGTGAAGACTTTCCCATGTCAGAGTCGGAAAACTTAAAGTAGACCTTAACCTCGGACAAAGTGCTGATAGTGGAGACTCCTTCCTAAATTGCTAAAGCTTCATTTTATCAAAGAATACACATATTCTAAAAGTTTCTTTATGTGGCACGTCCGCCATACAGCCCCTGTATAAGTTATAGAAGCGATAACAAGTTGGAAAGAGCGCATTAATATAAACCTTTGATGTGAATTCCAATCGGTACTATTTACAGAACTGCTGTTATAGAAAATTTATCAGCACCTTCTAACCAATCAGATTTGATCATTCAACTGCACTGTAGTATAACAGTAATTAAAGATCTCATGACATTTGCCTGATAGACACTGATCTAAATCGTTGCAGATCGATCTGACTCGGGTCATTTTTACGCTGGTATTGAGCACACATTATCGTATAGCTCACATAAGGCTGTCCAAGGTTTGTTTCTGTAGTTTTGCACTGGAACTAGTGAGGCAAATGTTAACATAGTGGAGGTCTATCTCACCCAAACTGTTTTCTATAGTACATGCCCAAGTCTTTATATCAGGGGTCTTCAATCTTATCCACAGTGGGCCACTGTGGCTCCAGGCTTTCATTCCAACCAATCAGGAGCCACACCAGATTTCACTTGTTTAATCAGTTCATCTTAGTCTACAAACAGCTATGAAGTGTGCCTCCAGTTTGGCTGTAAAGAAAGCCTGCAGCCACACCGGCCCTTTGCGGATAAGATTGAAGACCCTTGCTTTACATACACTATATAGCCAAAAGAAAGTGAACACCTGATCGTCACACCCATATGCGTTTTTGAACATCCCGTTCCAGATTTAGTCTTCTTTCTGCTGTTATAATAATTCTGGGAAGGCTTTCCACTAGATTTTGGAACATGGCTGTTGGAATGTTCTGCCCATTCAGCCACAAGGGTGAGATCTGGCACCGATGTTGGGTGAGGAGGCCTGGGGTGCAGTCATCATTCCAGTTCATCCCAAAGGTGTTCAGTGGGGTTGAGGTCAGGGCTCTGTGCAGGCCACTCAAATTCTTCCAGTTCCAACCTTGGCAAAACACGTCTTCGTGGGACTCGCTTTGTGCACAGGAACATTTTTCAGGCCCCTTAGTACAAGTGAAGGAAAATTGCAATGGTAAGGCATACAAAGACATCCTATACAATTGTTTACAATCCTATACATGTTATCATCTACAATAATATCCAGTTTTAGAGTACAATTCTAGTCCAGACTTGTGAATTCATCCTCTAATCCCTTGTATGGAATTATACCAAATTCTAAAAGAAAAAAGTCTGTCCCCGTAATGTCACAACTACATGATGAAGCTTTGTTCCTGTTTAAGGATTTACAGTGTGTCACGAGTCTACGTGACATTACTGAAGAACTGAGGCATTTTGTTAACTACATAAGCCTCCATAGCTTGAGGGCAAAACTAAAAAAGCATGTTTGTTTTGACTGTTGATTGATGTTTTGACTGAACGACTACAGTTTTGGGTAACAGGAACATAGGAATTCTTGCCGAATGCTTCCTTTTTCCTGATTTTCTGGAACAACTTCCCATTTTATAGAATCACTAGCAAATTCAGATGACTGTGTTTGAAGCTTGATTTATATACTCACCTTTTTCTTTCACACGGACAGTTGTATAAACGCCACCAGAGTGGGAAATCCCAGCATGGCATACCTGTAAATGTGACTAAACAAGTCTGACCTGTACAGAGATACACATGCTTCTAGTGTCATAGCCTGAGGAAAACCACACTTAAACATACACAGTAAAAGATATACTCTTTACTGTTTCCCAGTGAGGGAGTTCTCACTTATGAGTCACAAAGAATCTGTATAATGTGGGCAGAGTTCTCAGTAATAGTTTTAACTACATATCAGCTTGTCCGTACTCTATTACCTACATTTACCTACATTTTATTACCTGCTGTTACAGCTAGGGCCGGTGCAACTATTTAAAACGTATTACAAGTTCTTACCCCAAGTGCAGTCGATTAGCAAATACATATTTGAAGCTTCTATAGATTTATGTTAGAGCTAAACGAGCAGTGCCAGCTGTAATTCAAATCACATGTTTATATTAACGCGCTCGTTCTAATACTTATCGTTTCTATAGTAACTGCTTACACTGATAATTGTAATAATAAACGGATTGTTATTTAACAAAGAAAATAACTGATATGATGGGGCCTTTTGTAAGAAGACATTTGTTTTTTTACCATATATGGAAGGTGTCTTTGTAAAGGTCAGGTTTTTCCAAAGTTTTCTGCCATTGGAGAGTTGTCAGGACTGAGTATTTTCAGTTTTTTCAGTAACTTTTTTTGTCTTATTAACTTCAAGAGAGAGACTGGTGACTGTTTATAGCTGCTGAAATGTATACCGATCAGCTTTAACATTAAAATTACTGACAGGTGAAAAGAATAACATTGATTATCTCATTACAGTAGCACCTGTCAAGGGGTGGGATATATTAGGCAGCAAGTGAACAGTCATTTCTCAAAGTTGATGTGTTGAAAGCAGGAAAAATGGGCAAGCGTAGGGATCTGAGTGACAAGGGCCAAATTGTGAACTGGCTACAGGGTCATGGGTGCCCAAGGCTCACTGATGTGCGGGGAGAACTAAGGTTAGCCCATCTGGTCCGATCCCACAGAAGAGCTCCTGTAGCACAAATTGCTGAAAATGTTAATGCTGGCTATGATGGAAAGGTGTCATAGCACACAGTGTATCGCAGCTTGTTGCATATGGGGCTGCGTAGCCGCAAACCGGTCAGAGTGCCCTTGCTGACCTCTGTCCACCACTGAAAGCGCCTACAATGGACACATGAGCATCAGAACTGGTCTGATGAATCACATTTTCTTTTACATTATGTGGATGGCTGGGTGCATGTCTGTTGCTAACCTGGGGAAGAGATGGCAACAGGATGCACTATGGGAAGAAGGCAAGCCGCAGAGACAGTGTGATGCTCTGGGCAATGTTCTGCTGGGAAACCTTGGGTCCTGGCATTTATGTGGATGCTACTTTGACACGTTCAGGGTGTTGACTTGGCCTCCAAATTCCCCAGATCTCAATCTGATCGAGCATCTGTGGGATGTGCTGGACAAATAAGTCCAATCCATGGAGGTCCCACCTCGCAACTTACAAGTGGGAACCATGTAGCCGAAGATGCTGGTGTCTGGCCACAAATTATAGTTCTGTATGTCCTCTCAAAAACTTGTGCACAAAGAATTATTTATAGTAGCAATGTGTGGCTAATGTGTGGCTGTAATCTGCACGAAAGATGAAAACAAAAGAAATTATGTTTGGCAGAGGGTTTCTCAAATTGACAGTACTGTTGGTGAACTAAAACCAAGTAGCGGATGATTAAGTTCACACATCTGCTGTTTGTTAACCCTCCTAAGTAACAACTGAAATCAATTTATATTTGAAATGTGCACTTTCATCATTAAAGGTTCATTTGTAAACCTTGTTTTAGACAGAAATGACTCTAAAGTGGAAAGTGATGCAGGCAGAGTGCACATCAAGCAGCAAGATAAAGGCCCAGTGCTGTGTGCAAATACATTTAACACACTTAATACACTTAGTGACATGTCTTGAATGGATTCTGATTCAGTTGCTTTTGCTAAAAGGGTCCAAAAAGGGTATACAAATGTAAATATAACACACCTCCACCTTTCTTACTCTCAGCATCAGTGTTCCACAAGGTTGCGTACTGGGCCTGCTACTATATTCAGTCTTCACCCATCTACTACATGAGCACTGTCATTAAATTTGCAGATAACACCACCATCCTCAGCTTAATCTCAGACAACAAGAAGCATGAAACTGAAGAAGTGCTGAACCTGACAAGGTGGTGTGTGGAAAAAACGCTTCTTCCCCCCAGCTGTTTCCAGACTGTCTTCCTCACCTGTCATACCTACTATAAAGTGTGAATGTACATGACAATTTTTATGTGTATTTATGTGTTTTTCTTGTTTTATGCCATTAGGACTGCCAGACCCCTTTGCTAAAGTGGTGGTGGATGGTTCTGGTCAGTGCCACTCGACAGACACTGTCAGGAACACACTGGACCCGAAGTGGAACCAACACTATGACCTGTAAGTCAGCCACATATCTGCTGTCTTCAGAAATGTTTAAGTTTAAAATGAGGATTAGTTAAGGTCTGAGTCGTCTTGGCTTTCTTATAGGCTTTAGAACTACACTGCGTTTATTAGGTACACCTACAATCGTTGGCCTTTTTATCAGGTCCAACTACCATATAGATGCTAGGTATAGCACTGACTGTCAGGTTGTCAGACCCACTCTGCGTTGGAAAGGGACCATCAAGGGACCACCACTGAGCAGAGGTTACTTGGGTGGTGGACACTTCACATTAGAGAACCTGACATGGTAGTCCGTTTGGCACTGCTACAAGTGTATCAGGTCCTATAGTGTCCATTTTCTTGGGTAGAAGGGGGCTGAGGTGTTGTGCCTGAGGTGTGGGACAAATGGGCTAAAGCTATCTGTTTTTTGTACCTGATAAAAATGGCTCGGGGTGATGAAATGTCCATAATAGAAAATTATACAAGCTATATCACAGTATTATTTATAACTGATTATACCACAGCATTGTTGAATTCTCTATTCTGATTGGTCAGGAGGTGTTGATTAAGATTCTATTACAGCAACTCTGACAGTAGTTTGGCTGAAAAGCAAAGCACGGGTTTTTATTAATGCACTCATTGCAATAAATTAACATTTCTATAGTAACAGCTTATTCACAGGGACTTGTATAGTGAACACTTCATATAATCTAAGGTTAAGTATAAACAGATTAACTAGCAATTAAGGAAGGAGTCTCCAGTGTCAGCATTTTATAACAGCAGGTTTTTCTGTCTTCAGGACAGAGGTCTATGTGCATGTTCCTTATTTATTGCCACGTGGCAACTACTCATAATTGACTGAAAGAAGCCTTAAAACCATAAAAAGACAATTTATCAATATGTAGTTGCGTGAATACTTTTTATTTCAGAAAAATGTTTTCTTGATCAGCCTTGCTAATGTGTTGGCAGTTCATATATTTGTGGTTAAGAAACATTCCTTTGTGAAGACGTATATAGCAGGAAATCAAACCGTAATGCAGAATCGAACAGTGAACGTTTCAGCAGCTGTTGCTGTTCAGAGCCCATGTTTATCGCGCGTGTCTTCTGAGCACTCTTGAATTTCGAACTCAGCCGTGTTTTTAGGGAATTCCTGCGAGGACCCAAAGGCTCTGCTGGCAGCAAAGTTCATTCCAGCAAGAGAAACTATGTGCTGGCTTTTTCTCTCTCCCTCTCTATTGAGAACATATTGAGTGTTTTAGGCTGTGCGTTTTTAAACATGGAATTATCTCACCAGTTAGAAAAAAAGAAAACAGAGAAACAATTATATGTTCTGGCTGCTACAGCATGAACACATGACTACAGCATGACTGACTATAACATGAATTTATCATCGCACTATAATCATCCAGCATGGCATGCTAAAAGAATGAAAATATAAGCATGACACAATACAACATAAACGCAGCATTACATGCTACATCATGGAAGCATAAATGATGTGCTCCACATAAACTGATATATCATGAATGGAGCATGATGTGCTCCTGTTTGAATATATGAACATGGCATCACATGCTGCAGATAGAAGGCATGAGCGTAATATTATGTGCTACAGCACAAAACCACAAAAACTGACTCATGAAAGCAGTATGAGGTTCTGTACCTTGACTACAACCCGACATGCTACAATATGAATACAGAAACACAGCATGACGTACTACAGTATGAACAGACTCTTTCGTTGTTAAGCATGTGTCAATAAAAAGTTTCATGTCCTGATTTTGTGTGTGTGTATGTGTGTGTATGTGTGTGTATGTGTGTGTATGTGTGTGTATGTGTGTGTGTGTGTGTGTGTGAATCCATGACTCAGACATTTAATGGAGCCTAGGGCACCCCATTCCTAATCTACCTACTGGCTCCATTAAGGCACCACAATCCCCCACACCCCCACACCCTTGCACTGAGAACAGGTGGGTGCAGTACCCTAGAGAAAAAGGCAGTCTGCACCATGTAGTCCCATCTGTGTGTGTTTTGTCTCAGGCGTGCTCTGGCGTCTTCTGTCTTTTCAGGCTGAATGGTCAGGTGATATCAGCCTCAAGCTGCTCTTAAAACCAGATTGAAAAGCATTGAAAGGCATATAAAGCCCATGAGAAGCAATTTGGTGTAGACGTGTGACTTGTGTGTTCAGAGAGTTCAGAAGGACCTCAGTATTACATGCGTTTATTTACAGAGCTTAGAAGAATGTGTGGCCACTACAAGTACAGCAATATACGCGTTTGTGTGTTTGTATTTCTGTGAGTGTGTGTGTATCTGAGTAGGTATGTTTGTGTGTTTATGTCAGACAGAGAACGTGACTGAGTATTTTTGTCCCCATAACGTGAAGATTTTAACATTGTGAAAACATTTGCGGTCTGAGGTAAGGGTTAAAGTTGCTGAGGTAAAGGGTACAGCTACTGAGTAAAGGGTAGAGTTACTGAGGTAAAGGCTAAAGTTACTGAGGTAAGCGTACAGTTACTGAGGTTAAGGGTTAACGTTACAGAAGTAAAGGGTACAGTTACAGAGGTAAAGGGTACATTTGCTAAGGTAATTGTTAAAGTTTCTGAGGTAAAGGGTACAGTTACTAAGGTGAAGGGTACAGTTACTGAGGTGAAGGGTACAGTTACTGAGGTAGAGGTTAGCATTACTGAGGTAAAGCTTAGAGTTACTGAGGTAGGGTTACAATGGGTAAGATTATAGTTACTGAGGTAAAGTTTGGAGTTACTGAGGTTAAGGTTAGAGTTACTGAAGTAATTGTTAAAGTTACTGATGTCAGGGTTAGGGCTGAAGGTATTTGGGTCAGGGTTACTGAAGTTATAGTTAGGGTCAGATGTTTGGATCACTGAGATTAAAGTTACTTAGAGGCACTACAAGAAATGCACAATTCAATAAAAGTACCTAAAAATAGCTATTAGTGTTCACAAAAATAGCTATCTGAGTTTGAGTATACGTGTGTCAGAGACCTAAATATTGCATTTGGGGCTTTTTTTATTTTCATATTAACAAGTCTGGATTTTTTTTTAATGTTTACTGTTATTTTCCCTGGTGCTTTATGGGAAATCACCAAGCTTGGAGATTCTTACTCATAGCTGCATGGATAGTAATGACTCAGCTACTTTAGTTTTGTTTTGGAGGTACAAGACTAACATTACATTTTCCCCTTAACTATTCCTTTAATCACTGACTAATGACTACATTAAATAATAGTTCAAAGAATTTGCCAAATTTTGAATCACTAATGCAGTCCATTTACTGGTGCCTTTGTGGATATAGGGTTTATGGTAAATATCCAGATATTTTGAAATAATAGGAAACACATTTTTAGACTAGAGATTGAGTATTTTATCAGGGTGAAATATTTCTTGGCTAATTGCTGATACTTAATCCCAAATTTCACCATTTGGTACTACGGTGCATCAATGATTTCTTTTCCCTTCTTTCAACAGTTACATTGGTAAGCTGGACTCGATCACCATCAGCGTATGGAACCATAAGAAGATTCATAAGAAGCAGGGAGCAGGGTTTCTGGGCTGTGTGCGTCTCCTCTCCAATGTCATCAACCGCCTCAAAGACACTGGCTGTAAGGCATCAGCTAGCAATTTTAATTTAGCAGAACATTTCCTGAATGCTACGGTTAATAGCAATTTTGGTTCCTACAACGTCCAGTCTGTCAAGATTTTGTACATGTACCTCATAACAACATGACATTTTACTTTTTTAAAGGTGTATTCATATGGAAATTGATCATTTCAATCCGAGAAGTCACCTTTTTTTTTTTTAAAAAATACCCTAATTAACCAAACATCTAACGGATCATATTGATAAACGTTAACCAAATCAAGAGCTGTCAGAAAATTTTGACTTTTGAAATCGTTAAAACAACAAGAGCTTGTTTTGTCTAGTGTTTGTTGTTGCCTTCTTGGTATTGCTTGAACAAACCAGTATTTGATCACATGTAAGAATATTGTTGGAACTAGATTTTTGTAAATTTATAGTCTAACCTTCTTAGAACATATTTGCACCGTTAGCACTTTTCCACCAAACATTGTAGTACGGCATGAGTTGGTTACTAATGAGAGTCCATAAGTAACTGTAGTATGTCAAGTACTTGTGCCCACTTTCCATAACTTTTTCAAATATGAGGCGCTCTCTATACCTTGTAGGGTGGTAGTTAGTGATTGGTCTACGTAGTCAACTAGTCTAGTACTTGTTATGATACCACTTCATCAGTCACATACTATTTGAAATTTATGTTGATTTTCTTTGACAGGAAAGGGCATGCAGGTTGTAACTGTAACTAGTGTTTTTTCAAAATGGCAGTTTTATGACAATTCTGTGACAATTCTGTAATGATTGCATTTGACCAACAAATATCCAGTTCCAAGAGTACTCTGAGTGCCTTGGCAAGATTCATAACCAAATTCAGCATGGGTACTTGAGTATAGTACAGGTTACTTGTTAATGGAAACAACAGATTTGTTATCGTACTGTGTCGTACTGCACTGATTGGTCAACCTGCACTATAAACAATCTTATTACAGTGTCATTGCACACATTACTGATCACTACATACCACATCCAGGGACATTTCCATTCACACTGATGAATTCTCCTATGGACACACATACCTCTCTTCTGCGTCTCTCGGGGTAGTGGTGCCAGCCTGACTGGCAAAGGAGGAGGGGGGCGGGGCGCAGGGCGAGGAGGAGGAGGAAAAGGTGGAGGATTCTGGCCAGACAGACTGACTCAATGCTCTCCTTAGGGAGGTGTGTGTGCGTATAGGGTGGGGTACCTGGAAGACATCTGCCCCAACCGCACTCTCCCCAGCGGCCCCATCTGAGCTCTACCACACACACACACACACACACACACACACACACACACACATATATATGCAGATAGACAGAAATTTGGTCAGACATGCACTGTCTGCTTGTGCCTCTGTATCCGTCTGTCCCTTCTGAATTTGTGTGTGAGAGACAGTCTATTGGTGTGTGTGTGTGTGTGTGTGTGTGTGTGTGTGTGTGTGTGTGTGTGTGTGTGTGTGTGTGTGTGTGTGTAGTAGAGCTCAGAAAGACAATGAGACAAGTAGTTTGGTAGTAAATAGTAGCAAATACATTCAGTTGTAAATATCATATCAGTGAATACTTAATGCCAGATATTTATCATATCAGTGAATACTTAATGCCAGCTATTTATATTTACAATATTTGCTAGTGTAATATTCAAGGAACATGGGGAAAAATCAAAAGTGCACAATTTTCACATTAATCCTAACATAGCTGTGTTTGGTGTCTGATGTTTGCTTTAGTTTCATATATATTTCATATGTGTGTGGAGGTCCGGGAACACCCTTTGAGTGTCACTGTGGCAGAATTCTAGCAGACAGTCAAAAACTAGGGATTTTAAATCTATACATACTTGTATACTTTAACCATAATTATATTTCACCAAATCAATGAGGAAATTTTGTATTTATTTTTTAACCTTGCCTTGGCTATCATTCTGCAAAGATCTTGCTGGTTAATGAGCCAGTTTAACACACATGGTGATAAAAGCAGTCGGTCTGTCTAAACATGTCTAAATCCTTGCTAGCTAAGTGTGATTTCCTCACATAGTGAATGTTATGCTCTGTCGCATTTATTGGACAACTATGCACCACAGCAAAATGGACATAAGCCTAATCAGTTCGGTCTGTAATCAGGTACCAGCTGTCAAAATATGTGATGCTGTTGTTCTGTAAATTGCAGATATGCAAATATGCATATGATAAAGTAGTTCCACATTTAACTCAGATTTGTAAATAAAGGCTATATCTACTATTTTATAAAATTGTGCACTTGTGTGAGTTATCAGAATCAGATGGTACTTGTTATAGAAGATTGTTATTGAGTATGTGTGAATTTGTGGTGTGTAAATTTGCCAACAAAATTGTGTGGTGTTTCTGAGTCACAGACTGAGTCTCAGTCAGGAAGTGTGTCTCACCGCAGATCCTCTTAGCGCCGGCACACCGACTCCACCAGCACACACACACACACACACAACAGAATTCAGAGCGGCACAGTTTTCTAGGAACTCTTGTCTGTTTCATTTGGACGGGAAAACCGCAATGTCGTGCATCTGATACATCTTGTGTCCTTAACCCTCCCTTTTCTTAGTTTATTATGTTTCTTAGTTTATTATGACGATGTGGCATCAGTCGTGTGGTTCAGCTGGCAATTGGCACAAAACGTACTTGTCACTCGTTCGCTTTGTAGGTTAGAGGTTAGGCTATATCAGGGTGAGGAATCATTCATTGGTGGCGTAATAACATATTATTATCTCGAGTTAAATTATTTGCTTAATGTGATGATTGGAATTGTTCTTTTAATTGACAGATCAGAAGCTGGACCTGAACAAGCTCGGGCCCAATAATAATGACACCATCAGAGGGCAGATAGTGGGTGGGTAGAACACATTCACGCATACAGACACACAAACACAATGCATACATAAGTACTCATTAAGGATGTTTATATCTTGTCTGAGACATCTCAATACATTCAATATAAAAAAAAAAAATCTGTGTTAGTTTTGACTTCTAGGTAGCCACACCTCCTTTACTGGGACTGACAGGACTAAGCAGGACTGACAGACACAGAGGCAAGGCTTCCTTGACTGAGACTGACTGACAGAGACCACACTTCCTTTATTGAGACTGACAGGCACAGGGGCCACGCCTCCTTTATTGGGACAGGCAGGCACAGGGGCCACGCCTCCTTTATTGAGACTGACAGGCACATGGGCCACACCTTCTTTACTGGGACAGACAGGCACATGGGCCTCGCCTTCTTTATTGGGACTGACAGGCACAGAAGACACGCCTCCTTTATTGGGATTGACCAGTGCAGGGGCCATGCCTACTTTATTGGTTCTGACAGCCACAGAGGCCACACCTCCTTAACGGGGATTGTGTGGTACACAGACCTGTACATACATGCAGTTTTTCAGTACATAGTAGAGGGACTGTGTTGCGTGACTTTAGTGTGTGTGTGTGTGTGTGTGTGTGTGTGTGTATGTAGTGAGCTTGCAGTCCACAGACAGGATAGGAATGGGAGGCCCCTTGGTGGACTGCAGCCGTCTGTTTGACAACGACTTACCGGATGGGTAAATACATCTTCAACAAAACACGCTGATGCACATCAACACACATATTTAGCTCCAAAATGACTAATGACACCGGATTTGTGCAATGAAAATAGCTGACGCTGCCTAAAAAAGAAATTATTCAGATATTTTTTCAACCTAATCTCCACTTACTATCTCTGACACATTTCCTGTACTGAGAATGGAAGCCCTGTTTTTTTTAGTTTGCAACAGAACTATAATGGATCTTAGATGGTTAAAGAGACAACTTCAGAATGCAAAATTAAAACTACAGCTGTTAGACTCTAATAATAAGGAGAGTATTATATGTATTTTGCCTAAACATTTGAAGAAATTCAACAACTGCCCTCAAACTTCCATTATAAGTGCATTTTATGTAAATTGATTTTCTGTTCTCAATATAGGAAATGTGTCAAAATTCTTGCCTGTGGTCACACACATGTTGCAGATGCGGTGGACAGAGTTTAGGTTGAAAATATGCTAAATTTGTTAAATATGTTAATATTCATAGAATTTGCTAATTACAAAAGTTTGTACACACAACATTTCCACAATGACTCTTAAATATATATATATATATATATATATGAGACGTGCAATAATCTTCTTCAGATCAGATATTCTTGTCTCACTAGCAGTTAAACATTGTGATACAAATAATTCTATCCCTGTAATGTTGTAAACGTGTGTGTGTGTGTGTGTGTGTGTGTGTGTGCGTGTGCATGTGTAGCTGGGAGGAGAGGAGAACTGCAACAGGCAGGATTCAGTATCTCAATCACATCACACGGACAACACAGTGGGAAAGACCAACCAGGTCAGGAAAACGTGTCTTCTCTCTCCACTTTTTCACCTAGCGTACACACACACACACACACACACACACACACACACACATACACACACACACACACACACAAACACACACACAGGATGAGTCTACATCTTTCTGTGCCTGTCTGCCTGCCTGTCTGTCTCACCTACCACACACAAAGATGTGTTTGTCTCTCATCATCTGACCTCACACACACACACACACTTTTTTCATACCGAGAAATACATAGGTGATTTCCTTCACTGTTGCCAGGCCAACAAGCCAGCAAAACCAAACAATTCACACTGTGACATCTAAAGCTTTGTGTCATGTCTCACACTCAGAAATCAGCGATTTTGCACTGCGACTATATTTTTGACCTACATTATGTAACAAAAATATTTACAAATTGATCTACGTTAAAGGTGACCCAATATAAGAGAATAATACACACACAACAGCCAATCAGAACTGAGTATTTTCCTTTTGGATGGTAACAGCCATTACACTACCCTGTTATAGATTTATATTCCTATAACAGCACACTCACAAAGTGTTTTATTCCTCTTATATCACAACAGTTTGCCAGCGAGTACCAATTTTAATATTAATTACAGAATGACATGTCATATGTTATCCATTTAATGTAACTGACCAATCAAATTAGATTATTCAGCAGCACATCAGTATCAATGAATGTATTTTATAATCTGACAGTGAATGGTAGTATTTTGCACGAGAGTGTGTAAGGCGTGTTTTCACTGCACATGACCCTTGGCTACGGATCACGAGTGCTGAATTCAGTCAGGTAACTGTGTGCTAATTGATGCTGTGGTTGTGGTCAGTCTGGGAGTGCTAGAGGAAAGCAAAAGTAGAGATGGCAGACTGAAACTCTCACACAAAACAGTTTTTTTTCTCACGCAAAAGAGGTCACAGAACTGCAGGTTATATGCTAAACAAGGCCACATAGTACATGCTGCCATACTCACATGCCAAATTACTTTTAATTATTAAAAGATTGCATAGCATAACTGGCTGAGCATAGCTACCTAAAAACAAAAATACTGTTAAATATAGCTAGCTGGCTAGTGCTACATAGAGGAATCGTGAGTGGATTATATTAGCTACACAATAATAAGTAAGTATCAGGTTTGCTTGATAGTAAGCGAATGTTACACTGTAAAATAAATGATTACATAAAAAAAAGTATTAAATGTAGCTAGTTGACTTCACGTCTTGCTTAATTGTCTCTCTCTCTCTCTCACACACACACATACAGTCTAATCTCTCTCTCTCTCTTTCTGTCTCTCTCACTCACACACACACATAAACACTCTTGTCTCATGTCTTTCCCACAGTTTTTCTCAGTTCTCTGTCTCCTTTTGTCAGTGTCCTATGATCTGAATGATCATCTGATTGTGCTGCTTTAAATTTCAATTAATTAGTCCAAACTCAGAAGGCATTACATGAACAGGAGTCAAAAACCAGAACGATGGGGAAACAAGAAGGAAGCTCAGAGCTTTACAATACAGAAGAATCAAGAAGACAGGGATTTCTTTATGATACAGAAATGCACATGAATACTTCACAACCCGGAACAGAAACAGCACTTAGAAATAAGCAGATTAATCAAGGTGAGACACTAATGTCGACTAATGTCATGACAGGGGCAGAGACAGGACTAGGACAGAAATAAAAGCACAAATAGGACAAAGAACAATCACAAGCAGAGAAGGGGAATTCGTGACCGCTGTTCTTGTTGATGCTGGGTTTAAATGCGGTTGTGAAATGGTGGAAGTTGTCAACTACAGTTCCATTAACAAGCTCTATACTAAGGCGGTGTTCTAAAGGACTTTTTGGGGTCTTTCTACAGCATTTCTGACACTGATTACAATGAGAACATGCACCCATGCTGATGAATAAAAATTACAGGCTTTTCATCCTGGTTTTATCCCGTCTCACACCCGGAATGTCTGTACAAAAGGTTCTCAGTCCTTGGCCAAGCATCATGGTCTGGCGGTGGAGCTTGAGACATTCGCACTCATGTTGGGCAAAACGAAGGAGAGACTACAGAAAAGTCTATTAAAGTTTTTCTTGCCATTAAAATATTTTTAAACAGATACAATTTAGCTCCAGTATAATTTGGGTAAAATAACACCAAAAATAAATGCCATAGGCTTAAATCATATAATAAAAAGTCAGATTTTGTAAGATTTGCGCATACACACACACATTTAAGCACAGGTCACATACCAGATACAGACACAGGAATGGAGACATAGTACATTTGCCCACAAAAGTCCTCTGTCCGTGTTTTCCCCTTCTACAGGCCCGCCTCGGAGTATGCGAGCCCCGGTCGGCCCCTCAGCTGTGTGTTGGATGAGAACACACCCATCCTGAGCTCTAATGGAGCCTCCGGCATCACACACACCAACTCCAGAGCTCAGGAGAGACGTGTCCGCTCACAGAGACACAGAAACTACATGAGCAGAACACACTTACACACACCTGCTGATCTGCCTGAGGGATATGGTTAGTACACACACACACACACACACACACACACACACACACACACACACACACACACACACACACACACAAACTACCTATACTATAACTATATAGTTATAAATTCTAATTTTTAAACCCTGTCAGTCAAAAGTGTTTAAATCTATATTTTTTTGTATCAACCTTTCAGTTGATACAATTCAAACATGTTGTATTAATGATTACATTTTTTTCAGTGGAATTAATTTGAGTGGGTTAAGTAAATAAATGTAAATCATCAGCTCAGTGGTTTTGCTGCATTCTTTCAAGAAACAGGATGAGCTGTTTCTTAAATCTCATTCCGAAAACTTGAGTTAATTTATGATAGGAAGTCAGGTTTTAATAAGCAAATGCAGGCTGTGCAAGCTGGGTTTATCAGGAGACGATGGTGGGCACATGTAGGGTTATGGGCGTTTCGTATTTTCTGTTTTTTAATGCTTTTTTTTGTGAAACCACCACGTCAAGCAATTTATTATTAAATATAAAAAAATGATGAATTTAAACATTGTAAAGTTAGAAGATGTAAGAAAAAATAAGTGAACTGTGACCAGCATGTTTTGAAACATTAAGAAACAGGATTTAAGATTGACCAGTTAATAAGCCCTTAAATACCTGCCTTTTTTTAGTTTTTAGTTTTTAGTGGTGTGTTTAAAATACCATTTATACCATTATGCTTTATACCATTTTCTTATGTATATGTCACTAGTGATTAAACTGTATTAGAGCAAACTGCAGCTTTTCTCTTTTGACAAGGTTCATACAAAGGATGCTTGATTTACATGTCTCCTAGTAACAATTCACTGCCTGTATGTATCTCATACATCAGGCTTACCCCAGTATACAGCTATCCGACACAAGTGAATATCGGTTCCATGCATGTCCATGCCAGAGAAATAGCGTCTTGTTCGTATAGAGTACTGACAGACGTCCTTACCCTTATAAGGCAGCAGCGTCTCAGACGGTTCCTTTATTGCTTCCATGTGTGTAAGTTCAGAGCACAGGTTCTTCAGTGTGTGCAGAGCTCTAAACACTAGTCCATCTCCATGGTGTTACAAGGTTCACATTACATAGGTTCTCCCTTTTTATGTGAAATGTTTTATGTTTTAGCACTTCAAGATGTTCGCTGATGTTTGCAGATACATACAATGTTGGGGGGGGCACTATATTGGAAGTTTTTTAATAAGGAAAATATATAAATTACCCATAAGTTAATTATAATGTGATGGGAAACATACAATGAGCAATTACAGTGACACTAATAGGACAAAAACTAAACTAGAACATACCAGTAGAGGTCTCAGAGGTGCGGTTTTAGTGGCAATACAGACATTATGTAAAATCAGACATTATCATGGCACGGCAAATGTAGGGTCTGATATCTTTTGTACACTTTTCTGGCTACAACCTTCAGCGATCTGATTGCCTTTCCGCACTCCTGTGCATATGCGCACACTTTTGCACACCGTGACACTGAGCTTTTTGGAGTAATATAGTCACTGGATTTAAAAAAAAGTTCACAGAATGCCAGCTTTAAAAATTCCTCAAGGTATCTAAAGGTCTGGGTTGCAAGATTTGCACAATGGCGAAACTTAGCCTTAGTCATTAGCTAGTTTCTGCAGGGCATCCATTTCCCTGTTGCCTAGTAGTGTGATGTGGAAGAATGTGCACTTCATTCCAAAATCACATCACACCAGTCAACAAAGTATGCACCTTAAGCAGTGTGTTTCTTCTTTTCTTCCTGTGCAGAGCAGAGAACCACACAACAGGGCCAGGTCTACTTCCTCCACACTCAGACCGGCGTGAGCACGTGGCATGACCCGCGTGTGCCCAGGTAACACCACAATCACACATAGTCATAATGTACCATCACATATTCTCGGCACCTGAGCGTGCGTCCAGCCCAAAGTGTTCACCTGTACCACACTGTCATCACACCAGAGGTTTCCTCATATACACACTGATCATTATGAAGCAGCATGGCAGGTATGAGTTTAATATTCAAATATTTAAGAGGCTTTTATACTGCCTGCAGTATACTAAGTAACGTTGTGAGTATGAGTAATTTGGAGAGCAAAAACAGATAATGTGGAGAGTTTGGAGAGAGAGAGAGGGTGAGGAACAAAAAAGTGATTGATTTGCAGCAAATGGACTCCTCATTTATAGTTCAAACTAAAGCGGCTGTCAACATAACTCACAAAGGTGTACTAAATAATATTTGAGCGACTGTGACACTGGCTGTTACTTTATATAATGGAGTGCACTTTTTCCTTAGAATGATAGTACGCAGTTTGTGTCGCACCCTGTGTGTCTGTTGCCCCGAATTTGATTGGTTGCCATCAATGAGTGTAGTTAATGGTTTTCAACAGTGTGCTAAAATTTGAAGGGTTTTTGTGCTCCCTTTTTTGGAGAGCTGAGGAAACTGAACAGACAAACTGCAGTACAGATTTCTCATTTTCTCATTGTTGCTGCAACTCATTACAGTCGAAATACCACCAAAAAAAGAAGTAATTTTAGTCATTTTCATAGTAAAGGACATTTAAAGCAATTTCTGTCTGAAGGTTTGTGTTTTTAAATTAGTTTCTAAAACATATGACCATATGTCAATTTTAATAACTAGCTAGCTAAACATTAAATGCTTACTGAAGTACTGACAGATATAAATAGTGAATTCAGTGCTTCTCTATAAATTTACTTCCAAAACAAATAATAATAAGAAAAAAATGCAACAACTACCAACTGGCGAGGGTGAAGGTAAACAAGTGCTTCCTCTGAGACCCGCTACATCTTTTCAAACTGCTGCTCATGCTGCATCACAGGGCAGTGTAACACACTCGGAGGAAAGTGTTATCAGCTCACAGATGCCCATGTTTCGCTAGTTTCACTGTGACTGACGGGAGAGAGAGTATGCCAATCCCTCCCACCCAGAGAGCATGGGCAATTTTGCGCTTTCTTGGCCACAGATGTATATATCATCATTAGCATTCAAACTCATGATCTCTTATAGCAGCCAACAACTGCTCAGCTTGAAGGAGCTTCCTCAAGAATTAAAGCAGTCTAGGCTTCTCATAGAGCTGCTAAGACACAACAAAACACTTTTTGGTTGCTCCATATTTCTCTGTTTCTCTATATTTGATGTATTTGGGAAAATACTGAAAAAAAAAAACCAAAAACAAAAAAATTTGGTCATTTCCTAATCACTCTCCATATTAAGCTTGGTAGTTAGCAACATCTGCACTTTAAACTACTTTTATGTCTGTAACTGCAGTCAGTCACATGTGTCTCCCAATTAGACCTCTTTAAAGAGAACACACACATTGGAGTATGCATAGAATGGCAAATCACATAAACTAATAATTACAGGCCTTAAACCACCCCTTTCATTAAAAACCGCCTGTGGGTTTTTCAACGCAACGAAGAATGTCACATGTTTGGAATCATATAGTATATGTAATGTGCACCTAATTTTACATGATTAACAGATGAGCTCTAAATCAGTCACTGCAGAAGAGAAACTGTATTAAAAGTGCCAAAAGAGATCCTGTTTTTAATTTAAATTGAGCTTACCCTGACAGAGGGAGGAACCGCGAGTCTGGGTCAAATAGCGCATCAACAAATCAGCCATCAAACTGTAAATCTTTAACAGGCAGTCTGTTATCTCTCATCAGTCTCATATCCAGTCTCATTTTCAGTTCAGCAAGTCCAGTTCTGTAGTGAGGGTTTTTAAAATGAGACAGTGTGGTTTTGGATATTTTGGCAGCAACATGATTTTGTATGAAATGTCCATTTTATACGTCTTAATATGGACATATTTTATAATAGCCTGGTCAAAATTATTATAAGATCACGTGTCAGTACTGCTTCAGTTACAACGCAAGCTATACTTTATACTCATTAAGGTAATTTTAAAATAATTGCAGCGATCATATAGATAAAAAGTCAATGGAACATCAATTCTAACATTTTACATCTAGTAGATTTAGTAAAAATGATGATAACTTGTGCACCAGATGTTTCTTCATGTGTAACAGAGACTGTACCCCTGATGAAGGCAAGGCCAGTCATGCTACCACTGTGTGTGTGTGTGTGTGTGTGTGTGTGTGTGTGTGTGTGTGTGTGTGTATAGGGATCTCAGCAATGTGAACTGTGAGGAGCTCGGGCCACTCCCTCCAGGCTGGGAGATTCGAAACACAGCCACCGGCCGGGTGTACTTCGTGGACCACAACAACAGAACCACACAGTTCACAGACCCCCGTCTCTCAGCCAACCTGCACCTAGTCCTCAAGTGAGAACCACAGTCATGTCCTCTATACTCCTTTGGACATGTACCTTACTGTTGATGACCATCTCTCTCTCTCTCTGTCCTTGTCTTTCCAACAGTCCAAGTGGATCTCGTGGTGTGGAGAATCCGAACCTCAGGTACTTAAACATTTTGTTCCATTTTGTTGATCTGCTCTTCTCTCACCCCACATCTTTCTCTTTTATTTGTTCTGAATAAATAAAATACAGTGCAAAGCAATTGAATAAATTAGAATAACGCTATAAGACCGTACAATAAAATACGAGAGAGCTTTATTACAGTACAATAGAACAGGGTTTTAGTACAAGTACAATTGAATAGAGTAGAATCAATAAAGCTCTATTAGAGTACTGCAGAAAACAAGAGCTTTGATACAGCATTCATTATAATAGAATAATAACAATAGAATAATAATAGAATACTTAGAATACAATACAATAGAGCTTTATGAGAGATTAGATTACAATAGAGTTTTAATATAATATAATAAATAAAGCTATACTGGAGTATATTAGATAACAATAGAGTTTCTTACAGTAGAGTAGAATACAATAGAACTTTACTGCAGCACAATAGATTAGATTGCGATATAAACAATTAAATCTCTATTCGAGTACAACAGAATACAACAGAGTTTTAATAGAGTATAATAGAATACATAGAGCTTATTACTGTAGTAGAAAAAATGGAGCATTATTACAGTAGAATAGATTAATATACAGCTTTATTTTCAATGAAATAGATTAGAATAGAGCTTTATTACAGTAAAATAGATTAGATAGAGCTTTATTACAGTAAAATTGATTAGATAGAGCTTTATTTTCAGTAAAATTGTTTAAATAGAGCTTTATTTTCAATAAAATTGATTAGATAGAGCTTTATTTTCAATAAAATAGATTAGAATAGAGCTTTATTACAGTAAAATTGATTAGATAGAGTTTTATTTTCAATAAAATAGATTAGAATAGAGCTTTATTACAGTAAAATTGATTAGATAGAGTTTTATTTTCAATAAAATAGATTAGAATAGAGCTTTATTACAGTAAAATTGATTAGATAGAGTTTTATTTTCAATAAAATAGATTAGAATAGAGCTTTATTACAGTAAAATAGATTAGAACAGAGCTTTATTACAGTAAAATTGATTAAAATAATATAGAATTTTGCTTTATTACAGTCTAATAGAATACAATTGAGTGTTCTCAATTGAATTGAGTAGAATAAAATAGAGCTTTATTACAGTAGAATAGATTAAAATAGAACGGAGTAGAAGGGAGCATTATTATCATCACATAATTTTCATTAATGCACTGAAGTACTCGATGAATGAACGAAATGTCCATCACATCAGTGCACTGCTCCAGTTCAGACAAGTGGCTTTAAATGTATCTTTCATACCTCAGATTATTGATCACTTACAAGATTTTATCACGATAGAATAGATTAGAATAGTTTACTTTTTATTTAATGTGCTTGAGTACTCGACTGCTACATCACATCAGCGGACTGCTATTATTCAGTAAAGTGGTGACTGAATAGATCTGGGTGTCTCTGTATAAATAACATCTGAGCACAGCTCCTTTTATTACTAGTGTATTATTATATAAAAACTTTATCAAATGAGTTTCCTGTGGCAGTGTGCATTTCTTTCGGTGTCTTTATTTTGCCTCTCTGCTTCTTTGTGACCTTCGCCGTGCAAAACTAAACTGACGTTTCAGTACAACACTGAATCAAATCATGTTGCATCATGACAGTTCCATATCTTATAGAACTGAATCACTGACATCTTTAAATGTCTATTTAATACCTCGGGTCAGTTCGGAAGGGGAGATGCATGTCTCTTGTAAATTAGGAAATGAGCTGAATCATTGAGTCGTCGCTATAAATGTAACTACAGGAGAAATACGGGAGAAAATAAGTTATGTCAGCATGTGTGAAGTGCTTTAATAGGGTGTTTGGAACCCTGCAGTATCCACCCTGTGAGCCCAGTGTTTATTTGCTATCATAAAGACACTTTTACTGGTTGTTAAAAGCACACAGTGGAACATGTGGTTGTTTCTGGGTTCGTTTCCAGATCTGTAAACATTTCTGGCTGTAAGTGTGTTACATTACTGATTCGGTCCAGAAGGACCAAACTCACTAACTGTTTGAGAAGCTGAGGAATTAGAAGCACAATTCAGATCTGCATTAATTGTTCCAGGGATTTGTGGTATTGTATGCAGGGTGTGTGTCATGGCTGCAGGTTTGAATGATCTTAAAGAACAGAATGGATGTAACACCAGGGGTGGCTCAGGATTTCGACTGGGGAAGACATTAGAGAGGTGTATGTGTGTCTGTGTGTGCATTTCTGGCTGATGCTTGGGCCATCTGTCTTTTATCACAGGACGGGTTTCAGAAAAAAGTAAATCACCTTACACCCAGATTGTGTAGACAATATTCTGTTAGCAGTGCATGCTGGGTATATAACAGGTTTAGCACTGGCAGGACTGGCAGGGTGTGGGTTAATTAATTTGTTCTTGCTTGCAAAAGTATTGAAATACAAGTACATAATGACTCACTGATATACGATATATACACACACCACTTTTGTTTAAAATGTATTTAAGTTTGATTTACATGTTACATGCTAAGCTTGCTACTATCTTCATTGGCAGATTAGCAAAGCAACTTTACTAGCTACATATACTCACCAGTGACAGCAGCAATCTCTGCTTCTTCTCTACTTCCTTCCTGTTTTTCTTCATAATGTCTCTATACACATTTAATCATAGGTTGTATATGACTGGAAAAAAGGAAACCACAATTATAAGCTTATAGATCCTTTAAGTCCTGTAAGTTGCGAGGTGGGGCCTCCATGGATCAGACTTGTTTGTCCAGCACATCCCACAGAAGCTCGATCGGATTGAGATCTGGGGAATTTGGAGGCCAAGTCAACACGTTGAACCCTGTCATGTTCCTCAAACCATTCCTGAACAATTTTTGCAGTGTGGCAGGGCGCATTATCCTGCTGAAAGAGGCCACTGCTATTAGGGAATAGCATTGCCATGAAGGGGTGTACTTGGTCTGCAACAATGTTTAGGTAAGTGGTACGTGTCAAAGTAACATCCACATGAATGCCAGGACCCAAGATTTCTCATCAGAGCATAGCAATGCACACACACCTGGCTGTCCACATGATGTAAAAGAAAACGTGATTCATCAAACCAGGCCGCTTTCTTCCATTGTTCCATGGTCCAGTTCTGATGCTCACGTGCCCATTGTAGGTGCTTTCAGGACCCCTTTGGTGGACAGGGGTCAGCATGGGCATTCTGACTGGTCTGCAGCTAAGCAGCCCCATACGCAGCAAGCTGCGATAAACTGTGTGCTCTGACACCTTTCTATCATAGCCAGGATTAAACTTTTCGGCAATTTGTGCTACAGTAGCCCTTCTGTGGGATCAGTCCACAGTTGTACTTCTTTGGACCTCTTTTGGTAGGTACTAACCACTGCTTACCAGGAACACCCCACAAGACCTGCTGCTTTGGAGACGCTCTGAACCAGTTGTCTAGCCATCACAAATTGGCTCTTGTCAGAGTTGCTCAGAACCTTATGCTTGCCCATTTTTCCTGCTTCCAACACATCAACTTCGACAACTGACTGTTCACTTGCTGCCTAATATATCCCACCCCTTGACAAGTGCCATTGTAACGAGATAATCAATGTTATTCATGTCACCTGTCAGTGGTTTTAATGTTATGGTTGATCGGTGTATTCCACTGTTATGAGTCAAACAGTAAATATGAACTTTTTGCAGCTAGAAACTAAAGTTGTGAGTGGGGAACTAAAGAAATGTCAGACCATACACACCATAGGACAGCCAGTCCAAATACCCAGTCATTTGGATTTGTCACTTTACTGTGTTGTACATAGAATTTGCATAGAAATGACAAAATGCAAATTCAATTCAACTATTATTAGCAACATTAGCCTCATGGCTGAAGGAAGGGTCCAACATCTCTGTTCAGTCTGTGCAGTAGATTCAAGAGCATATTTGGTGCTTCCTCATGAGGATGTAATAATAAAACAAAGTGAAATTAAATGAGAAATTACAGACAATTAGTAATAATCTGGTCAGCAGTCATGAAAACCGAGTTCTAGCACATTTCATAACACTTTGCCTAACTGCAACATGTGATACTGTGATGTCAGTGTTTTCAATAATGTGTTTTCCTGTCAACACAACAACAGTAAGAGTTTTAAAATGTCTCCATATTTGGTCTATCGTTTGAAAAGCTTCAGTGACCAAAAAGTCATTTTCATGTGGACGGGAGGCCAAAGCCTAGAGAAAGAACTACGTTTTAAAACGTATCTGTGGCCAGGGCCTAAATGGGCCAGTGTTTTCATTCATACTTCTTTAGACATTCACTCTGTTCCAGTTGAAAGATCAGTTGGGTCAAAAGCATTTGTGGCACATTTGCATGCTCCTGAGAAAGGCTGCACTGTTTGGAAGGCATCTGCACTGAATTTGATGGTACATTACATTAACATTTATAGCATTTGGCAGACGCCCTTATCCAGAGCGACTTACAAAAGTGCTTTGAAGTCTCTATCAATAAATACATTCTGATGGTAGCATCACATATATCCTTCTCTGTGACAGTAATCCCAGCTAGAAACTAAAGTTGTGAGTGGGGAACTAAAGAAATGTCAGACCATACAAACATTTGGACAGCCAGTCCAAATAGCCAGTCATTTGGATTTGTCGCTTTATTGTGTTGTACATAGAATTTGAATAGAAATGACAAAAAGCAAATTCAATTCAACTATTATTTTGGGCCTTTTGCTGAAATCACAAATCGTTTTACACAAGTACTTAGAAAATGAATGGCTGTCTGTCGCTTTTTTGCTTGCTAGTGTGAAAGTAGGGTAAGAGTTAAGCATTAGGTTCTTTAACTTGTTTATCTGGACCTAGATACAAATATTAGTGCACTGTACATAGTTTGCACTGTAATACTGCTATTTTTTTTCCTTGTTAGCAATATTAACCTCATAGCTGAAGGACAGATCCTCAGTTTCATCGGAACCCCCCCTCTTCCCACAGCCCTGATCAGATGGCCACAAACATTTACTCTGTCCTAACCTCAGGATGCCAAATCTGGCCCCTTTATTATACACACTGCATACATTGTGCCTACAGAAATGCAGACAGGGGATTATAATTGTTATTTTATGCACATGTGGTGTCTCAGCGGTGTCTTAGCTGTATTTTTATAAGAGGTATATGTTCAGTTTTCCAAGCTGCAGCCGCGGTTTCCATATAGAACTGCTTTGTGGCTATGTCTGCGTTCTAAGGATTTCCTGGAGCTGGACTCCAAAGAAGTTTTAAGTGGGAAGAGGTCATAGACTCTTGCTGAAATGAATTTCTGAACAACCCCATTGACTAAAGTGGAAAGCGAGATGCTCGGTCCAGTGAGAAAGTGCGTAGCACGCACAGACGCACACACCGGTGCCCAAACCCTGGGGAGAGCCTACTCACCACCACTGTTAAGTAGCATGTGGGTATGTAGTGTGCACATTTGGCGCCCACTGCATAAAGAGTCTTTTGATAGTACAGTGATGTGTGTGTGTGAGTGTTTGTTTTACATGTGAGCCACCACCTCAGTGCCCAGAAGCCTGGTGTTTATTCAGTCTTACTGGGCTTTTGGCACACCAGAGAGTTCAATAGTTCACAGGGCAGTTTGCCGTATGAAGAGGTGAAGGACATGCAGAGAAATGCATAAAATTCTCCTGGAGAGGATTTGACAGGGTTCTTTCTCTTGGATGGATTATGTTTTGACAGAGCAGATGATGTGATCATGATTGGCAGGCATCTCAATCTTCAGGCTTGATTCCAATCTTCTTGATCTGAGGGCACACACAAGTGCTGCTTCAGTGGAATGAGCTTCCCATCCAGTTCAAGGCCCTGTCCATGCGTATAGGGATGCTTTTGAAAAAGTTTTTATCCCTCGGATTTCAAAAAAATTTGTGTCCATGCTAACACTGTTATTGATTTGAAACACTCATATGTGCATGCCAGTCCAGTAAGTGGCAACAGTATGTCAGACAGCTCAAGAATAACATTAAGAGCATTCAGTAGCGAACCCAAAACGTGTAAAAACACCAGGATTCACATGTGACTGACGATAGAGAGAAATACTGCTTAAGGTTACAGTTGAATACAAACGGTCCAACATCTCTGTTCGGTCCATGCATTAGATTCAACAGCAGAACAGTGCATATCATATTCTGGTGCTTCCTCATGAGGATGTAAAAATAAAATGAAGTACAAATAAACTGCAAATAAACATATTATCAAATGAGAAATTACAGACAATGTTAGTGTTTTCAATAACGTGTTTTCCTGTCAACACAACAACAGTGAGAGTTTTAAAATGGGGGCCGTTGTTTGAAAAGCTTCAGTGACCAAAAAGTCATTTTCATGTTGACGGGAGGCCAAAGCCTAGAGAAAGAAGTACATTTTAAAACGTATCTGTGGCCAGGGCCTAAATGGGCCAGTGTTTTCATTCATACTTCTTTAGACATTCACTCTGTTCCAGTTGAAAGATCAGTTGGGTCAAAAGCATTTGTGGCACTTTTGCATGCTCCTGAGAAAGACTGCACTGTTTGGAAGGCATCTGCACTGAATTTGATGGTAGCATCACATGTATCCTTCTCTGTGACAGTAATCTCATAATTCTGTTCACTGGACCAGAGTTACATGAAGGTTTAAAAAAACATGGCAAAACAATCTGTCACTCTAACAACAAGAGTGACACAAGAGTGGATTTTTTTTTTTAAATAACAGAATGTGATTTCTAACATAATTGAATCTGAAAGACCCTTTCACAGGGGAGTGTTTGATTCAAGTATGTTCAGCTGTTTGTCTGCCAAGTCAAGGCCTGTTTTATATTAACCATGTATTAACCATTAGCATTAAGCATTGAGACATGGTTAATATAAGGACATATTAACCGTGTGTCAGCAGGTGTACAGTTTCACAAACACATGGGTTTCCAGCAGCAGTGGCTCATGGCCATAGTGAGGCAGGGTGACACTAATAACATAGCCTCAAACAAAGTTAAGAGAGGCTATCACACTTGATGTATGCTATCTAGTGAATTTTAGCACAAACCCATAGTCGGCAGTAGATAGGTGGTTGTAGATATACCTTTATTCGATTGTGGTTGATACAGCAGGTTCAGCAAACTTTCCAGCCCAACTACAAAAAACACACAGATGACCTGTAAGTAGTCCAAAGATTTTTTTGGCAACGGAAAAGCCTTTGCTTGAGAAACAAGGTCACTGTGGTGCACACGCATTTCTGACGTACCGACATCATCGACGCCATAATCATCCCCCTTTCTTTCTCCCACTCTGCACAATATATCTTACAACATAAATGGTTCTGTACATCATAGACACACTGTCTGCACTTACAGTTTGCCATTGTTCATGGAAATATTTTGTATTTCATTCCTATAAAACAATGTCTTGTCTGAGGCACAGAGTATTTTTAAACTAGCCCAATTTGCCAACCCTGTCATTAACTGTCTTGTCCGCTGCTCCTTCCCCAAGCATTAGGCAGCATGAATCTTGCCCCAGTGGGCCTCTATTAGCACTTATTGCAGTTTCCATTTTTAAACCACTAGGTGCAATAATAACTCTATGGAGCATAAATGGGGCAGCGAGCACACTGCTCCTCAATTGTGCAACATCTAGAAAGGTGAGCAACTCAACAGAACATCAGCTTATATCTGTCAAATAGCAAACATTTTTAAGTAGTTGGTCACTCAGAAGAGGAATTTAAAAATGGGAGTTGTGACTGAGGACTTAATGGAGAGTAATGTTTATTGAACGGCTAATATGTATGGTTAGGCTCTGCCCACCTGCCTGTATGTACGAGCTGCCACTGGTTTTCAGGGCATTAGTGGAGGCTGTAACTCTTCAAAATAAAAATAGACTATAGAGTTTATGAGCTATCATGCATAAAACATGTTAGTACCATAGTTTAAAAAAAAAAATAACATGGTTTGAGAAGTGCCTTTGGGGCAATCCCAGCCAAATTTAACCAAAGGAATGTCAAATGTATGTCCAATTATACCTTGCCTCTAAATGACCTTATTATTCTTCATGGGAGTCTCTTCCAACAGAGACCCTGTGTGTTTGTTTAAAGCTTTCCCCTTTTTCTCTTTCCTTTTTCTCTCAGCAGTTTGTGGTCGCTAACCTCAGGCGCTACCCACTTGTTGGCTCGAGTGAGCTTTGACAGAGAGCCAGTGAAAGAGCAAGAACCTTTCTAAATTACACCTCCTCAGTACGTCCAGACATATGAGAAACATTTTTAATGGTCTGGTCCAAATAGAGTAGACCAAATGCAGTGTTGTTGGGTATTTTTAAAATCTCAGATTGAAAGGGTGGGCAATGGCACACGGTGCTCCGATTCGGAAAACCACACCCACAGAAGTGCTGATGTTTAGTCTCTGCGGTTAGTGCTTGGGCCCTGTAGACTGACTGTGGCCTTTTTGTGGATTACTGGGTTTCCATAATGCCACAATCTATAGCAAAGTACTTGAAGACCCATCATTCTCTCTCTCACACACAAACATTCTCAGACTAACATCAACATCCTGCAACAAACATGGTTCTTCAACAAGCACATTCATCAATGTCTAACAACCACACCACACTTCTCCCAACAAGCACCCTTCTCAAACATCACCAGTCTCCAAGAAACATTCTTTCTCACATTCAGTGTTGTCCACCAGTGCTTAACATTGTCCAACTCACAAAATCTCCCAATAAACACAAACATTCTCAAACAAACATTAGCTTTCTGCAACAGAGGTCGCCAACAAACATTCGGTGCTAGCCAACAATGTCTCAACATTCTCCTAAACCCACATTCTTCCAACAAACACCAACACTGTCAAATCATGACTCTGCTACTGTCATGGTTTTTCAAACACTTAATGCTTTGTTCTCCGTGTGTTCATGTGGGTCCTCCTACCTCCACAAAAACGCCAATAGGTGGACTTGCTGTGCTAAATTCTCTGTAGGTGTCAGTGTGTGTGTGTGTGTGTGTGTGTGCTTGCATGCAAGGTGCCATGCAGTGGACTGACGTTTCATCCAGGGTGTATTCCCCCCTAACCTTGACCAAGAAAGCGTGCTTGCTTAAGATGAATGAATAAATGCTGTTCAGCAAGCACTCAGCATTGTCTAATCTTGCCAAATTCTCAAATTCTCTCAACTTTTTTTTTCAACAAGCATTGACATTCATTCATCTTCAGTACCTTATCCTGGTCAGGGTCACAGTGGATCCCAGGGACACTGGGCACAAGGTGGACACACACCCTGGATGGGATGCCCAAGCAGACACAGGTAAGAACTCCACACAGACAGAAACCTGAGGTCAGGGTTGAACCCTGGACCCTGGAGCTGTGAGGCAGAAATGCTACCTCCAGAAATGTTTTGCACCAAGCACTGAACAATCAAGCTAATATTGTTACCCAACAAACACTTGTCCAATTAACCAGAATCTTGAACATACGGCAGTGAAACAGCATCCTCATCATTTACTCCACTAGAGAATCAGGAGCTCCAATACAGGGAATGGATTTTGTCTATCCGTCCATTTTCCATACCACTTATCCTACACAGGGTCACGGGGAGCCTGGAGCCTATCCCAGGGAACTCAGGGCACAAGATTGGTGAGACCCTGGACTGGGTACCAACCCATCTCGGGGCACAATTGCACACACATTCACATTTTCGAAATGCCAATCAGCCTACAATGCATGTCTTTGGACTCGGGGAGGAAACCAGAGTACCCCAAGGGGAGAACATGCAAACTCTGCACACACAGGTTGGAGGTGGGATTCAAACCCCCCAACCCTGGAGGTATGATGCAAAAGTGCTAACCACTAAGCCACCATGCCCCCCAGAATGGATTTTGTGATTCACTACATAGTGTCTTCATCTTTATGTAATGCAGGGGTGTCCAAAGTCTAGTTGATAGATGATAGATGGCCCACCAGCCAACATGTTGCAATTATTCCTTTAAACTGATGGTGGCAGCAGACTGGGTTAACAGAATTAGCTAAATTGCAAGAGCCTTTTTTTCCTCTGACTACACCTGCAAATTAATTTACTGAATGATATTTAGTCATGGCTACAGACAAAAAGCACAGAGATAAGTGAGAGGGGGTGAGTATTTTGCATAATTCAGAAATAATTGGCCCTCGGGTATTCTGATATAGTCTGATCTGGCCCCCTTTGAAAAAAGTTTGGACATCCCTGATGTAATCTTCATACAGTGCATTGGTGGATATCCTGAACTAGGATAAGTTTAGACACTACTTACTGCAGTGCATTGTTTGTGCATTGGTTATTCTTCTGTATTTTCTCAGACACGGCTTAAAATGAGCACACTACCTAGTCATCATAATAAACATTCAAAGACTGGACCACAAACCACACATGGTTTAGTTGGTTGCTTTGGCAGGTGTTAAAAAAAAAAAAACACTATGTTGGTGTCCTCTGGACTTTCCCCTTGCAAACCACTGTGCATTAGCTTTTTTTTTTCTTTAATCACACAAAGTAATCATCTGTGCTAAAAACACACAAACCTGAGGGTAACTGGTAGCTCTGTTAACCTGTGTGGGGCATTTTGCTGCCATGGTGTGGTCCACTTAGAGTGAAAAGAGTGGGAGTGGTCTCTTCCAAGATGACTGATGTAAATTATATTATGGCCTTCACACTCAACAGATCTCAGCACAACTGAACACCTATGGGAGATTTGGAGCAACGGGTTAAGTCTCTCCACCACCATCATCAAAATACCAAATTGAGAGAATATATTTTGGAAGAACAGGACTTATCCCTCCAGTACAGTTCCAGAGTCTTGCAGACTCTGTTCTGGAGACTCGTGGTGGCCCAACAACATACCTCACTAAAGGCTCCAAGCAACCTACATCCATGAATACTTTCTAATGAGGTTCATTTTTGGTCCTGTTGGTGCACAATATGGAGTACAAAGTATGAACTGTTGGTGCCTTTCCAAGTATTTCTGCCCTCTTGGTGTGAAGCCCAACAGGTTTCATCAAAACTATGCACTCTTGTTTTAATGGGCTCTTTGAGTCTGCATTTGAGCCTGAGAAACCTGAGAAAAAGCAGTTTTAGAACTGGGCAGGCTGGTATGTGTAGAGTTAAACAATCCAAAGTCTTTCCATTTGTGAAACACATATGACCTGTGTTCTTTTTCCCCGTTTAATAAAATACCGTATTAGTGTTTGGGATGAACTGAATTGTTTGTTCAGAAGGTACAGACTTCAGCTAGACACTGCGACAGCAGTCTTAATTAGGACTGACTTGACTGGCTGCAATAACATTCTCTTCTGTCGCTCGCTCTGTGTCTTTGTTTGTCTCTGACTCTCTCTCTCTCTCTCTCTCTCTTCTTCTCTCTCCAGTCGTGCCCCTCAGCTGAAGGAGCAGCCTGCACTGTGTAATCTCCCTGAGGAGGCTGAAGAGTGTTTAACTGCTCCTAAGTATAAGCGGGATCTGGTGCACAAGCTGAAGGTGTTGAGGCAGGAGTTGTCTCAGCAGCAACCACAGGCTGGCCACTGTCGCATCGAGCTCTGTAGAGAGGAGATCTTTGAGGTGAGTCCCAACCCTTTGGCTCCTTAATACTAAGCTCTTTAATACACCTACAGCTGTCCAGTTATAGAAAATTAATCATCTTCTGACCATACAGATTCGAGAATTCAGCAGTTGCTCTTTAAAACGTTTGCGCCTTACCACAGCTTATTACTTCCTCTAACCTTAAACATCAGCCATTTAATCTGTTGGCAGCTTAACAGAGTTCATCTGGTCCTTAACACAGATTTGGCTCTTTATCATAGCTTCCTAACAATTAACACTATTTTCTAACCTGTCTACCTCTTAACACAGCTCAATTAACTCAACTCATTAAACCTTCTACTTTTTAGTGCAGCTCATTTGACCTTTTGCTTCTTATATATTCTCCTCCTTAATGTTGCAGTAAATAAGGGCAGTAAATAAGGGCAGTAAATAAGTAATTGAAGTAAATAAGGGCAGTGGTAGCTCAGTGGTTAAGACGTTGGACTACTGATCAGAAAGTCATGAGTTCAATCCCCAGCACTGCCAAGCTGCAGCTGCTGGGCCCTCGAGCAAGGCCCTTAACCCTCAACTGCTCAGTTGTATGGATGAGATAAATGTAAGTCGCTCTGGATAAGGGCGTCTGCCAAATGCCTTAAATGTAAATGTAAACATTGCTCCTTAAACTTTCAGCACCTTATTCAAGCTCCATAAACTTTCTGCCCTTAACACAGATTCGTAAACCTTTGCATCTTCAAAATGTCAGGATCTTAATATGTCCTCTTAAACCATAAGCTCCTTAAACCTCCAGCTCTGTAATGCAACTCATTAAAGCTTGTGCTCTTCAGCATACCTTCTTAAACCTTCAATTCCCTAAGACAACTCCATAAACACTCAGTTCCTTAACGCATCTGCAAACCCTCAGCTCCTTAAACTTTCTGCTCCTGAATGCAGCTTCTTACCATTTTGCACCACAACATTGTTTCCTAATTTAATGTGGCTTAAACCGCCTTCTGCTCATTAGCACAATTCCTTAACCCTGCATCTTGTTAAATGTTCAGCTCCTTAACCCTTCTGCTCTTTATTGCAGTTCCTTAAACCTGCAGAGTATTAATGCAAGAAACATTTTGGAAGAATAATTTTCCCAGGTAGAAACCGTATCCGTATGTAGTAAGTAAGGAATGAAACACTTGGGAGTGTGCTGTTATAGGAAAATAATTAACAACCGGGTGATGTGATGCAGCCCGACATTAAACAGAGTTACTATAACTACCCTGAAGTTGATTATTTTCAATAAACAGAACGTCCTGAAAGTGTTTTTTTTTTTTCTTCTTATACCACAACTACAATTCTGTATTTATTAACGAACGACATGATGTACCGTTTGTCCTTAGATACATTTGATGTTGTTGAACATCTCTGAAACAAGTTCTTGTTATGACTTACATTATAGCAGCTATAAACAGTTGCTCCCTCCCCAGCCACTCTTTTGTCTCTCTCTTGAAGACAAAAAAAAACTGCAGCTTTTTAAATTTTTTGTACCTGAAAAAAGGAACAGCTTTGCCTCTGGACATGGGCATGCCTTCCAAAAATGCCAAATAAACATCTCCTTTAGGAAAATGTCACCATATCAACAACTATACACATTTTTAAAATTCATTTATGTGAAGCTTCTGTCATACAAGTCCCTGTCTGCGTTGTCCCTACATAAACAATGTGTTAGATTGAGTGCATTAATATAAACCTGTGATTTGCCTCGCAGCCGATCTACTGTCAGAGCTGCTTTTATAGAAAGTTAATTAAAACCTTCTGACGAATCAGATTCAAGAATTCAACAGGCTGTGGTATAAAATGGCTTTAAAACAATTGGCACCAGTAAGGAAAACTATGGCATGTATAATGATTATACTATAAAAAGTTTGTATTACAGTCATTAAAGAGTACTAGTAATATTCCTTAATAGTAATCAGGCCATGGACATGGGTCAGGTGCATTATGGGGTAGTAGGGACTTTTCTCCCTGGAGCACTGTTGCATTGCATATTTCCAGAATCCAGACATGGTTGAAGGGAAGAATGCAAATTTCTCAAACAACAGCACAACCCCACTCTCCCTAGTCATATGTTTCCTGGAAGGCAGACATTCCTGCTGTATGATGTCAGTGGGAGAGAGAGAGAGAGAGATGGAGAGAGAGATGGAGACTCTGATAGGGACGCTTTAACTTCTTAACTCTTGGCAGCCAGCAATGAAAATGATTACTTCATTATCAGGTCAGGCAATAAAATAGGATAATGTTTTCGCGATTAAATTATGTCATTATGAATTATTGTTTTGAAAGTATCACGGGTATCTGTAACAGCAACCTTTGTTACTTCTGACACAAATAGTTGACTGGATGTTAAAATCTTGCTGAAACCAGTTGTTTAATGTTTTTCTGATTTTTCTTCCTTGTTAAAATGTTTTGTTAATCAAACCTCACAATCTATTATAATAAGATTTCAGCCTAATGTGGCATTTTTCATAATCTAATGCTGCATTCAAAAACAGACAGTGCACTCGTTTGGGGTGTTCACCATGCTGAGACACTGATGGCACACTTTTGTGGTGTTCACAGGTTCAGATGCCGAAATGTTATAGAATATTTAGCACAGAAATGTAATGATGTTCATCAATATGGCAGAAGCCTTGGAAGTTTGGTTTACCGTTAATGCTAAGTTATCTTTTCGCTTTAGATGTGCTGGTAAATTGTTAAAAAAAAAAAATTCATATTCTTCAAGATTCAAGATTCAAAGAACTTTATTAATCCCAGGGGGAAATTGCTTTGCCATGTTACAATTGCTCTCAAGAAGAAAGAAAGAAAAGAAAGAAAGAAGAAAATAAAAATAAAATAAAAAAAAATAAAAATAAAATAAATTTATAATTATAATTTATAATTTCGTCTTGTCTCTGCTCTCATTATACCGTTACACTGTCTGTTAAAAAAAAAAAAAAAAAAAAAAGACAACTACTTCCTGGGTAAATTGTTAGACTAGTTATTAGTTATAGTTAGTTCTAATTATATGCAGCGCTATTAGTTAGCTTATGCACAGCATCTAGAGTTCTGGCAAGATTAAGTGCCTGAATGGTGAGCATATTGTGTTCGCTTTTCTTGTATCGAACGCACAAATTCACAAGTTTCATTTTAGCACATCATAAATATTATGATTCATGTTGAGCAAAAGTGAGGAAATGCAGCGCTCTCCATGCTGGCGTGGCTCTACAGTGCGTCACTGTGTATTCAGATGCTTCTCCCACTGCTCCTGTCGAGAATACACTGCTGGAGTGTTGAATTTGCTTTGTGTAAAGCTTGGAAACAGTCGAGTGGTTACATAATTTTAACAAGTGCTATAAACTCACGCTCTCGCTCTCATTTTCAAACTCGTACATTCTTTTCTTCCCCTCTTTCACCCATGTTCTTTCTTTTCTCCATGGACATCTTTAGAGCTGCTTGGACAGCCTGTAGTCGGATATTTATTGCTGTCCAGGGAGTTTTTCAACATGTTTTGTTAGAGAGGATTGAGGTCTGAGTGTTTCATGGTGTAGAATAACTTGTCTGGTAAATACAGATTAAAATAGGGTGGAATCATAAGCACTTCCCGAGACATACATAAGCACTGAATACAAGAAACATAACATCAGTACAAGGCTAATGAATTTATAAATCATCTTGCAAATACATACACAGTATATACGCATGCATTATTCTAAATATATTATTAAATGCTTATGTATGTTATGAAGTTGTTGTATAGTGAAGTAATGTGTTACTGACATCATTGATACTGCTCCATTTAAAATCATATAGCTGTCATACTTGTGTGACTCATTGGGGTATGTTAGTAGTAAATAAATGTTATTAAATGTTATTAAATGTTATTAAATATAGCTAGTTTGGTAGTTAGCTACTATCACTCTGTAAAATAAATTATTAAATAAGAGTGAGAGAGTGTAATTGTAGTATCCAAACATTTTTACATAATTTACATAGCTAGCTCAACACTGTCTTTTGTCAACTGTCTCAGAGAGTTTTACTTAATCTGTATGTTGGTGCGGCTGTGTGTGTGTGTGTCTGTGTGTGTGTGTGTGTGTGTGTGTAGGAGTCGTATCGGCAAGTTATGAAGATGAGGCAGAAGGACTTGTGGAAGAGGCTGATGGTGAAGTTCAGAGGAGAGGAGGGGCTTGATTATGGGGGTGTGGCCAGGTACACTATGCTTTTCATTCATCCAGCTGTTTTTTAATGTTTTTTTTTAATGTTATTAAGCAACAGTAAAAATGAAGGCCACATGATTCACAAGAAATAGTAATAAATAGATGGTTCTCCACTCCATGTCTGAGTAATGGTGCCTGACGGGTGGAAGCCAGTTGCAGCAGCTTAAACTCTCTTATAACTCTTATTTCTCGTAGTCTCTATCCTAACCCAGTATTGTGCGATAGTGTTGCATGTGCGTAATCTCACCAAATGCTAACATAGATGAGGGATGAGCTCTTGGAGTGTCACGGTTACAGAGGAGCCAGGCCAACAAACATCCCGGCAGAGCTAAGAAGGCGTCGGCGTGGGAAAAGAGGTGGCGCGAAGACAAGGGAGAGACGGCAGAGGAACAGGTGGAGGTACAAGCCTTGCCTTCCATCGATTATTATGGGAAACGTGAGATCGCTAGCCAACAAGACAGATGAGCTCACTGGACTAGTAAACAGCCAACGCGAGTACCGTGAGTGCAGTTTGTTGTGCCTCACGGAGACATGGCTGAATAACAACATACCAGACTGCTCGGTGGAGATAGCCGGCTTCACAATGGTGCGAGCGGATAGAGGGGCGCAGAGTGGCAAGAAACAAGGAGGTGGTCTTGCTGTCTATGTCAGCTCTAAATGGTGCAACTCCAGACACATAACGGTGGCGGGGAGCATCTGTACTCCACACATAGAGCTTTTAACAGTGGGACTAAGGCCATACTATCTCCTCCACAAGTTCTCACATGTCATTGTGATCACTGTTTACATTCCACTGAGCGCCGTTGCGGCACGCGCGAGTGACGTCATTCACTCCACCGTCTCGGAGATACTGAGAAAACACCCACAAGCTTTTATTACAGTAAATGGGGACTTTAACCATGTATCCATTTCAAGACTGTTAACGAACGTTACACAATATGTGGAATGTAAAACTAGAGGAAATAAAACTTTAGACCTGCTGTATGCTAATGTAAAAGGGGCATACAGCTCCAATGTCCTCCCCCTTCCTTGGCAAGTCAGATCACAATTTGATCTGTACCTGTACATCTACCAAAATACAGGCCTGTAGCAAGTCAGCAATCTGTCACCACTAGGACTGTTAAAATGTGGTCTAGACAGGCCGAGGAGGCTCTGAAGGACTGCTTCCAGTCTACAAACTGGGACCTGTTCCTGGAAGATTACAAAGAGGACATTGATGGTCTGTCCCGGTGTATCACAGACTAGGTCACATTCTGTGAGGATAGCGTCGTGCCCAAAAAAGAACATCCGCTGCTTCCCGAATAATAAGCCTAGATCAATAAGCATGTCAGAACTCTCCTCAACAGGAAGAAGAGGGCATTCATGGCAGGAGACGGGCGGCTCAGAGGGAACTAAAGAGAGAATTAGGAAAGTGTCACCAAAGCAATGGGCCCAGATAACATCAACCCTAGGCTGCTGAGGGCTTGTGCAGATCAGCTTGCAGAAGTGTTCCTGCACCTCTTCAATCTTTCCTTAAGTCTGGGGAAGGTACCAAAACTATGGAAGACCTCCTGCATTGTCCCAGTATCAAAGAAAAAACATCCAGAGACTCTCAGTGACTACCGGCAAGTAGCATTGATCTCTCATGTCATGAAGGTATTTGAGAGACTTGTTTTGCAGCAGCTGACGCCTCAAGTGAGCGGCTCCCAAGACCCTCTGCAGTTCGCATACCAGCCTAGGCTTGGTGTGGAAGATGTGGTAATTTACCTGCTCTCTACAGGAAGGGACAGAGTCGCCTGTACTTTTTGCGATGGCTCCGCTCCTTTAATGTGTGCAGCAGGCTATCGAGGGCCTACTACCAGACAGTAGTCGCTTGCGCATTATTTTTCGCAGCGGTGTGCTGGGGAGGAGGTGTCAAGACTGGGGTGCAGAACATGATAAACAGGCTGGTGAGGAAGGCCAGCAGGGTGGTTGGCCTGCAGCTGGACAGCCTGGAGGTGGTGGCGGAGAGGAGGATTAGGAACAAAATAAAGGGGATCTTGGAAAACCCTTCCCACCCCCTGTATGAGGAGCTTTGGGAGAGGAGGAATACTTTCAGCCAGAGGCTGACCCTCCCCAGGCGTAAGACAGAACGCTTCAGACGCGCCTTCATGCCAAAAGCTATAAGACTAAACAACAGCATATTTTTCTTTTTATATTTTAGTATTGCGTGTTTGGTACATGTCCTTATTTATGTGCACTTTTTATTAGCTTATTTATTTATTGTCTGCTGCTGTGACAAAAAGAATTTCCCCTTGGTGGGATTAATAAAGTGATATTCTATTCTATTCTTTTCTATGAGGAATTTCACAAGTTCTCTATTATATGTTTTGTATTTGCCATTTTGTGTCTGAATATTTGGAGATTACCATCTGAGCTTCTGTGTGATCTCTGCATTAGGGAATGGCTGTACTTGTTATCCCATGAGATGCTCAACCCGTATTACGGCCTGTTCCAATACTCACGCGATGACATCTACACACTTCAGATCAACCCCGATTCTGCTGTCAACCCAGTGAGTCTCTCTCACTCACACACACACACACACAAAACGGAAATGTTGCAAATTAAGACAGCAACTCACACTATACTGTACACATAATTATATACATATTTATATTTTAAACCAAACCCTTGTGTGTGTGTGTGTGTGTGTGTGTGTGTAGGAGCACCTATCATATTTCCACTTTGTGGGCCGGATCATGGGCATGGCGGTGTTTCATGGCCATTACATCGATGGAGGCTTCACTCTGCCCTTCTACAAACAGTTACTAGGCAAATCCATCACACTTGACGACATGGAGGCCGTCGACCCGGACCTGCACAACAGCCTCGTCTGGATCCTGTGAGTCAAACACACTCACATTCACACTGTATAGTTAAACACACAGGTCACTTTTTGCAGTCATCATAAATAAGCACTGTTTACTAAAAAGTAGTATTTTTTGATGTACAACGTTAGGATAACATTTAAGACAATATTGCATAAAGTGAACTTCACTTACAGTGAAATTAACAGCATCATCAGCTTTCCTAAACAACTAATTTAATACTGAAAAGCAACTGAGTGTCTTTAACATCGTGCTTATTAAATATGAAACATGTTGTATGTGTTGGACAGGGAAAATGACATCACAGGTGTACTGGACCACACGTTCTGCGTGGAGCACAACGCTTACGGGCAGATCATCCAGCACGAGCTTAAACCCAACGGCAAGAACATCCCTGTCACGGAGGAGAACAAGAAAGAGTATGTCAGGTAAGCCAGAGCAACCCTAACCAAATGTATGCGTTTACTAAAGAGTGCATGTCACAGCACATGAACACACACCCTATATGTTCCCAAGTTGGTTTTACTCAGCTGTGTCCTCATGCACCTTTTCAGGGTGTACTTCTGCTCTAATTCTTCTCTGTGACTGGTTCTAGCAATACTTGATCTAAATTGTAATATATATTAATATGTTTATATAATTCCCAAGCCCCACCCTTCCCAAAAAAATGTTCAAATAAAAGACACACATAAATCTGCTCCTACTGTATTGTATCAGTTCTGTATTTGTACTGTAACTCCACTGTACTGGTCTCTTGTCTGTAGGCTGTATGTGAACTGGCGCTTCCTACATGGGATCGAAGCTCAGTTTCTGGCTCTGCAGAAAGGCTTCAACGAGGTCATACCACAGCACCTACTCAAGGCCTTCGATGAGAAGGAGCTGGAGGTATGCTGTAAACCCCAAACACACACACACACACTCACTGAAAGAGAGTAGGCGGTGAAGGGGACGTCCACAGCAGACAGAGACACTCAGGGAGTGTCAGGGGAGTATCTGGTAATTTCTGTTGCAATGTGTTTTGTCTCCTGCAGCTGATCGTGTGTGGCCTGGGGAAGATCGACATCCATGACTGGAGGGCAAACACACGCCTGAAGCACTGCACGGCTGACAGCAGCGTGGTGAAGTGGTTCTGGAAAGCCGTGGAGTTGTTTGATGAGGAGCGCAGAGCCAGACTCCTGCAGTTTGTCACCGGCTCATCTCGAGTGCCTCTGCAAGGCTTCAAGGCCTTACAAGGTCAGAACATGATCAAAACATACACACACACACAGACACACACACACACAGACACACACACACACACATATTATTATGGTTTTTACATGATACCATTGCAGATTGCATTTTAAAGCAGAGAGAGTACATTTTGAAACAGCAAATGCATAAAAAAATGATTAAAAATGAATCAGAATCAGAAAAGAATTCCAAACAATAGTTGTGTCTCAAAATAAGACGCTAAAATGTCAGCCATGTTCTCGGTGGAGAGACAAAACACAGTGGATCATAGTTTTATACAGCAGTGAAAAATTTGAAAGCTAGAAAACACAGCCACAAATACAGGACCATAATCCAATAAAAATACACAAAGTCAGAGCTCAAAGTCACCAGACGTTACCAGATGTTTAAGTCTGTAATTATATCATTTCAAAGATACCTTATAAAAACCCTGATTTGAATATTATAATGCAGTGAATGTTGGTAAATTAGTCATTGCAGGCTTTTGTTTATGTTTTCTGGCCCAGAAATTAACTCCGCCGCCAGCTCTAACATCATAACTCTTGCCCTTTTCCTAAAAAAACACAACTCAGAAAAGGCATACGCACTTTTAACAGACGGGGTAGGACAGCTGGAGGGGAAGTCTCGTCAGTGTGTTCAGGGCTGTCCAAATTACAAACTGCTTCTTTAAAGCAGCAGCTGCCCAACATCTGTCTCACTAGGGGCTGCATTTTCTATATAAATAAGTGCTACCTATGACAATGCCAGTAACAGTAACAGAAGATGTTGGTTATTAACTGTGGTTAGCTGCAACACTGACAGAAGAATGTTGTGTGTGCACCTCATAAGTGTTTTGTTTTATTGATTTGGCATCTGCTCTGATTTGTGCGTAGGTGCTGCAGGGCCCAGACAGTTCACCATCCAGCAAATCGATGCCAGCACCAACAACCTCCCTAAAGCCCACACATGGTAACGTGCGCACGCACACACACACACACACACACACACACACACACAAACGCACACATTTTGCTATCATCGGGCCTCATTTATCAATCTTTGAGTAAAGTATGTGTGTAAATTTTTGTGTAAGCCAAACTGAACTAAACATTTCCACCAGATTTACCAAAGTTTTGGAAACTCTGATTTTCTTTGTACTCGAATGTGTATGTTGATAAACGCCAATTACCCGTAAATTACCATGTCTGTGCATGGCACAGTGCAGTCGCATTTCGTGACATCCACAAAACACCATCAAAGGCAAACTCACAGAGCTGAAATGGTGAGTGAACTGCAAAAAAGACATGCTCAGAGGTAGAACTGAAAGTTACTTGACTCGCATCTATGCCAATTAAATATACTATATAATATAATATAATATAATATATATACAATAATATATACTAAAGACATACTAAATAATACTATTATTGAACATCGTAACAGTGAAAAGGCTAAATCTGAATTACAGAAAAGGTGAATTAATTGAGGTGAAAAGAAAATGGTTTGAAATGAAAATAGTGGGCACCAAGCACCACCAAGCACATCAAACCTGTTTTATTCAAAGCAGACTGTCTCGGTGACTGTTTGCCAGAATTCTCCAGTGTGCCCTCCCTGACGGTGTGTTGGGAAAAGTAGGAAGGCATGTGGGATAGGACTAGGAAGCCTGATGATGGCACACTAGGTAGTATATCGGCCATATATGGAGACATACCAGATCAGTCACTTATCAGTCACGTAGTACTGGCTTTAGTAAAGTGTTGTACAGCATTAAAGTAAGATAACATGGAAAAACGGAACCAACTTATATGTCATTTGAGCCCACCCTCCTTTCACACGGCGGCATTCTGGACTTATTTGTCTTAATTTATGGATTTATGTTTGCTTGCTTTTTTTTTTAATATATATATATATATATATATATATATATATATATATATATATATATATATATATATATATATATATATATATATATATATATTTTAATGCCATTAATATGAAACGACTGGGTTTTACAAAATATGTATTAAATTTGTGAGTGTGATTAAAATACATAGTCTTCTTATGTGTAAATTTACACACTCAAGCACGAGTAGGTTACGGACGTTTTTCAGAAATTACACGATTTTCACGAATAACGAATTTCTAGCGTAAATTAACGAGTTAAAAAAACGAGTTAGGAATAAATCTGTTCGTATCCAGCTTGATAAATGAAGCCCATTGTAGGACCCTCCGATGACTTAATTATAGCTGTAGCTATGCACCCATTTAATCCTAATCTTAACCCCAGTAACCAAAACTAAATCTTTTCTTTCTTCTGCTATTTTTAACAAAATAAAAAAATGTAAAAAAAAACAAAAAAAAAAACATACACATGCCCCAGGAAGACACACTCACACAGAATGACTCTTTTGAAGCTGTGAGTGTGTTGCAGTTAAAGAACTGGTATAAATTAGCGTTCAGTATATAAGGAATAAAACAAGACAAATAACAGTGCTGTTATTTGAATGATGGGATGTGAGCTGACGTGAAGCGCAGTTACTATTAACACCCCAAAGTTAATTATTTTACTATAGCATGTCACAAAGTGTTTTATTCCTCTTATACCACAGCAATTTCCCAGCAGTTACATTTAATGTCTGTCCTGAAGATAATTCTGTGGTGGAAGACATAATGATTGAGTGCTGACACCTGAGGCTCCTGCCATAAATGTTAAATAAATAAATAAATAGGATACTTCAAAATATCAAAATCTATAAGTTTTTCTTTGTCAAATGTAAGCACGTTTTTTAATTCAACAAGGACAGGTTACTGTAGAAACGAGAATGTTTCTGACCAATTCTGACCAATCAGATTCGAGAATTCAGTAGTGCTGTGGTACATGTTGTGTCCACACTGTAGGAGGAGAATATGCATGTTCATAATAGATGTATTGATGGTTGTATTTTATGCTTTGGCTAACACAAGTTTAAACAGAACATGCTTACGTGTTCTTAATTTCCTGCCTGCTCTTTTGTCCATAGTTTTAATCGCATCGACATTCCTCCCTACGAGAACTACGACAAACTTTATGACAAGCTGCTGACGGCCATCGAGGAGACCTGCGGCTTTGCGGTCGAATGAGGAACCTACACACTCACACGCATACACACACGCATACACACACGCATACACACACGCATACACACACGCAGAGAGCTGCCATCAGCAATTTGGATGTCCAGCGTTTGATGTGATGTCACTGCTAGCGCGGAGATTATTATGTGACAAATACAGCAGGAAGAGGGAACGAATGGAACCACATGGTTACTTTCTTTTGTTACTTTCATGCTTTATTTTTTGTTAATCCTTTTATCTTCTCTCAGCTGCTATCACCAGATCTAGAGGTAGTTATGTTTAGTCCAGAAGTCTTCTCTTGGCTTCAGTGAATAAAGTGAAACTAGAAACGAGAATTTTGCCTCCCCTGTATAAAATATGAAGTCCGTAATGAAGGCAGGGTAACATTTTCACCTCCATCATGGATGTCTTCCAGACAACAGCCTTGCTCAGGCTCATTTCTAAAATCTCTTTTCGGTTGTAATGAGACTCACATTGAAAGCAAGTAAAATGCTGAACTATGCAGACTCCTGACCATAGACATGCATATTAGAGCTGCAGATACATATTAAAGAGTGCATGCTATGAGAACCATCACTTCAGCACCATGTACTCCCCTGTTTATATTTAAATTTTTCAGTTCAGACTTTAAATTTAAAATCTAATTGAGTCCATAATATAATGTGATGTGATTAAATTGAGAAATTCTAGCTATAACAGTTACTGTTAGTTACAGGAGTGGATGAGAGTGGAGTAAAAACAAAACGGTGGTTCACGCACCACTACTTCAAATAATAGGTCTAGCAAGCTAACGTACACTTCTAGAAGAAAGATTAACTCTAGAACCCTATTTATCAACAGTGTAGGTAGCTAGTGTTTGCAGAGAAAATTGGCTAGCTCGATTAGTTAAAGCTTCATTGAGGAAAGTTTACGTTATCTTCATAGACGCGTGTTTATTTTACAGAACGGCATTATGACGGAGGTCCAATATCATCACACGCCGAATGACATCGTCAGCTATCTAGCGTTCTGATGTGTGTGTCTATGGTTGTAAGCATCCAGGATTTGGTTTATACCTAAACAAGCCATGCAGGAGTACAGAACTAGTAAAAAGGCAATAACATTTACATGTATTCATTTGACAGATGGTTCAGTTCAGTCATACAGCTTGGGAGGTTAAAGGTCATGCTCAGTGGCTCTTTAGCAGTCCCAGTGAGTTTGAACTCACAACCTTAGGGTCAGTAGTGCTTAATTTAATGGCTCAGTACAGCTATGAAAAACCGATTCAGTTACAGACAAGAACTTTTCATCTCATGAAAAAAACTGCACCACGACCTTACGCCTATCACACCCGATGATGCCACAGCCGACTGTGGCCGGGAGTCCAAGAGAGCAAAATTGGCCGTGCTGTCCTGGTGGGAGGGATGGCATACTGTCTCTCCTGTCAATCACAGTGACGCTAGCCAATTGTAGACATCTTTTAACTCATCTTTTAAGCACTTGCCAGAATGGGGATTGTTTTGGATTTTTATAGCACCAAGTGCAACAGCAACACCAATGGTGCTAAGAAAATAGTCTAACTGGTACGAAGAAGCAAGGTTGGGGCTGATTTCTTTCTAGCCCAGACTGTAGATTCATGCAGCCTATCAGTGACAGTCATGTACAGTCAAATCGCTGAAGGTCTGTACATTCGAATCCCAGGACAGAGCCACTATAAAGCCCTTAACCCTCTGCTGTATGCTCAGATTGTATCATGTATAAAATGTCTAGGGTAAATATTGCATGTCGCTTTGTGTAAAAACATCTACCAAATGAATAAATGTACATGCCCCGCATTTTTAGCATCGCATTCATTAGGATATGAAGGGAAACACTGATCCTAGATCAGCCATCTTGCTCAAAAGAGCTCGACACCCCAGGACACCTCGAGAGCACTTTAGACAGGAGGCGAGAAAAATTAGGGTTAACTGAAGAGGTGAATTTACTTCATTCGAATTGTGTAGCTGATTTGTACAAGTATATATCCAGTATATCCACAACTTTTATAAATGTGTGTTTTATATCTTGCTATTTCAGGATGTAACCTCAGGTCATGTAGGACTGTTTTTTGTTCACTTTTATGAGACTGGATTTTTTTTTTTCTTATGTTATTGAGGTTGGCCAGCAGTCTTCTGTGTTTATGAGATCTGCCTGGTTGCCAGCATTGTCCACTCATCAACCCTGAGCAGTTTTGGTTAAAATATAGCATTGAAGACAGCATTGTGAAAAACAGTAACATATCTGAGTGTTCCAAAGAACAGTTTATCTAATATTTTCCCGTCTCCGTTAATTTAGGTCAGTCAGTCAGTCAGCTGAGCAATGTCTGGAGTCTGACGTTTGCTTCTTCAGTGTTGGACTGGTTATGCAAATCTAATGTAGACTTGCACCTAATAATAATAATAATAATAATAATAATAATAATAACCTAATAATAATAACCTAATAATAATAATAACTGCTGCGGTAATCATAAAGCCTGTCCTGTGCTCATCCTAGGACTCTTCTGTACCTGTTTACTCTAATGATTTATAATCTCAGTATCCTGTGTCACCCTGAAGTCTGGTTCGGCTCAAAGTTTCTTCCTCATGTTGTCTCAGGGAGTTTTTCCTTTGCCACTGTTGTCTTTGGCTTGTTCATCTAAATCTACAACCGGATTTCTGTAAAGCTGCTTTGTGAAGATGTCTATTATTGAAAGTGCTATACAAATAAAATTGAATTGAATTGATGTAACTAACAAATAATGGATGTGGGTCTCGCCAAAATTGGTCAATGCCCAGCTGTTCACGCTCGCGTAAAAATTTTTTATTGTTAAGCTAAATATTCAAATTTCGACAAGAATTATTTTGTAAAATAACAGAATTGGTTACAGATTAAAATACACAGCAGAAGTACATTATTGTCCCTCTTTTGTCTACAATTCCAAATTTGGAATAATAAATAATAAATAAATCAATAATAAATTCAAACTCAGGAAAATGTTATTCGATTGTCCAGCTTGGTTGCCCCATAATGCTATAGTATTCAGCTTCACAGTCAAAAGTTTTTTAATGTTTAGTGATTACACGGTCACACTCTGTCCTAAACCACATCTGTTGGGTTTGATACAGATATATATTGAAAAGATTTTGGGTGAGCTAGACCATTACTTGTTAGCTACATTAGCAATTGTAGCTCTAGTTCAAAAAAATACAGAAGCAAACATCAGGCAACAAACGTGGCTTGGCTGATTGACTACATTTGGGAAAAATTGTATTTGGGTTTCTAAGTGTATATTTCACTGAATCTTTGCTTTAAGTTAATGTATCATGTTTATAACATGCTTTTTAACATTTATATGACTATAGATCTTATAACATTGTCCTTTTTTGCAGCATCGATATCCCCAAGGTTATTTAGTCCATGTATGTGCTAAAAACCTTAAGTATGCTCATAAGGGTGCCTTATAAAGTATGAAGTATAAAAATATTTTATATATGCTGATGAGTGCTTTGAAGAGGTTTCATAATGCATATAATCTTTTTTTTTTTTTTTTTTTTCCAATAACCTGCCATCTTCCATTTGTTCAGTATTGTTATTTAGAATTGCGTAATTATAATTAACATGAACTCATGCTGAGTGTTCACACAGTTTGGACAATCTGCGCTCTCACACCTAATCAGTTGCCTTTCTAGCATGTTCCACTTAATCTTTCTATGTTTGGTGTGATGTTTGAAACAGTGTTTTGGTCTTGAGTGTGTGTGGGTGCTTCAATATGTACAGTATGTGTGTGTGTGTTTGTGTAAATAAGCTTGTTGAGTATTTGACTATTAAATTTCATTTGTATTTATTGCTGCAGCTGTTCTGCGAGCTCATTATCTGTCTGTACATAAGAGGACATGCAGGGGGAAAGTGTTCCTGCTATACGCCTCTAAATATGAGCAATAAACTCTGAGCTGTTCGCATCAGCAGCGTTCTGGTTTAACAGCACGGCTCATGTGTTGCTTATATCAAACACGTGGTGGTGAGATCGACGTCCTGTAGATTTATTCCCTCCCTAATTGACTATCAATATTTACACCACAGCGCTGCTGAATTCTCAATACTGATTGGCCAGAACGTGTGATTCATTTTCTAGAACAGCAGCCCTGACAGTAGTGCAGTAGTACAGGTTTATATCATTGTGCTTGTTTCTATAGTAACAACTCATTCTCAGGGACTTCTACGCCACACACTCCAAAAAACGGCTTTTAAAAACGTATAATTGTTGGTTAGGTGAAATTTTCATTGAGGAGACGTTTATTTAGCATTTTTGGAAGGAGGCTCCAGTGTCTGCGCTTTGTAACAGTCAGAGTTTTTCCAGTTTTCCGAAATTGGGAATGGTTTCAGGACTGGGGGCTTTGCAGTTTGATTATAAATAGGACGAGCTACATTTCTTTTTGTCTCATTACCTTTAAAAAAAGACGAAGAAGAAGCTGGTGAGGAAAAAGTCTGTTTATAGCTGTCATTAATAAGGAATAAAACATGACGTGTTGTTATGGGAAATTAATTTGCGATGGAAAAAGTATAGAGAAACTCTGGCTACTGGGTCAAAACCCAGATTATGGTCAAAACCCAGTAGGAGTGTGGAGCCAAAAAACCTACTTGACTAAAAGCCAAAAAGTACAAAAAAAAGTCTACTTTTAAACATACTCAAGTATTCAAGAGTAAATATTTATAAAAGTAAAGACCTTTAACTGATAGTCTGAGTCTGAGGAGCAGTAGGGAAAGAGATTTAAAACAGCAATGCGATGAAGAGAAGACCTGGTGTTCCATTTGGGCGAAAACATTCCTTAAATGTACTTCTTTTCTCAAGCAGGAACTTAATTTCAAGTTTATTAACAGGATCTATCTTACACCAGTTTGATTGTATGGAACAGATCCAATCAGATCCGAAATGTCAATCACGCAAGGGCACCTTTTTTCAATTTTCATGGGAATGGATAAATATGTAAGTTTTCTAGGGGAAAAAGTGCATTCTATATTTCAAGAAATTTTTAATATCTAAAATTTGAATTTATATTTACTTAATAGCCAAGTGGAAAATACTTTTGATCATCCTCTACTACATGTGCTGCTTCTGCTAGTCTTTACTGCAAAAACAAAATCTCTTTTACTTTTATGGACATCTCCTCAGGCTCCATTGATAAACCAGTGGCTTTCCAAAATTGCCACTGTTCTCCCACTTAAGAAATTAACATATGACTTCCATCAAAAAGCAGGTATATAAGTTTAGATGCTACACTTACATGTGAAATAAGGGTGGGAAAGTTGCTTTTTTCTTTATCCGTCACTCATTTGAGAGAGAACACATCCAATCATACGCGTCTTGCCTTCTTTCGTTTATCTTTTCTCTCTGCTTTCTAGTGAGATTCTTCCTGTACTTTTTCTCTTTTTTTTTTCCTCTTTCCATTTCTCAGCTCTGCTTTTCTTTTCCTGTCTGGTGATAACTTTAACACTATTGGCAGCTCTCACTGGCAGTGAAATAAACTGACCAGAAATAATGTTCACCCACTCAGACATGAATGGCCGAGTCCAAGGTGACGAGTGTTATGATATTCTAATTCTATTCTAAAATCATTTTTACAATAATCAGACCATCAATAGCTCGTTACAACGTTTTGTCATTTTCAAACCACTTTTCTAATTTGTGGTCAATGCAGTATCCAATGTTTGGACTGCAGGCACTCAATATCCAGGGTTGAAAACATTCTTCACCAGTGGACACAAACGCCATTTTCGATGTTTCTGACAATACGAGGCAACCATCGATCAGAATCTGCCCTCATCTACAAAGTTCATGGCGACTTTTCACATATAAATTATTTCTAATGAAAGTATAATAATTTCAGCTTGCAAGTCCTTATTCTTTAATATCCAGCAATATGTTCATAGCAGGACATAAATACATTTCCAGTTCTAAGAATCGTAACGTAATCGTAGGACTCTGCATGTATTGAACACAAGGCAGGAAAGATCGAAAGTTCAGTTCAAGGCCACTTGGTTAACGATTTGCAAAATGTAAGAATTAAGATCGATTTCCTATAAGGCAGATTCCAGCAAGCTTGGTGTATCAGCGAGGTGAGTCCGCATTAAAAGAACAGAGCCACCTGAATGCTTATCGTAGGTGCTGGACATGACGGTGTGTTGGTTACAAAGTGCTGGTTTTTCCTACATTGACTGCATAACCATTCGAATTATTTATGGTCTGCACACACTTTTTGTTTGACCAAATACGAAGAAGGCCTGGGGTGCAGTCAGCGTTCCAGTTCATCCCAAAGGTGTTCAGTGGGGTTGAGGTCAGGGCTCTGTGCAGGACACTCGAGTTCTTCCACTACAAACTCGGGAAGCCATGTCTTCATGGAGCGCGCTTCATGGGCACGGTCATGCTGGAACAGGTTTGGGCCTCTTAGTTCCACTGTAATGCGACAGCATAGAAAGATGTTCTATACATCTGTTTGCTTCCAACTTTGTGACAACAGTTTGGCGAAGAACCACATACGAGTGTGATGGTCAGGTGTCCACATTCTTTCAGGCATATAATGTAATAAGGGCGCGATTTTCCGACGCATTTTTCACAAGATTATTTTTTTATGATTTATTTAATCGTTGCATGGGGTTTTATTCCTAAAGCTATTCATCCATTGTTATGGGTAATTTAACGGCTAGAAATTTAGATTTCATGTGAATACGTGTGAATGTCACACTCAAGGCGTCCGATTTTGACCAGCTTAGACATGGATACCAGGTGCTTTTTGCTTATGTAACATCTTACGGACTCTAAATGATCATCCGTTGGTGTGCAGGTTTGTGCAAATATGGACTTCTCTTTGGGATTATATTTAAAAAAATATGCTTTTCAGATGTCCATCCATTAATCACTAATCAAATTACTGTATAAGGCATCTGAATTTGTATACACAATGTTCATTTCTTATCTTACAGCCCTGTCCTCTAGTCTCTTTTTGTTTATATGGCCTCACGTTACATTTCTGAAATTCTTTACACTATCTGAAACTGTGACTGCTATTGTGCCTTTAAAAATGAACACTGCTTAATTCTGTGACGTCTGTAACCTGACAATCCAGACATGAATGTTATGTTATTGATTTGTTTCTTTTACTCACTAAATATTCTGCTAACTCAGACCAAAGCAGAATTTGGCTTGCTGGTTAGCTATTGTTTAATACTCCCTTGTGGATTGAATGCGAAGGCGGCATTAGCGACAAAACAAAACAGCTAGTAAATATATAGTATAATTTAAAGTTAACTCACCTCATCATGCATTTTCGTCAATGTGGGAGAAGAAAGAGAAAGCTCATCCTGTTGGATGTGTTGGATGCTGCGGCCATTTTGTTGCGGTAATGAGTCACAGGTGCATGCTGGGCTAATTAGTGGGCGGGGCCAGCATCTGCCCAAAGCCCAATTAGCACAGTTGGGGGCAGGTTCATTTGACATTTATGTGAATTTGATTGGGTGTTTTTATTTATTTATTTATTTATTATTTTATTTATTTATTTATTTATTTATTTACATTTATTTGAGTAAGACTTTATTACCAGTATTAAACTGAAACAGTAAGACTCCATAAGTAAAGAATGAAACGCATGGGGGAGTGCTGTTATATGAAAATAATCAGTGACAGGGTGGTGATAACTGCAGCAGTGGATTTTCTGTTAAAACAGAACGTCCCCAAGTGTTTTATTCCTCTTATACCACAGCAGATGGCCAACAATTACAATTTTTATTTATTAATGAGCGACGTAGTGTGCTTTTTTAACCATTTATGTGTGTTATTGTTTAATGGTTTATGTTTAATATTATGGAACATCCACAAGACAGGTTAGTTCCCGTTATCACTTATGTTATAGCAGCTGTAAACAGTAGTTCCCTCACAGTCTCTCTTTTTTCTTAAGACAAAAATATTGTGCTTGTCATGCTACCGAGAAACTGCAAACGCCTCTGTTGTGAACACAGTAGCAGAAAACTTACTGACTGTTACAAAGCACCGACACCAAAAACTCCTTTCATAAATATTAAATAGAAGTCTATTTAGAGAAAACTTCCTCATATCGACTATTATACATCTTTATTTGTTAAATAACAACAGGGATCTAATCTGTTTATTATTAGCCTTAGATTACGTACATCTTCATAGAAATACAGTTGATAAATACAGTGAAACATTTGCATACACCGAGGCTAAAGACATTCAAATTCAATTCACATTTCATGTTACCATACATTTCTTTTAGTAAGTCACTTAGTGCATCTACTTTGTTCACAGCAAAAAGTAATTTCAAAACATTCGAGACAGATTTATTTCAGCATTAAGTCACTATATCAGAATTCCAGTGGGTCAGAGATTTACATATACACCAAGCTGACTAACACTTAAACAGGCTGGAAGATTACAGAAATTGATGTAATGACTTTTAGAAGCTTCTGCTTGGCCAACTGTCATATTTAGCAGTTAATTGGGAGTGCATCTGAAGGTACCACAAGCATCTATACAAACAGTCATATGCAAATATAAAAATCTCAGGATCCCACAGACACTGCATCATTCAGGAAAGACTCACAAATGAACTCGCAGGGATTAACAAACTTTATTCAGAAAGGAAAAAGCCAGACTGAAGAGTGCAGACGATCACCAGGATGAAGACCTAGCCTTTCGGAGGACAAAAATTCAACTGTTTGGCCATAATTATCAGTGCTGTTTATAGAGGAACACTGGTGAGGATTTAATTTGAAGAACAAAATCCCAACTGTGTAGCATGGTGGTGGCAGCATCATGTTGTTGGAAGGTGTTTTGGTTGAAAATGAACTCCAGAAATAGATGGCATCATGAGGAAGGAGGATTATCTAGAAATACTGAAGCAACACCTCAAAATGTTAGATAGCCAGAACGTTAAGACTTGGCTGCAACTAGGACTTCCAGCAGGACAGTAATCCTAAGTATACCTCCAAAGTTGTAACACAATGCCTTAAAAAACATCACAAAGCCCTGACCTGAATCCCTGGGAAAATTTGTGGCCTGAACTGCAAAAGCATGTCCGAGCGAGGAGGCCCACAAACCTGAATGAGTTACACCAGTTCTGCAAGGAGGAATGAGCAAAAATTCCAGCAAAGTATTGTGAGAAGCTTGTGGGAGGCTATCCCAAGAGTTTGTTTCAAGCAATTAAAAGGCAATGCTACCAAATACTGACAAAGTGTACGTAAACTTTTGACCCACTCAAAATCTGATATAGTAAATAAAAACTGAAAAGAAAAAAAAAAACCCACAACTGTCTCTTAGCTATTAATTTGAAACGCCCTCTTAGTGAAATAAAGTAGATACACTAATTGACTTAACACAGGAAATTTGCTGGAATTGGGAAAAATTTAGAAAAAAATTGAATGTCTTTATCCCACATGTATATTAACTTCACCTGTTTGTGTGTCCCATTTTCATGTTGGTTTAATGTTTTAATTTATTTTGATTTATGGCTATAATATTTGCGTTTACCACCTAGAAAAAAATGCAAATGTTAGCATTTAGCTTGCTATAAAATATACATTGTGTCACTGTTTATTTGTAGCCCCCGTTACAAGTGTGCACAACATAATGAGCCCTATATTTTGGGAAATACGGTAATTAGTAGTGTTTCACTGAAGCATGTAAATGAATGAAATGAACAAAATCAGTTTATGCAATTTAATAAATATTTAACTTATGACAGGTTTCACACACTTAGGAAGACCGATCCAGCAATGAGAAATTCAAAAATAAAATAATTAAAAAGATTTGCAGATCATTATTAACAGCCACCTAATAAATGAACGGTCCACGTCAGGGTGGAAAGGTGCACAATCGCTTTTCTAACACCACCAAAAGGAAAAAAAATAATAAAAACAGGTTCATTTAGACTTGCATCAGCAGTTTAGTGATGGAGGAAGACTCGGTGTTAGCAGCAAGTAAAGGGTTCAGTGTGTTCGAGATGGAGGACTCGTCATACGCAGGACTCCACATTCTCAAAGACGTCCAGTGATTTAGTGTCCACATACAACGTGTGTTTTTTTTTTTTTTAACAGATCCCAGTTTCTTTTCATAAATATGCCTCCCAAGCTACATGGAGCTGATCTGATTTACAGTTTTACAACAGAAAACAACATTTCGCATTAAACAGTACAGTAACCAAGTGTTTACACTCGCAAGGACAAGACACTGCCATCAGCACTGCCTGTGTGTCCTGACCAGCTGTTTTTAAGTTCCAATAAGAAACAATAGCAGCTAAACAGTTACTTTAGTTTAAAATCTAGTTGAATTTAATAATAAAACCCAGCAAAAGAGGAAAACCGTCGCTATAATAAATTCAACACTGTTGAATGGGAACTAAACACAGTCAGGATGTGGCGGTGTGAGAGTAGATAATTAGGGGGGTCTCAGACCTCAGGATTGGCACGAAGAACTTTGACACGCCGTAGTGCGTCACAGGTAATTAGAGAAAATCTCAGTTTCAGTGTCATGCATGGTTTCGTCTGCTCATGTAGACGATGCAGAAGATTATCAGCTCACTATGCAGTTATAACTAGAGAGAAATTATTTACACGCTATGCAAATCATACTGTTGCACAACATGCCAATGTAATCATGTCTTTAGGAGTGGAATGGTGTTTAAAAAAAAAAATACATATGAAAAATGTATAACGCTCAGTTTGAATCACAAAAACAGTTTCCAGTACATGAGAGGTGGGGGGAACAAATAACAAAAACGAGGCTTCAGCTAAGGCATTTAGACAGAAGGCATTTTTCTATGTATTGCAATGTAGTAATTATTTATATATATATTTATATTTTTATATATAATCCTCATTGGTTGCATATTGGGAAATCTAAATCTTATAGATTGTATATATTGTCACATTCCCTAATTTGTGCATCAAATATTGCAATAAAATTACATCAGAAATGCCTTAATACATTTATAAAACTGATCAGCGTGACTCAGTAACAAGCTGCAGCTTGGACCTTAATATTCCTCCATTTCCTTGTTAAAGGATTTATTTTGGTATTTAAATAAAGTTATGAGTGAAGACCATTTCTTGTACATGTGCACTGACCAAACTAAATATCGTGATGCATAGTGTGATCGTCAAAATGTCTTTAAGGAAAGTGACCGATTTTACTTTTGTCCCGATTCGAGATTCCTCTACTGAGCTTTAACAGGACGCATCATGTAGAAATGTGCTCATCAGAAGCCCTTGTGCAGTAATCCAGCGCAGAGACTGTGTGAGAATGTGGAAATGCCTCCAGCCTGGCGTGAGTGTAGGCTGAGACTGGTCCCTAGACTGGCCTGCAGTCAGTATGTGCAGCTCGTGCCGTACTGGAAGGAGGCCATCTGCACACGCCTGCGCAGCCGCTCCACCTCCAGCTCACGGAAGTAGTCTTCCTCGTCGTCCTGAACGATGATCTTCTGCAACTCGTTGATCTCTCGCTCCATCTTGCTCCTCAGCTCCCGTTTCATCTTGTGCAGAGCCTGAAAGAGGAAACCAGGATGACAAATGTAAGGTGAGACGATTTATATGGCAAAAATATTAACACCCAGGACATTTTTATGCTCTTCTATGTTTATATTGATATAACTGTATATCTATAGTTCTCATCTAGCATGCAGGCTTGCGTGTGCAAAACACATGCAGGCTGACTTACTAACAGGGTCTTTGTGCCTTTCACTTGAGCAAAAATGTCTTTACTTCCACTATACCTACATTCGGCATAATACAGTGGTATTGTAGACCCTGTAAAGTCACAGGAAACAATGCGGGTCTTACTAGAAAAATTGTACACTTTTAACTTTAATTTAAGTACCTAAGAAAAGCTGTACTTTTACACGTTCAATTTATTTAAAAAGTGAATAAAATGTAACAGTTTAATGCACTTAATAACTTAATGCACTTATTAAGCACCTAGTCAACTATATCGTTTACAAAATCCGATCACAAACGGACACAACACACATTCGAGACATGAGAAACTCCAAGGCATGAAAGACTGAACCGCCGAAGAACTAAACGAAAGAAAAGTCAGTGGTGGTTACACCTGTACACGCTTTTAGGTGCAGAATGAGCATATGACACTGTGATGGTGCCAGGTTTGAGGTTTTAACATACACTACCTTTGAACTGCTGCTGGAGGGTAAACATTAATCGCAAATGACACACACACACACTTCATTTCTCTGACGTTAGCTCTGTACATTATTGTACGAAAGCATTAACGTTAGGCAATATCTGTGAGAGTTTAAGACCTTGGTGAAAGAAGTATTCAGGGAAACGGAGTTTGCGAAATGAAAATGTAAGATGTTACTCCAAATATTACAACACATTTTACAACCATAACCATGCTGTGAGACTGAAATTAATGTATAGGGTTCAAAGGGGGAACTTTCTCGAGTATTTTGTATATCAGCTTTTGCAGCATCCTGAAATATCAAACTGTCAAATAGTGGACTAATAAAGAACAGCAGTGGATGTAATAATAGAGGCATGGACATGAGTGTTGGTTTATGTAGCACACAAAAAATCCCCACATAGGAGATAGAGGAGGAGGCATAATTTACCTCTTGAACGTATTCTGTCCATACCTACCACCACCAGAGGTGAAAGAGTAAACAAAGCAACTAGTGCTCGATAATATGGCAATAGAATATCAATATTATAATAAATGATGTCACAGTGCACTTTTCTGGGATAAACTCAGGGACTGTGCTATACATCGTGATGCATATTGTGTATCATAGAATCGTCCTCAAGCATCATAATATGATATATATATATATATATATATATATATTCCCCTCAAATCACCCACCTGATATATGGACAGGGGGAGGACTCTGAACAAAAGATGGGATTCAGGAGTGCTGGTCTTCTTGCTCAGAGATGTCCGTTTTCTCAACAGCTTTGCTGATGATCAACCATGCAGGTCTATTTGTTTTTTTTTTTGTTTTGTTTTTTTTAATGGCCGTTTCAAGCCTGAAGATTTAACCCAAACTGGGTATTTGCTAGATATTAAGAGAAGCAAAGCATAACTCACCTTTTCCTGGGCTTTCTTCCGCACCTGGATCTCCTGGCGCTCCAGGGCAAGTCTTTCAGCCAGCATGGAAAACTGAATGGACAGGGAACAGTTGAGAAATGAATGAGATAAGGAAGGCAAATGTTACTTGAGAGTCAAATTAAATTTGAATTTGCTTCTGTTCCATGCTATATTTAGATACTGCCTTTTGCACTGTCAAGGTCACTTTACAAATCAATACAAATTTCTAAATTTCACAGCTGTAACTGCTCAAATCGCCATAGATTTAATGGCAGCTTTAATTTTCATTAAATAATATTGCTGTGGTTTTTAGCCAACTAAATCTACAATAAAGCACTAAAGGATTAAAACACAACTAAAACTAGTGTTTGTTTTCGTCAAAAGGCTCAAACTTTAAACTAAAACCAAATTAGCTGTCAATATTAGCACTGTGAGTGTTACTGCTGTTCTGAGACTTCTCCACTCTCAGATAATATCAGGTCAGCAGTAGGCTTAGGGTGGTACTGATGGATGAAGGGATGGAGTAGAGGAATCAGTAATCAACCCAACCAATGTGAAGCCTTCTGTACAAAACTGTTGTTGGATATGGAAACAAGTAGTTACCTGGTCCTTGTAGTAGTTCTCCATGGCCTCAATCTCGTCTTTGTGTTTGCGTGCGTGCTCCTGACGCTGTTCTTTAGCGTACACACGCTGTTCCCTCAGACGGGCCTTCTGCAGCTCCAGACCCTCCTCAAACACCTGCCGAAACATCTGCGCGCACACACACAGACACAAAGCAACACATCAGACCTTCTCCCAATGCCCAAAGTACCAGAACATGCACAAGATAACTGAACTTCATTGTACAAATGATTAAGGTTGTGTTGTGTTTGGTACCTGCTCATGACTGGAAACAACAGGAATTAATGATACATGGGTAGTTGGCTAGCAGCACTGTTTGCTGCTGATTGTGTGATGTGCTATGCATAGCCAATAATATAAGACCATTTATGAAGGATTAGAAGCCTTTAATCTTCGTCCTGATATTAGCCCAATGATGCAACGCTAACACTGAATGAGAGTTTAAGGTGTGGATTGCTCTGCTTTATGGAGTCAGTACTCAGTAAATCAGACATAAGGAAGTGCTGACTAAGTGTGCTGAATAGAGGGAGCCATAGCTGAAGTGTGACTCACCCTCTCCTCTCGTGTGCGGGCTCGGAGGAGTCGGGCGCGCAGCTGCACATGGTAATCGCTGTGGTATTTGCGGGCGCGGGCCACCTGCTGCCTCTGCTCCCGCAGCTTATTCTGCGCAGACCTCTGCTGCTGGATTCTCTCTCTGAAATCCTTCTGTGAGAGACAGAGAGACGGAGATCAAGTTAGATGCAGAAAAAGATGCACATTCTTTTCTTTCTTTAAAGCACTGCTGAAATCAAAATGTGATTTATTTATTTTTTTTAAATGATATAGCATTTGTAGCTGCTTCACAAAGACACATATTGTGTTTGTGTGTGTGCTCACCAGGCGACGATTGTGCTCCTGCTCTTTGCGGATGATATCCACGAGCAGGTCGTGTCTCTTCTGGGCCTCCTCTACCTGTAAAAAAATAGACTTGTGAGCGTGTCTAATACAATCACATATGCAGCTCCAAAAACTGATTCAGCTCTGTGACTGACATAACATAGTACAATATCATTAAATGAATAAGTTCTTACAATAACTAAGGAATAAAACACTTAAGGCATGCTGTTATAGGAAAATAAGCAGCAATGGGTGTATTGGAGTATTTTCCAATACCATCAAGTCAATAAATGTTTTATTTCTCTTATACCACAGCTATACCATCTGTCAACAATTAATCTGCAAGTTTTAAATTATTAATGAATGGTGTGTCATATTTTTAACCATTCATAGTTAACGTTGTGGAACATCCATTAGACAAGTCAGTTCCTATTATGACCTACGTTATAGCAGCTATAAACAGCTGGTTATAATTTTAAAATAATCCATTCTTACAGTATTTCACAGTGACTATAACCCTACTGAGTGTGTGCAAACTGTTCGAACCTTGGTGCTGAGTTTGCGTGTGTGTTTTTCGTGCTTGTTCTCACCTGGCTGGTGTGTTTGCGTGTGTGTTTGTGCTGGTTGTCCAGAGCACTGAGCTGGTCGACCTGCCGGAGCTGCTGCTTCCACATGCGGGACAGAGTGTGAGGAGAGAACTGCAGAGGAGGGAAGTCGTCCAACAGAGCCGGCAACAAGTCGTTCTCCTTCACCTGCACTACACACACACACACACACACACACTTTCATTCTCTAAGCACATTTATTACATTACGGGTTTCAAAATAAATATAGAATGCTGAAATCACAGGAGCAGCAAGCAAAGGAGTGTTTCCACGAAGGGTTAAAAACCTTTTTTTTTTTTTTTTTTTACTAAACTGGTAATGTTTTAAATTAACTGATATTTTAAACTGATGTTTTTTTAATAATAATAAATCAAATAATCAATACCCGCATTAACCGATGTTCAATCCATCAATTAATAAAATTAAGGAAGCAATCACTGACATGAACCAACTCTTAAATGAAAACACTTGCAGTTGTTAACTGGCAAAATTCAGAACTGAGGCAAGACTAGAGTTCAGTATCTTAGCAATATTCTGAAAAATGCTGTAATTTCATTTTTGATCATTTGTTTGGATTTATTTTTAGCCATGGATTGAAAAAAAAAGTGCAGATGTATTTAATATTTAAACAAACACCAATTAATACACAAGTTAACTTATCCAATTTACTTATTATTTATTAATTCTGAAGTTTATCCTTTGTTGATTAGAGAGCTCAAAGGAGAATGGCCAGACTGGTTCGAGCGGACAGAAAGGTTATGATAACTCAAATAACCACTCTTTACAACTGTAGTGAGCAGAAAAGCATCTCAAAACACACAGCACATCAAACCTTAAGGGCTACAACAACAGAAGACAACATCAGGTTCCGCTCCTGTCAGCCAAGAACAGGAATCTGAGGCTACAGTGGGGACAATATCACTGAAACTGGACAGCTAGAGATCGGAAAAACACCAAACAACATTTCTCTGACGTCTCTCATCAACACGGCATTTCCGCCCATAGAACTGTCACTCCAAATTGGATGCTTTCTTGTACCATTTATGTAAACTCTAGAGACTGTTGTGTGTGAAAATCCCAGGAGTTTCTCAAATACTCAAACCAACGCGTTTGGCACCAACAACCACGCCACAGTCAGTGAGATTACATTTTCCCCCATTCTGATATTTGATGTGAACGTTAACTGAAGCACTTGATGTGTATGTGCATGTACGCATTGCACTGCTGCCATATGAATGGCTTGATTGGACAACTGCATGAATGAGCAGGGGTACAGGTGTTCCTATTAAAGTGGCTGATGAGAGTGTACACCTGCAACAATTTTGACTAGCCACTTGTGTCAAAATAAAAGTGTTGCAGAAATGTTCTGCTTTGCTGCCTATGCCACATCATAAGCCTTGATAATTGTCTGCTGGCAAGACGCAGGTTTTTAAAAATAGCAGGTCACTAAAAAGAGCCACAGCCAGGGAACTTTAAAAAAATCACCCTCGAAATGTGGCACATGTGGCCAAACAGCGCAAAAAAATAATATTTATGAGTTTACAATGCATGTGTTATTTCACAATAAGGAATTCCATGAAGTCCTGCAGGAAAGACTGGTAATGCACTTCACCTCTCACATTCACATCCTAAATACCACCTTTACCTGTTAAATAGTAGCACAGAGGAAACATACCGCTCTGTATAGGGTGAAAATCTTTTTTAGAACAGCCGCTTGCATGATACAGGAATACAGCAAGTGGCACAACACACCTCTCCAATCTGTGCTGCGATATGAAGAGGGGGATTAGAGGGCTTACGTGGGGCTGTTTTGCGAGTCTGGGTCTGCGGTCGGCTGGGAGCTGCAGCTTTGGAGCGGGGACTCTTGTTTGAGAGTGTCGATTTAGATCTGTAGTTAAGAGATTTTGATGCGCGAGATGCTTCTTTACGTATGGCTTCCCTGTACTCCCGCTCCTACATGAACAAAGACATGAAAGATTTATCAACATTACTGTCCACATGACATTTACACAACGCAAACACCAAAACAACAAAGCGAATTTACTTAGAAATGGACTAACTTTACACAATTTTTATAGTATAGTATAGTATAGTATAAATGACCCAGTCTATGGACAATGACAAAAAAATAATATCGTTAAAATACATTAAAGCTTAATTTGTACTTTTCTTTAAGACTTGGGGTTTTAGACTTTTGCAGCTTGATAGAACCTCATTTCTTTTTCCCAGATAAATTTTAAGACTTAAATGATTTATTTATATGTATAAATATATTTTTCTCAAAATATGATCAGCTTTTTTTGAGTACGAATATATACACAGAGTATTAATAATATTAAAAAAAGGATATAGTGTATATAAAATATATAGTACAACTTATGAATAGGATAGTATAAATATATAGTCCAGATGTCCTTACAGCCTCCTGAGCTCGCAGTCTCTCGATGGCCAAGTCTACTCTCTGCTGCTCATCCAAGTTCTTCAGCTCTGCCTCATAAGCTTCAGCTACCATCTAGAGGCCAACACGAGAAAGACAACACCGCTACAGTACACCACAAACACAGCAAAAAGGATTTCTTTACCCAAATAATAATTCCATAGTACTCAGAAACACAAGCCTAGGCAAAAGATTGCAATATTTAAATTTACACAATTTCCCCCATAAAAGTGTCCAAACTTTTGCTACCAAAGAAATCAGTAGTTGTAGTAGAAAGGTAACTAAATGCTCAGAGTCGAAAGTAAGTTTACAGAGTGCTTATGATTTCTGATGCAGTATACATGAGACACAATTATGCATGGGTGGTGATCTGAGAAATCCCGCTGGATGTCACTGTGGCTGAAGTCTGGCAGCCAGACAAAAATTATGAAAAATTCCATTTTTTATTTACTTTTTAAAAGTTTCCTAGGCTATGTTCCTGCATTCAGTTTGTAAACAGATACCAGCTGTCCAAATGTCTGATGCTCCTGTGCCACAGGCAGAATGAAATCTTATCTGCAGTTTCCAGTTCAATTTCACCATGTGAAGGATTTTCCCAAGTAACCACATACAGTCAGGTCGGGAAGTATTTGGACAGTGACAGAGTTTTTGTGATTTTGCCTTTATACACCACCACAATGGATTTGAAATAAAACAATCAAGATGTGATCGAAGTGTAGACTTTCAGCTTTATTTTAAGAGGCGCCACAAAAATATGGCATTTACCATTTAGGAATTACAGCCATTTTCAGCAAAGTACCTCCATTTTCAGGGGCTCAAAGGTATTTGGACAATTGACTGACAAGAAGTTAATTGACCAGGTGCGGTCCATTCCCTCGTTACTTCAAGACAAATGAAGCAGATAAAAGGTCTGGAGTTGATATCAGGTATTGAGTTGGCATTTGGCAGCTGTTCGA